>OY747723.1:8690000-8737500 GCA_963556495.2 Valencia hispanica
AGTAGTGTCAGTCGGGCTGTAACGGTCCCATTTTTAGAACCAACTTTGCTGTGGTTCCATTAGGGCCGAGCTGGGTCAAAAACGTGATGTCAGAAGACTGTCGGCCACTGATTGGCTCGAGGGTGGAGTCACCAGTTGCGTAACATGACGGACTCTGTAAACAACAATTGGACTGCCGTTTTTTGAATTTGCTACAACGACTGGATGTGAGTAGTTTTTGCCGAAGAACAATGACCCCACCAAAACCAGTGCCGTGGTCCAATGGGGAGGTGCAGGCGTTTCTGAGCTTGGTGGGTAAAAAAATCTTTCTCAGTGGGTACTAGATGGAGCTACACACAAGAGCTGCATCCAGCGCTGCCAGAGAGACTTTTCTGCTGTTGGATTTGCGATTCAGGAACGGAGAACACCGGTAAAGCTAGGGACTGTGGATAATATTTGTTTCTGCACAGTGATCTCTGCTTCATATAAATTTCAGCAATATCCCAGAGAAATGGTTTTAGTTAATATTCAGTCTGAACAAGCTGTACAAAGACTCTCCAAAATGCCACCACACATGGAGCAGATGAAAACATGTTACCTGTTGTGGCTTTAATTCAAATTCAAATTCAAATTCAAATTCAAAAATACTTTATTGATCCCAGAGGGAAATTAAGTGTTGGTATAGCTCATATAATTAATTCTTTAAGGAGTTGTTGTAGATAATGACGGCTGTGGGCAGGAAGGATTTCCTGTAGCGGTCTGTATTGCAGCGAAACTGAAGAAGCCTCCGACTGAAGACGCTCTGTTGTTGTAAAGACGCTCTGTTGTTGTAAAGACGCTCTGTTGTTGTAACGCACAGTCTCACAACTTTCTCATGGTCCATGGATGTGAATTGCGCTCCTGCTTGTGCGTAATGGAGGCTGAATCCGCTCTTGTCACATACTTTAGACTGGAATATCAAGCGCCACTCCTTTCTGAAGGAGGACTTTCATGATTGCTTCAGCAGAAAGAAATTTAGAGCATGCGCTCCTTCTGGATCAGTGGATAAGATGCACTGGTCTGTCTGCTACAGCAGAAATGTTGGAGACTGGCTTTGAGACTGGCTCTGGCTATGGGATAAACTGGACTGGGACCAGGACTGAGCAGACTGGCTCGCAGACAGGAACTGAGCAGACAGGAGCGGGGTAGTCCAGAACTGGAGCAGAGCAGGCAGAGACTGGCTTCTGAGGCGAGCAGGCAGAGGCTGACGGGCAGGTGGGAGTTGGAATTGGCTGGCTGACCGCGACTGAATTGACTGGCTTACAAACAGGAGTAGGGTAGTCCAGAGCCTGAGTGTGTGATGAGCTGACAGGAGAGTGGAGTGAAGCAGAGGTGGGCAGAACTGGTGCCCAGACAGAGCCAGAGAAAACCGAAGAAAACCCGGCAGCTCGATCTGCTACCCCGGAAGCAGGCTGTCCTCCACGGCGTCGCTTTTTGCAATGACGAGAGGGTGGCAGTTCCTGTCTTTGTGGGACCTGGCTGGGAGTGCAGTAAGCCTGCCTTGTGCCCACGAAGGAGGTCTGCTGCTCCAGGAGCTCCTCGGGACTGCGCACCCCGGGAAGAATTGAGTTGCATCCGATGGTGGAGTATGGGATGATGTAGATGGGTAGATCAGAGTCCGCTTGCTCCTCATCGTCCTCCATGTCTGACCAGTCTGAAGGGGGGTCGAACAGCTCAGCCAGAGAAGGACTGATACGAGTGGACTCGGCTGGGGAAGCTGCCGAGGTGGCTGCAGGAGAGCCTGACACCAACTCCAGATCTGCGAGATCCAGCGGGTCGAGGATCAGACGCAGTCGTGAAATCAGTTGGCGGAGCGTCTCGTTCTACACCAGACGCATCCAGGGAGCAGTGATGAAGGAAGTAGCCCGTAGCTGGTCATAGACGAGCTCGAGAAGGAGCTCTACCGGTGGATAGACTGTGGAGACCGGATGACGACCGCCAACCCAGGTCGGCTGCTCCCTGGTGGCATGATCGGCTCCTTCCATTTTGGTCCAGAGATCCTCATAATCCCAGTGATCGAGAATCGGCCTCAGCAAGGGAAGTACCTGGCGATCTCTTCCAGGTGAACCAGAGGAGATGGAAGGGTGGGGAGCTCTACCAGTCGATCCCAAACGAGCTCAGTCAGGACGTAAGCAATCTCGTCTGCTAGGTCCATTTTTAAGGTCTGATCATTCTGTCAGGATATGTAGTGTGATGCATGGACCCAAACATAGACGCCGGTAGAAGGTGCAATTATATTTATTGGAGTGCTGCTGGTTGCCCTAGAGCCCTAGAGGCTCTGACATCAACTGACTCCTCTCGATGTGGAGGAGCAGCGGCTCTACTCTGATCCCATCCCTGATGACTAAGTTTCTCACCTTATCTATAAGGGAGAGCCCAGATACCCTGCAGAGAAAATTCATTTTAGCCACTTGTAACCGTGATCTCATTCTTTCGGTCACCACCCAGAGTTCGTGACCATAGATGAGGGTAGGAACGTAGATCGACCGCTAAATCGAAAGCTTTGCCTTTCAGCTCAGCTCTTTCTTCACCACAACAGACCGGTACAGCACCTTCATCACTGCAGATGCCTTACCAATCCACCCTTCGATCTCCCGCTCTATTTTTTCCTCATACGTGAACAAGACCCCCAGATACTCCTCGACTTGGGGAAAGACCTCGTCCCCAACCCGGAGAAGGCACTCTCTACCCTTTTTCGTGCTCAAGACCATGGTCACAGATTTGGAGGTGCTGATTCTTATCCCAGCCGCTTCACACTCATCTGCGAACCATTCCAGTGAAAGCCGCAGATCACATTCCGATGAAGCCAACAGGACCATATCATCTGCAAAAAGCAGAGACCCAATCCTGAGACCACCGAAACAGATCCCTTAATCACCTTTGCTGTGCCTAGAAATCCTGTCCATAAAAGTTAATTACAGGAATCGGTGACGAACGGCTAACTTGGCGGAGTCCAACTCTCACCGGAAACGAGCCTGACTTATTGCTGGCAATGCGAACCAAACTGACACCAGTTGTACAGAGACCTAACAGCCCATATCAAGGGGCCTGGTACCCCATACTCCTGGAGTACCCCCCACAGGACTCCCCGAGGGTCACGGTCAAATACCTTCTCCAAGTCCACAAACCACATGTAGACCAGTTGGGCGAACTCCCATGCACCCTCCAGGACCCTGCTGAAGGTGTTGAGCTGGTCCAGTGTTCCACGGACAGGACGAAAACCTCATAGTTCTTCCTGAATCCAAGATGGGACTATCCGTTGGACTCTCCTCTCCAGAACCCCTGAATAGACCTTACAAAGCATTAAGGAATTCAGAGCCAATCTCATCCACCCCCGGAGCCTTACCACTGAGGAGCTTTTTAACCACCTCGGTGACTTCAGCACCAGAGATTGGAGACCCTTATCCAAAGTCCCCAGACTCTGCTTCCAGATTGGAAGGCATGCTGGTAGGATTCGAGGAGCTCTTTGATGTATTCCATCCACCAACCCAAAACGTCCTGCGTTGTGGACCCCCACTATAAACAGTGTTAGTGGCGGACCGCTTCCCCCCCCGAGACGCCGGATGGTGGATCAGAATCGCCTCGAAGCCCCACAGAAGTCGTTCTCCATGGCATCTCCAAACTCCTCCCACGCCTGAGTTTTTGCCTCAGCGACCATCCGTGCCGCACTTTACTTGGCCTGCCAGTACCTATAAGCTGCTTCCGCGATCCCACAGGCCAAAAGGACCGGTGAGACTCCTTCTTCAGCTTGACAGCATCCATCACTGCCACTGTCCACCAGGAGGTTGGAGGGTTGCCGCCGCAACAGGCACTGACGACCTTGCGGCCACAGCTCCAATCAGCCGCCTCGACAATGGAGTCATAGAACATGGCCCACTTGGACTCAATGTCCCCCGCCTCCCCCGGGACGTGTTTAAAGTTCTGCCGGTGGTGAGAGTTGAAACTCCTTCTGACAAGAGACTCTGCTAGACGTTCCCAGCAGACCCTTATAACACGTTTGGCCTTGCCAGGGCTGTCTGGCATCTTCCCCCTCCATCAGAGCCTACTCACCACCAGGTAGTGGTCAGTGGACAGCTCTGTCCCTCTCCTCACCCGAGTGTCCAAAACATGTAATGTAAATGTATTATTATAAAAATGTTTCTCATGTGAATATAATGCTTCTTAATTACCTGTCACTTTGCTGTTGTTGCAGCACCTTTATTTTCTATTATTTCTTCCCAAAAAGTTTTGAGGGGTGTTGCGTGGCCAGGGGTGCTGCCAGAAATTCTGGGCCCTATGGAAAACAATTTCTGGGCCCCCCATATTTTTTACAGATAAAATTTACCCCAATAACCACGCCTTGTACACTTTTAAAACTACAGCTACTTTCTGTCGGAGACAGTTGTCCCAGAAAGTCACTAGATGTCGCCAGATGACGTCATACGCTATTGCATAATGATGAAATCCTCACGTGATGACAAATAAAACAGAAAGGAGGAAATAATAATATTTAGATTAGGATTACAGGGTTAAACATTACATAATTTAAACAGGGGAAACATGCTACAGGTAAATGTGACTTGTGAGGACAAGAAGAGACTGTGGAAGATGTTCTATTATTTTGCCTGAAGTAAACTGTTGAGAAAACTGGTACAAAATTTACAAGATATCAAAACTGGACATCAAAGACCTTTTAACAAAATTTAAATTTCTGGAAAAACAATTGCTGAGATATCTCAAGAAGACGAACTTAATAGAGAGAATATAGATGTTGTTTGTTTGTTTTTTAGAACTTTGTAAAAAAAATAAGTATGGCGTATTTAGCATGCATCAAATGTTTCTTGCCAACTGCCATTAAACAGAAGTTTATTGCTTATGGTATTATTTTCAGTGGGGTTTTTTGTCATAACTTTTAAATGTCCTACGTTTTTGAACTCACCATACATTTCAAACGTTCCTTGAATGCACCCCAGGTGTGAGATGCCGATGCAGCGTAGTACAGACAAGCTTCTGCCTTAATTCCCGTTTTGAATTAACATTAACTACCAAACAACTTTGTTTGTCAGTGGGTGAAATGAACCGAATAAAGTTTATGATTGGTCAGTGGACATACTCTGATCATGCAGCATACACATGCACAGATCATTCCCTTTCTGAGCGTCGGGAAGGAGCAAGCTGGGTCTCTAAACAGCAGAAAATTTCGGCGACAATGTTTCATAGAAAGTAGCTAAGGGTGGTCAGAAACGTCGCTAGATTTGTTGCTAGGCGCTTTTTGGACAAAAAAAAAGTCGTTAAGGGGGTCTGAAAAGTTGTTAGATAAAGTCGCTAAGTTGGCAACACTGCTAGCAAGCAGCTAAAGGGGAGGGTGTGACTGAAACAGTAAATACATTATTTGTTAAATATTAAATCTATGGTCAAAATAGAAAAAATACACATTAAGGGCATGAGGGGCCCTAGCATGAGAAAATAGATAGGAAAAGAAAAAAAGGGGTCTGCTCTTCTGGGCCCTTCATCAGCCTGGGCCCTTAGAATCGTCTTAACCTTCCACCCCTTTACGGCGCCCATGCGCATGGCGCAGTGGTTTAAGACAGGCGCCCCATGTTCAGAGGCCTTAGTCCTCGATGCGGTTATCCAGGGTGCGACTCCAGCCCAGTGACATTTGCCGAATGTCTCTCCCCTTTCTGTAATCCTATCCACTGTCAATAAAGGCCACAAAACCATTTAAAAAAAAGTTTTGAGAGTGAACTTTACTTGACCGCCTCAAATTTTTATTTTTGTCTAGGCAGGAGGAAGAGAGTCTCCAAACACAACTAATCACTGCGATGCAACCAGCAGACGAACAGTACCAGGCCAAGCGGGATCAACATGTTCGTCTTCTCCTTAGTGATGCAGGACCAGGAAGCTGCCTTGCGAAAGGGAGGGGGATGACACAGAATGCTGCCTTCAATCAAATCTTCCTTGGAGTACTGGGAGGGATTGCTCACACCATGACCCTCAGACAATGTGCAACTGCATTTTTTAGGTTAACAGCTCCCTTCAAAAAGCCATAAGTCTCATCACTAGTTTTGTTAGATGCATACCTACAGATCCCTTTTCGTACTCAAGAAACCCACTTGAGCTGGTGAATTGCATTGGAGAAACAAACAGGTCGAGCAAGTCTGAGTGCAGCCGAGTAGAGTGTAACACACTGTTAATTACCTAATAAAAATTATGAAACCTCCACTGCGGAATAATCACAGATCCACTCAGGTTTCTGTTGTATTCACGAGGGAAAGATCTGATCTTATTTTTCATAGCATAGATAACAGCAAATCATCAGTAAGATATAAGAGAGCAGGCAGGTTTGTACTTCCTGATCTCATGATACACCAACTAAAGCAACAGTACTGTTTTTGCATGCTTTTTCACTCTTTTTTTTTTTTTTTTTTTTTTTTTTTTTTTTTACGTGTCCTGTTTGGCAGTGTGGAGCTCAGAATTGGTGTCTGAGTACCAAGTAGAAGCCCAACAGATTTACTTTCACAAGCGGAGCAGTACAGCTTTTGCTATAGTACTCCACTTGATTTATGTGTGAAAAATCTTTATTATGAATTGTTGGGGTTTTTATTTCCTGATGTTATGGACAAGGAGACGGAAAATTAAGGAGAAGAAAGAAGGAAGATGAAGAAGACAGGTAGGAAACAAAATGTCATGACAGAGGGTGAGTTGAAAATACAAGAGAGGAAGGGGAACAAAGAAAAGACAGGAAGACATTGAAGTCTGCCTCGATACCCACAGGACAGCAGAGAGAGGGGGAAAAACAAATCAAAACACGAAAAAGGAACATCGACAAAACTAACCAAACATTGTGAACTAAGAATTACACAACCACATCACACAAAAATAGATATAAAAATACAACAACAATGTCACAGAAAAACTCAATCAAGCTCTAGTAATGATAACCTCAGCCCAAGAACATTTCCTTAAACACCAGAGACCCCACATATATGTGTGTGTGTTAGCATGCTGGTGCATATAAGGTTTCTCCATAAGAGTGCTCGATAGTTGGTGTGAGCAGACATCAATCCGTTTCCCAGGAATCGATGCAGACATGAAGGAGATCGGAGCAAAGACGTCCAAAGGACCGCCAGAGCCCCAGGTGGACCCGGGCGGGGCCGACTGCATCCCCCAAGAGAGGAGCAAAGGAGAACCCCAGGGGAACATCCAGCGGCCACTATGCAGGGGCCCGGGGGGCAGCAGTGACGAGCCCACAGGCCCCGCCGGCAACCGGCCCTGCCGGCAACCGGCCGCGCCGGGGCGGGCCGGTCGACGGACCGGGGGAGCCGGGGCCCAGGGGCACCCCACGGCCCAGCAGGGACCCGACAAGGGACCGGCCGACGAGGGGCCCCCGGCACTGCAGGGGCCGCGGCCGGCCGCCACGCGTCACCTACACCCTAGGCCAATCCCCACCGCCAACATCCCAGCGCCCCACCAATAGCCGCAGGGGACGGACAGCATCCCCAGGCCGGTCTCAGCCAGAATCTGGACGCTAAGTTGTACCAGCTCCCGGGTCCCGATCCCGCGCAACGCAGGGCGCCGAGACCAGGCATCCAACAAGGGCCAGGACCGGTCCAACCCGCCAATGAACCGGCCACGCACGGTGCGCACAGAACAGGTGATCAAACGAGCAGAGACGCCGGATCCGCATCCCGCCGAGCCACCGAGCAGGCACCACCCAACAATCCCAAACCTGGCACCTCTAAAAGAGGTGCCCCAACCAACCAAAGGAAGATATCGGCCCAGCGCATCGGCCGACCGACACACCGGCCCCCCCAGGCCCGGCCAGGCACGCACCAGGTCCGAACCGGATTGACCACCGGCGCACCGGCAGGCAGGGGCCCCCGTCACCGGCGGGGAGTGACGGAGGGGAAATAGGCCCCCCATTAAGTGTAAGGCCTGAAGTGCGCCAGGCGAGGGGGCAGACCAAGATCCAACCTGACAGGTAGACAAAGACATACAGACACAGTCATACGTTCCCTCCCTCTTAAACCCATACATTCTCACTGACTCACCAAGACACCCAAAAAAATGACGCTGTACCCTCACTCACACACCCCATGCACACTTTATGCTCCCAGGTCCAGGTACCGATGCCCCAGTAGAGCCACCAGCCCCCGGACGTGGGAGGTGGACCCCCTACCTTCTAGGATGGAGACAAGCAGACCGCCAGGGGCCCCACAGTGGCAAAGCAGCCCGACAGCCCAGGACCCCGACCAGACCGCCTGTCCTCCTCCGGACCCCAACCCCTGATGGCCCGTAGCGAACAGGTTTTTCACTTTTAAAGAAGACTAAGAAGCTGTGACGATTATCCTAAGCTATTAATGTTTCATATGACTCAGTAAAACCACATGCACAGAATTAAGGTACATCTAATGCAGCATACTATCCATAAATGCAGCAAGAACTGTAGGGTTATCTGTTTTCCCTACAAAGAAATTTGTCTTTGTAAATCAGTGTTTCACTGCATACAAGCCATCTCGCTAAAAACCATCTGTTCCTGCATTAGCTACACACTGCCCTTTAGTATGGGTGGTAACTACACTTCAAACTTTTCTGATTTGTTTCTCAAAATCCTGATCTGAAGAGCAGCAAATAACATCCAAGATGCTGCTGTTTTATATATAAGTTCCTTTCACAGCAACACCGTATACTCTCGGACATGTTCCATAGTGGGTTCTTAGGTTTGTTATTTTAGAAAAAGAGTTGTAAGTGGCTATTGAAACACAGCTTTTTCAATACCTTTACTGATGGGTGGAAGATTTGAGATTGGCCTGTCAACTTGTCCAGATTGTTCTTTAAATACCTAATTCCACACATCATTTTAATATTTTTTGCTAATGAATAATAACCAGGTAGCAAAATGCTTAAAACAGACTGTTCACCAAGCTGTTTAAGAAATAATTTTAATCTGCGCTGATCTGGAGGATCCAGTGTCTGTACCTGTGTCTTCTTTAAAGAAGAAACAGGCAAATCCTTGATCCAAATCAGGGCCCGTAACGATACTGGCTCCGGCACAATTACTAAAAACGAATTACACAGCAGCATGTACAACAGAAAGGCTTCAAGGGTGGAAACAACTTCCAAGGCCATGCCTTGTGGATTTATAAAAAAGCATTAAACAATGTTACAAGCATGACACAGACATCTCACTGGAGGCATTTTCCACGTGGCAAAGTGGAATGATCTGTAGAGCTTTTCGCTTTGTGTGAAACAAAGGAACCCACCTGGAACTCATAAAGCCACAGTTGGCTATTGTGACATGTTCCGGCAGACTGAGGGTCCTCAACTGTGAGGTGACAACTGGGTCTTTGAACAGGACATTGCTAAAGTACATTAATTAGTCCGATTAAGGACTTCTTCACATAATGTTCCTGTTGTGGACCCTCCAGCATGTTCTTCTGATCTAAATCTCAAAAGGTTTGGAAAAGGATGATAGGAGAGATTTCCATAATTATTTGGTCTTCCAGACTGTGGTTGCCCTTTGAGAGCCTTCCCCACACTAAGCAACGTTCCCTCCAGCCTGTTACAGACAAATGCATCATACATTTATGCATTGATCAAGGAGAGTCCTTTTTAAAAACATAGTTCTGTTTCGCTGGTTTTTAAGGGTTATGGTTCTAAACCATTGATCAGCTGATTAACAGCCTATTTGAGTTCAAATATTGTTTCTAGTATCAACCCACCCCATGAGTTGTCTCTTTTTTCTCTTTGTATCTTAAATCTTAGCATGTAAAACAGGTCATGATGCAGGAGATCAAAATGTGAATACATGTACAGAGTACCCCAGCATTCACTGGACCACCTCTAAAACTAAACACAGCTTGTTCTAATAGTTCAAACATATAATATAAATTAACGTTTTATTACACACAGTGAGTTCCCACTGTGTGTATGGAACTACCACAGAAGCTAGTGATATCCACGGTCTTCCATATCTTTGCTCTTACAGGTACAGGCAATTAGCACCAAAGAAAATTAATACTGGTCCTGGATTGGCTTTGCAAAATTCCAGCCAATAGTGTGTCAATTATCATTGTATCTAGGTTTCTCACCTTCCCAAACTGTGTTTTCTTTTGAATGTTGTAGATATGCTTGATGAAAATTGGCAATAGGCAAATGTTCTCCAAATAATTTGGAGTTATGTTCCACAGAAAAATCAGAAAATATGTGAATTTGCAAATACTGAATACTGATGACTACCAAGAGAAAAATCATGAAAAATATGTTTGTATAATCCACAATGAAAATAAAAAACGTCAATTCAAATTAAATTCAAAAATACTTTATTGATCCCAGAGGGAAATTAAGTGTTGTTGTAGCTCATACAGTTATTTCTTTAAGGAGTTGTTGTAGATCATGATGGCTGGGCAGGAAAGATTTCCTGCAGCGGTCTCAGGATTGTCAATAATTTTTTTGGGTTTTATGAAGAATCCTTCTTTGCATCATCATCTCCAGAGGTTCCACAGTCGTCCCCAGAACAGAACCAACCTTCTTTATCAGGTTGTTTAGCCTTTTTAAGTCCCTGGCTCTGATGCTGCTACCCCAACAAATTATGGCTGAAGAGATTACACTCTCCACAACAGACTTGTAGAAGATTTGCAGCATCTTGCTGCAAACCTTGAAGGACCTAAGCTTCCTCAAGAAGTAGTCTGCTCTGTCCCTTCTTGTAGACGGCTTCACTGTTGGGCTTCCAGTCCAGTCTGTTGTCAAGGTGAACACTAAGGTATTTATACTCCTCAACCACCTCCACTTCTTCTCCCATGATGGAAACAGTGTTTGACTTATCCCTGTTTCTTCTGAAATCTACAATCATCTCCTTTGTTTTGTTCACATTCAAGGTAAGACGATTGTTTCCACACCATGTCACAAAGCGGTCCACCAGCTCTCTGTATTCAGCTTCTTGTCCATCTCTGATACACCCGACAATTGCAGAGTCATCTGAGTATTTCTGCAGATGACAGGTCTCTGATTTGTACTGGAAGTCTGAGGTGTACAGAGTGAAAAGGAATGGTGAGAGTACGGTCCCTTGTGGTGCTCCTGTGCTGCTGACCACCTGGTTTGACACACAATCCTTCAGTCTCACAAACTGTGGTCTGTATGTCAGGTAATCGTTGATCCAGGCAATTGTTGAGGGCTCCACCTGTCTCTCCAGGACATTCATGATGTGGGATGTCAGGGCAACTAGTCTATAACCATTGATGACTGATGGGTGATTTTTCTTTGGTACTGGAACAAGGCAGGATGTCTTCCACAACACTGGGACCTGATCTTGAGTAACAACACAAAAAACAAGAAGTCATGTTTTCTCAAACACATAAAACGATATTGGGATAATAATGGGATATTGGCTAAATATATGTTATGACCAACATATGATGATCAATAAAAATAGGAAATAAAATAATAAAATAAAAAATGAGAACAAAGCTTACACAGAACATATCGACTCTGGGCATCAAATGTATCTACAACCTTTTCTCTTCTACCCCTCTCCTGTTGCATTATTTGCTGTTATTTCGACTGTTAACTTTGTTTTTTCTCAGTGTTTTTCTAGAAGCTACACCTGGTCCTAGATCAATTCTTTTGTTCTTTCTGTGTCTCTGCTCTGTCTTCTCAAACATGAATTGAATTAAACTATAGAATCACTCAAGTACATGTAGCCAAAATATGTCTGGTGTTTTTCAGTACTTTCAGTACATTTTTGTAGATTTTTTAACTTGGAATTATTCCTGGTTGTGACCGTATTGCACAACGTTGCCCCTAGGTAACAAATGACTATATTCGGCTGTGAAATCGAAAGCATAAACAATTTGTTTTGCCAATAAAATGGTCCAAAGTCAGTATCAGTAAAAAGATACAGTTTTCAGAATGTGTCATATCATATCAATTTGCGGCAGAAAGATACCACTGCATCTCTTCGCATTACGTTAATAAAGACTTTTTCTTCTCACGGTGCTGGGGTAAGAAAATAAGAAAAGGAAAAGTCAAAGAGTGACGCGAAAATGTGGGGGGCGGAACCACAGAGATATAGTGTTTGGAGGAGGAGAGCCGGACTCATTTCCCTGCCGCCCCGCCGCAGGATGTGGCTGCTGTCAGTGCTGGTTCCTCTCCTCAGGCTGTATCTGTGTGGGATCAAGGTTCTGCTCTACCAAATGTTCAACCGAACCTTTGACATGCCAGGTCAGATCTCCCTCTGTCATGTTTAGCTCTTCGCATCTCACGTAACATATTACTGAATCTTTTACATGTGGGCGGGGCCCAGCTACAGGAAAAAAGGTTCAGAGTTATTGGATCTCAGGTGGCTCAGATTTGATTTATGCGGTGATATAAAAATGATTCCCAGATATGTGTTAATAACCGGAGAGCATCGCTGGGAGATCAGACACACGTTGCATCACCACTGCTGGGTTATTTCACTTAAAGCTATAACTTCATATGCACTGTAAAACTAACTAAATCTCACTTTCTACTAATAACCAGACTAAACAGTTCCAGTTTCGGCTCATTGATGATCATCCAAAATGATTCCCAGAAAATAAGAGTGATGAATTTTCATTTATTTGATTAAAGCCGGACGTCAGATAAAGAGAAAGTTCTAATGCATCCCGGATGGAGACAAAGAAAGCACTGTTCCATTCATCCTTTTTAAATCTTCCCAAGAATGTTGGCAGCTGAAAATAAAATTGGGAATTTTCCAACCGTTTTACTAGCGTGCAAATGATTTATGTTTCTGAGCTTGGCTGGAGATTTGTTGCTGGGTCGGTTCTTGTAAACACACAGATTATGAAACAAAGGTTTGAATCTTCTGCTGTGAAGTACAGAGCACTCTGTGGCTCACAAAACCATGTGATCCTCTCCCTGCAGTCTGGATGATCCTCTCCCTGCAGTCTGGACTCCTTCTTATCTGGGTTTTACCTTTCTAAAAGTTTGAATCCGCTTCAGAAATTGTTAAATGAGCGGAACTATTGAATCAACCTCTGATCTACTGGTGGATCGCTCAGCTAAAATGTGCTGGCTTGGAACAGGGGATGGACATGTACCTTTTGATCCACCTCAGTGTGGTACTGAAAGTTAAGATGGAACAAGTGTGACGTACTGCAAAAACACTAAGAGAAGATGACTAGGTTCTTACTTAACGGATTTATCCACTAGGTTCTGTTCAAGCTGAGCCATCGGCGACCAGCTTGGTTTTTAAAATCAAGATAAAACTATCTTTTTCCAAGCTAACTAGGAACCATGTGTCTAGTTGTCAGTGTGAGATGTTGACTGGTTGAAATCTACAGCTTCAGATTTTGTTTTAGAAAAAACTGGACCTAAACCAGTCATTCACCCCTCACCCTGTGATTTTGACCTTCTTTCTTTATCTGGAAATGAATGGCTTCTCGTCTTGTTCTTCTGCAGCCTTGCCCAAGCAAAATGGAAGGGTTGCCATAGTGACTGGGGGTACCAGAGGAATGGGGTTTGAGACTGCAAGACACCTGGGGAGGCTGGGCATGTATGTCATCATAGGTACGTTGGTATCTATGTCACTAATCAGATGTTCCTCTTTGTTAAACCCATTTTTTCTTATCATGTCTTTGATATTTTTTCCTTCTACTCTAATTCTTGCAAATCAGAAGCAAGAACAAGATGACAGCAATGTGTGTATAATCGTGTAACATCTGATTTATTTTATAGAAATCTTCAATGTGCTGTAAACCTTTCAATGGAACCCAGTTTTTAATACATACATGAAATCAGTTTGTGGATGTAGCTTGATCTATCAGACACCAAGGTTTAGTTAAAGTAAATCATTTCCTGGACATCTGCCAACCAAGCCTTTTTCAATATCATCTTCAGCTGGCAACGAGATGGAAGAGGGCGCTGCAGCCGTCAGGAGGATAAATAAAGAGTGCAGTGAAGGGAAAGGTAATCACTGTCTCTATCTGTGTAACAGTATAATAATAGATGATCTACTCCATAATCAAAGCCTTAAGAGTGAAAATATAATTCCTTCCATCCATCCATTATCTATACCCTCTATCCAATGCATGGTTTGCGGGGGGGAGGGCTGGTGCCTATCTCCAGCAATCATCAGGCGAGAGGCAGGACCTTCCATCTTACTGGTGACCCTGCCTCCTAGTGTCTCTCTTTTTTTGGGGGGGAATCATGTCCTCTCACTTTAACTGAAGCAGTGAGGCCTGCATAACTTTAGATGTCCCTTTGTGATCTCGTGCTTAAGCTAACAATGAGCTTTTGGAGTAATTTTGGTAGGTCAGCCTACCAAACCTGGGAAGGTTCTTTACTGTACAATGTTCTTATTGGTGTCCATCTCTGTGTGTTCTGATGGTTCTACATTCATCAGTTCCTTGTAAATCCATTTATTTCCACAATTATCTCTGGTCTGCACATGTACCAACTCCTCCACAGTGGATCAGGCCTTCTGGATGCTAAGTAACTGTCTTGACAGTGAGTGTGACTTCAGAGTTCTAACAGAACTTTGGCTGAGAGCTTTGACATGTGCTTTTCTGATTCCAGCTGAGTTTGTCTTTGTTGACCTGACCTCCCTGAAATCAGTCAGGCACTTTGTCCAGATGTTCCGAGACAGAGCTCTGCCGCTGCATGTCCTCGTCAACAATGGTAGGCTCCATGAGTCTCTTTCATTAGATGGTCGTGGTTAATGACTGAATAAAACAAAATACTTTTTGACCTGTTCCACTCTGATGCAGCTGGGACCATGTTGGTTCCTGAGAGACGGACAGAGGACGGTTTTGAATTCCACTTCTGCCTGAACTACCTGAGTCACTTCCTGTTGACCAACCTGCTGCTGGACCTGCTGAAGAAGTCTGGAAGGCAGGGCTGCAGCTCCAGAATCATCAACATGGCCTCTGCCACACACTACGCAGGAGAGATAAACCTGGAGGACTTGAACAAGAGGTATGAGCATCCTTGAAAAGCCATCAGAGGACTCTCTGAGTAGAACATTGTTCATTAACATGATCTTGTTGATCATGATCTTGATCTCCGCAACAGAACCGTCTACAGCTCCCATTCTGCCTACTCCCAAAGCAAGTTGGCCCTGGTCCTCTTCACCTACTACCTTCAGGAGCAGCTGACTGCCGGGGGATTCTCTGTTACTGTAAATGCTGTGGACCCTGGGATGGTGGACACGGCGCTGTATGATAACCTCTGGACATTAGCACAGATGCTGAAGAAACCGGTGGCCAATATTCTGTTCAGAGTATGTGTTCTGACCCCCATCTTGCCTATTGGAGACACAGCTGCAATTCTTTACGCCTGCTTCTGGTTCTTTGTTTCTAGATCTACTCAGCTTTTGGTTGTTGTTTTTTTCCATATGTAGTTAGGAATCCAATGTTGAAAGCTGACCCCAATGACAGTGTGCTGTTATGGTGGAACATTTTGTCATTTTAAAGGGAGGTGTTCTGACACTTGTGGCAAGTGCAAATAAAAGAGCTATTACAGGACTTGGCGGCTTTATCTAAGAGGCAGAGAAAACAGACAAAATACAATTTGGATCCTGGCAGTTGCAGGCCCATCTCCAAGCCTCCATTTACTGCAAAGATCTTAGAGAAAGTTGTAGTCAACCTGCTGGTCTGGATCAGCACAGCATTCTTGACCACTTTCATTCAGATTTCCATAGATCGCATTCAACTGAAACAGCTCTTCTGAGGCTATCTAAGTCCTCAGAAGAGCCTTGGAGTAGTCCACTTCTGACCTATCTGACATTTCTTAGTACAATCTTCAACTTATGCAGTCCATTTTGGTGTACCCCAAGGTTCTGTTTTGGGGCCTCTGCTGTTTTTATTGCATTTGCTCCTCATTGGGCGTATGTTGTTTTGCTTACAAAGAGTTTTGAATCTCAAATACTTAACGAAAGAAACAAATGTTAAAATGCTAATGTAAATGAAATCTTCAGTCTTCCATCTTCAGTCACTCATTAGTAATCAGGCAGAACGATTCTTAGTTTAGCTGCTGTAAACCAAGATGTCAACAGAAGCCAACACTTCCTAGGAGACACTGAAATCATGTGGAAGAATGTGCTCTTTTCAGGTGCTTTATGTGGCAGAAAACTTAACATGCCCCTCACCCAGAACACACTATTCTAGCAAAGAAACATGGAGGTGGGAGCATTATGCTGTGGGGGTGTAAAAGATGGATGGCGCTAAATCCAGGAAAATCTTGGAAGATAACCTGTTAACAAATCGTAAATACAGTCGTGGCGTAAAACGGTGCACTTGAGTCGCAGGTCTGTGGCCGTCCATTGTGATGGGCTCTCCAACAACTCATTGAGCTCTCTCACGACCAAATCCAGCCTCCGACTGTCTTTAAGCAGTGTCACAAAATGTACGACTCCGGCCTGCAATCGACCAATGAAAATATACCCAGGGAGTGACGTGACAAGCTAAGCAGAATGTATTGAGCTTTGGGTGGCAAAGATGGTGTGTTTGACCTTTTATCGTTGCCATACTGTGTTGCCTGTCGGCATCTAGTGAGGTATGCTTTTCGGCGACATTTATTCGCGGCATGGGCATATCCTGCTAGAGTGAGACGTCGTTCAGTTTGACTCACTGAAATCTTTGGCCGTACAGTGTGACGGCCTGAAAAAACCCACAGTGTGAGCTGGGCTTTAGAGCCTGCAGAAGATATGAGACTGGGGTGGAGGCTCACCTTCCAGTAGAACAGCCCCCCACCCCCAAATATACAGCCAGAGCTACAATGAGATGGTTTAAATCAAAGCTAATTCATGTGTTAGAATGGAATATGATAGTAGTAAACCATTTTCATTTGGGTGCACTGATCAGCAGTTAAGCCCAGGTGTTTCTGTTTCGTCCTCAGACTCCAGCAGAGGGAGCCTCCATATCGGTGTACGCTGCAGCTGCCTCTGAGATGGAAGGAGTGGGCGGCTGTTACCTATACAACGGCCAGAAGACGCAGTCCTCAGAGTTGTCCTATGACTTGGAGCTGCAGGCCAAGCTGTGGAAGAAGAGCTGCCAGCTCGTAGGACTCCAGGAGGCCTGACATCGTCTGTTTGGCCCAGCACATTGGTCCTCCCCTATAGATCAGACTAAACCACTGTCGGCTTTATGTTATAAAGCTGCACCTTTAATCTCTGTGGGGGTTTTATGCTGAAATTCCAGTTGAATATGATTCAAACAGAAAACGGTTCTCGTCAGTAACTACAGAAACCAATCCGATATTTCCTCTTTTGAAAACCATGAAACTGTGACATCACAACCACCAGCAGTGACAATCATGCAACCTAATGATTTTTAACTAATCTGACTTCCAGAGTGACTAGACCTTTCACTGTAAAACTTTTTAGTTACATTCCACTGTGCTTTGTTTAATACAAACCTACATGACCTCTGTCATTTTGCCTGAACTTTGACCCATTTACCCTTATTTTTAAGGGTAAATTTGCAGACCACAGTTGTCTAAGTGTCTTTGCATTTCAGTCAAGTTTTGGTTCGAAATTTAACTGGACCATTACACCTTGATGCTTTTTTTCCCCCCAGCTATTCTGTTGTAGATTCGCTGCTGCTTCCTGTTTGTCAGACTGCAGCCTCACATTTGACTTATTTGGCTGAATAAGTGACTGAACAGTAAACATGTCCTGTGGTTATAAAACCGCTTTTTAAATGTATGTGTAGATCTGTAAAACCTGCTGCTTCTCCACCCAAACACAATGGGTCAGAAGGGTTTCTGTAGTGCAATTTGAAGTTAAAAAACTGCTGACTGCAGCCTTTGTGAATGAATGAGCTTGAAACAGTTAATGTTGGTTAGAGGATTGGTGAAATCATATCAAACGGTTCACTTTTAGCTCTTTATGTGATTATTATGTTTGGATGTGTTTAAAGAAGTATGTGAAATGTGACCATTGTGACCTCTTTTGTCAGGTTTGTTACAAGCCATGTAGGAGCAAGCACAGCAGACATGTGGAAGAAGGTGATCTGATCAGAGGAAACCCAAACTGAACTTTTAGGTTGTGAAGGTGGCAACATCATGGTGTGGGCATAGACGACATTCTAGCTAATTAAACCAAACATCTGTTTGGATCTGTGCAATCCTTCCACAGAAGATGAAAGTTTTTTTGTTTTTTTTACCAGGCCATTCTGGCACATCAGAAATCAGAATCAGAAAGGGGTTTATTGCCAAATGTTGGGTAGGTTTACAACATTAGGAAATTGCTGCGGTACTTTGTGCAAACATACAAGAACAAAAAGACAAACACTTAAATAAAAATATAATATGCTAAACAGATTGATATATACATGAGTGCAGTTATAAATATGCTTTTGATGTAAATCTTTCTATTGTTTCTCTGGCTGTATGTTTAGGGAGGTTTTCCTGCTGCAAGGGGACCTTCCACCTCAGTCTCAAATCTTCTGCCGCCGCTTTTTTCGACCGTCTCAAAGGTCTACTTCATGTCCCACATTGCAAGGTCTAGAGAGGTGTCCTACCATACGTCCCAAGATTTCAGCATCCACACAGGATGCTATGTGCGTTCACCGCTATGTATATCTTTAAGACTATAATTTCAAGACATATGTGGACCGCATTTATCGGGTCCACATATGTATAGGTATCAGAGTAAGGGTGTGAAGCTGCCCTCTGTTGGTTCTTCACATAAAATCCTTTAATGTTTATGGCTATAATGTGACAAACTGTAAAAGTTGAAAAGGTGTGAATACCTTTGCAGAATACTGTAGTACACAGTGCTTCAATGATGTTTATTCTTTGCCAATAGACTTGCACTTTACATTCATCTCTGTATTTGCATAGCAAATCTGCAGGAAATGTCTCACTGGTTGCTGTCAGATGAGTTGAATGCACTTCAACTAGGCTACTACTTAGCTGGTTATTGTCGACAGTGAACATGTATATTTTTGCACTGCTGTCAAAGCTTCAAATAAATTAATAAATGAATGTGTGTGAGGTTTGAGCTGCATGTTAGCTGCTACCATTAATGTATTAAAGCAGAAAGGATTAAAACAATGCCTCTTGGATTACTGGGAAAACAAGTTGTACAGGTGAAACTTAAAAAAATAAAAATAAAATGTCCAAACCTGATATAAATGGAGCTGGAGCCATTTTCATTGAATCTACAGGTGAAACCCAAAAAATTAGAATATCATACAAAACCCCAAAATTTCAAATCTCAGAAAATTTGACAATTAACTTTCAGCTCTTCTGCATTGTTCGATCTCATGTCCCATAGACTCTCTATGGGGTTCAGATGAACTAGGTGAGGTGAGTTTGCTGACCAATCAAGCACAGTAATCCCATAGTCATTAAACCAGGTTTAGATACTTTTGGCAGTGTGGGCAGGTGTCAGGTCCTGCTAGAAAATTATCACCTTTCAGGTTGAATTACAGCAATAAATTAACTTTTGCTCGATATTCTGATTTTTCAGGTTTCACCTGTAGATTCAGTGAAAATTGGCTCTGGCTCAATTCATGTCAGGTTTAGACAATGGGTGGATGGATGACAGGATTATTCCTATAGTTATCAAACAACTCATGCTTAATTCATTGTTCAAACTAGTACATTTTTCTATCTAAGGAAACCTAGCAGACTGCATGGAGTCATTGACTTGCAGCATTCACTCCTCCTGGATGAACATGTAACGACAGAAGAAAGGAAAACTTCCGTTTAACAAGTGAAACCTGTGGGAAACTGGGGGTTTGAGAAGACGGCATGCACACAAAAACACAGAAGCACTGATCCAGGAGTATTTTCTATTTTAGAGAAATGTAATTCCAAACATTTTTTACAAATAACTGAAAAGTGGGGTGTGCGTAATTATTCAGCCCCCTGAGTCAATACTTTGACACCTTTTGCTGCAATTCCAGCTGCCAGTCTTTTAGGGTATGTCTCTACCAGCTTTGCACATCTAGAGACTGAAATTCTTGCCCATTCTTCTTTGCAAAACAGCTCCAGCTCAGTCAGATTAGATGGACAGCGTTTGTGAACAGCAGCTTTCAGATCTTGCCACAGATTCTCGACTGGATTTAGCTCTGGACTTTGACTGGGCCATTCTAACACATGGATATGTTTTGTTTTAAACCATTCCATTGTTGCCCTGGCTTTATGTTTTGGGTCGTTGTCCTGCTGGAAGGTGAACCTCCGCCCCAGTCTCAAGTCTTTTGCAGACTCCAAGAGGTTTTCTTCCAAGATTGCCCTGTATTTGGCTCCATCCATCTTCCCATCAACTCTGACCAGCTTCCCTGTCCCTGCTGAAGAGAAGCACCCCCAGAGCATGATGCTGCCACCACCATATTTGACAGTGGGGATGGTGTGTTCAGAGTGATGTGCAGTGTTAGTTTTCTGCCACACATAGCGTTTTGCATTTCGGCCAAAAAGTTCCATTTTGGTCTCATCTGACCAGAGCACCTTCTTCCACATGTTTGCTGTGTCCCCCACATGGCTTGTGGCAAACTGCAAACGGGACTTCTTATGGTTTTCCTTTAACAATGGCTTTCTTCTTGCCACTCTTCCATAAAGGCCAACTTTGTGCAGTGCACCACTAATAGTTGTCCTATGGACAGATTCCCCCACCTGAGCTGTAGATCTCTGCAGCTCGTCCAGAGTCACCATGGGCCTCTTGGCTGCATTTCTGATCAGCGCTCTCCTTGTTCGGCCTGTGAGTTTAGGTGGACGGCCTTGTCTTGGTAGGTTTACAGTTGTGCCATACTCCTTCCATTTCTGAATGATCGCTTGAACAGCGCTCCGTGGGATGTTCAAGACTTGGGAAATCTTTTTGTAGCCTAAGCCTGCTTTAAATTTCTCAATAACTTTATCCCTGACATTCTCTTAGACAACCTCTGAGGCCGTCACAGGGCAGCTGTATTTGTACTGACATTAGATTACACACAGGTGCACTCTATTTAGTCATTAGCACTCATCAGACAATGTCTATGGGCAACTGACTGCACTCAGACCAAAGGGGGCTGAATAATTACACACACCCCACTTTTCAGTTATTTATTTGTAAAAAATGTTTGGAATCATGTATGATTTTCGTTCCACTTCTCACGTGTACACCACTTTGTATTGGTCTTTCACGTGGAATTCCAATCAAATTGATTCATGTTTGTGGCTGTAATGTGACAAAACGTGGAAAAGTTCAAGGGGGCCGAATACTTTTGCAAGCCACTGTATAGTAACAAAAATGCCAGAAAATATTAAACCAGCTTTCTTCAGGCTATGATGTGGTCTACAGTGTGTTTGTATGTAGGGAAATAAAATCAATACTAAGATTTTAAGCTTTACTCTCTTTTTTCAAAGTACATTGCTATTATTTATACACAACTAAGGGACATCTGATACTGCATCACATCACATGACTAGATTTTCCAAATTAGGGAAGAAATGTGGTTTTCATTACCGTATCAATTCATATTTATCCTCTGGTGTCTAATACTTTTCAGATCAGGAAATATTTTCTTATTTTCCAATAACTCATGAGACAACACGCTGATTCATCAGCCTGTAGTCATCTTTGGAGCCTTCTCAGCTTTTTAAGCGTTTCACTGACACGTAGAAGTGATGCTGTCCTACACCGACATCTAGTGGGGGAAACTGGGATTACAACTGAGAATGAAGACCACACAGTAAGGTACAAGCTGTATGAAATAGTTCTTACACTTTCATTTAGCATTTTATGGTTTTAAGGAACTGAAATCAATTTTAGGGAAGAAATACAACAGTAGGTTTCTTCAAATACATTTTATTTTGTAAAAATCTGAAGTATTCAATCGTTTCTGAAATAACACATTCTGACTCCATTACAATTATTTTCATATATGTGCTCCTAAAGAGCCATGAAGAAAGCCCTTAAAAGCATTATTGTAACGTGTATTAAGTAAACATATTGATAAGTTCACATTAACAAGCAGACAGCAGAACCCTTAAAGCAGAAATCAGAAACCTGCATAGAAGCTGATTCTGATCCTGCCCAGGCCATGTTTCTGATCCACTTTAACACAGGTCGTGTTAAAGTGGCTATAATACTACTACTAATAAAAATGATCAAAATTCTATGTTTCAGTAAATGAGGAATTGTTTCCTGCCTGAGTGTTTTTGTGAGCTGGTTGTGGAAAGTTCCAGGTGAGTAGCTGGGTCTGTGGAATGCGAAACCTGTGCAGCATGTGGGCGAGGCTGAACTCTGACATGAAGCAGCATGTTCGTAATTAATGAATTTCTTCATGTGGAGCTGCTAACTCACATTTTGTCCCGCGTCATCCACAGACTTACAGCATCATGAAGACCAGGGAACATGGAGGGTTGGATTATAAACCTAAACTCATCCGAAGTTCTGATTGCGGTTCGCCACAAACGTGGAAGAAGGCGTTCTGCTTGGAGGAGAGCAACATGGAACTTTCTGGCCTGCATGCAAAAAAAGAAAACTAACCCTGCACACCCGAGTGAATAGCAATCCAGTTTAGAGTTGCAGGCTCTACGTGTAACATTAACTAAAATAAACACGCTTCAACCAAAACTTACTGCTGTTGATGCAGTGAGCATCATGATCAAAGTCAAAGTCAGAGCAGGAAAAAATCTCAGACTTTCTGAGTGGGAAGTCCGACTTCATGGGGGGTTTCCAGTTGACATGTTCTACTCGGAAGAAGGAAATTCAGAGTTCCGACTACAAATGGAATGAACCAATAGCTCGGAATATACCATGAGGAAACATGGTGGTGGGAGCATCATGCTGCGGGGATGCTTAAAAACTGTTGAAACCGTGTATATTTTTCTTTTACTACTTTCTGTCTCTATTTTCCCATTGGCGGACAAATAAAGGAACATTCTCCTCGATTCACATCCAAAAATCTGTTTGTGCCTAAAAATATGATCAAAAGAAAGTTTTCTCACTGGTGTTATAATATTTACATCTAATTTCTGTAAACAAGCATCCTTATTTAGGAGTGTGTCTAAAACCGATGCGTTAGCCGCTAAACAGCTTTTATTCGACCAGGCTTTGGTCATTCCAGGATAAATATGCGTCATCAGCGCTAATGAGCCCCCTGAAATCCCGATTAGCTCTGCCTGTAACAGAGCACCATGTATCCTGCTCCAGGTTCCACACTGAGGCTTTAGTGTCGGCTGAGGAAGGATAAAAGGAAGCGGGCCAACCTGGTGCCGGGTCAGAATGTCACAGCCTGCTAATCTGGATTAGTTTCTCAGCTTCTTACAGGTCACTTCAACGTTGGGACTGTGACTGAGCAAAACCAGTAAGAACAAAAAAAAAAAAAAAAAAAGCTCTGTAAAATACCACCAAAAGCAGACTTCTATAGGAATACAGAATTGATCAGTTTTCATTTGAGTATTATGCTGTTTGTAAATTAAGGCAAGTATAACAGGCTGGTATCAGGCCATCTGCTCTGTTCATCAGGCATGCTAGCTTAAAGAGGTGATAGTGTGTCGGTTTGTGTCGGTTTCCTGCTTTTCACAAATCTTTCAACACAGATTAAGTTATCTTTGTTGTAAACAAGAGAGAAGTGTGGTAGCCTTTATTCAGCCAGCTGAGCAGCAGTGTGGAGAATCAGGTAGGAGACTGAAGGCAAACACCCCATGGAGACCTACGTGGATCCAAACATTCCCATCACCCTGAATCTATCAGAAGCATCTTGTAGCAGACTTGGGCTCAACCTAAGAAATGGGTTTTAGGTTTGGACCTGTCGGGTTTCTCCTCGGATTCGTCCAGCTCCCGTTTGTCCCGGAAAGAAGTGCTGTGGACGATATGGGACGCCCTCAGGCGTATCTTCTGCAGGTTGGGCTTCATCCTGCTCAGCGACGACCTCCTCCTGACAAGTTTGTTCCTGAGTTGGTCCTCCCCGCCTGCAGGGTCACCGTCTCTGAAGCTGAGCAGGTGGATGGGTTTCAGGTTGTTCTGGAAGGCCTTGGAGAACCTCCAGCGACCGCCAACCCTGGCCTCTTCCCCTTTGGATTCCGAGAGCTCATATGCCCCTATAATGTCTCTAATGTCCACACTCACGTTGCTGGTGAGGTATTGACAGGCCTTTCTCCCGCTGTAGTCCCTGATTTCCACATCGGCGTTGAAAGCCCCCACCAGGAGCTTCAGCACCTCCATGTGGCTGTGGATGGCAGCTATGTGCAGTGGAGTGTAGCCCATGTTGGAGCGAACGTCCACGCTGATGGGAAGGTTGTGCTGTTTGGCGAAGTTGACGATCAGAGCTATCAGCTCCGGTTTGCCGTGCTTAGCAGCCCAGTGCAGGCAGGTGAAACCAGTGACAAAGTCCTTCTTCAGGACAAGGCTGGGTTCTGAGCTGAGGAGGGGGTGGAGGCTGGCCCACTCTGCGTCCGAGGCACACATCATCCACGCGTGCTCCACAGGGTCCAGGGTGACGGAGGTCCTGTCCACGTCCGGGCTGGATGAGCCCAGCGAGGCCGAGTCGTTGTCGCTCCTGGAGGCGAAGCAGACGGAGTGGCGGAGCGCCACGCTGCGCCTCGCCTCGGGAGAACTGTTCATCATCACCTGGATGAAGTGCTTCCGGCTACCCTTCGGACTGCAGCTGTCCTCACTGCCAGACAAACTGCTGCACTCATCCTCCTTGTCCTCCGACTCCTGCTGGGTGGAGAGGAACCTCCGCTGGGAACCAGGACCCAGTAGCTCTGCCACTTTCGGGCCCTCAGGCGCCCAATCAGTGCCAACCTGAGCCTCAGCTGCTTTCCGCTCAGGCCCAGGCAGGATGAAGACAGATCCGTCTACAGGGAGCGGTGAAGCTCGAACAACTGTGATTTGTGGAATGTCAGGTTTCCCATCCTTCTCCTTCCGGGAGTCCTTCCTCTGCGTACTGAAGCTCCCTGAGTTCCCCATGTGAGCTGAGCTGCTGTCCACCTCATCCAGAACACCAATCTGCCCCCAGTCCTGCTCCGGTTGGTCCGGCTGCTCGCTCCCGGCAGTGATAAAATGCGGAACTCTCCTCGAGTCATCTCTGTAACACGAGTCGCGCGCTTGTCGCTGCTGCTGCTGCACCTGAGGGCGCGCGGCTGCGTCATCGCGGCTCACCTGGCCGTCAGGTGAGGAGGACGCAGCGCAGTAACGGAACTGTCTCCTCAGGCAGACATGTTTGACGCCGCCATCTGTCCTGACGAAAGCCACGCTGTCCACGCAGGATTTAAAGACGCTGCGGACAGCCGCCCTGCTGTTCGGCTCCTGCGGGAACGAGGCTTGGAAATGCTGCACTAACTCAGTGCTGGTCACTCTTCCTCCTCTCTGTCTCAAAAAGTCCGCTATGGAGTCCTGACTGAAGCCGCTGGCCATTGGGAACACATTCCCGGGAGCACGAACAAAGTGAGAACACCCCGAGAGTCAGACCACCGTGAAACAACCTAAACCTCCTCCACACACAGCAGAGGGAGCAGAGCAGAAAGCGCTGTTTTATCCTGGGCGCTCTCCGCCTCCTAGCAACGGGACACTTCCGGTCTGGACCATATAAGGTCCAAGTTTCCCAATATCAGAAACTCTAAAAAACAACTAGGAACCAATTAGAAGGAATGTTTTGTTGTTGTTTTGCCTTTTTTTAATATAAATTTTTTTTTCTAGTTTTCACAGTGCATTTAAAATTATTTTAACTCCGAATATCTAACAAACATACCAAAGCACTTAAACAACTAGTGTTAAACAACACTTAAACTCATTTAATTTCTACTTAGAATAACTCAACATTTAGTTTAGTTTGTTTCGAAATTAGTGTTAGAGATGTAAAACTCTTAAATCTTGCTTCCTGTTCTACCAAATCCCGAAGAATACTGTAGGCTTCATTCTAAAGAAACCGGACCTTCGTACATATTCATGTCTTTTTCATCTTATAGTTTTTACTTATTTTATATCCTTGAAAGAATTTCAGACAATTTCTAAGTTCCTGTAGTGGTTCGAGAACATCCTGGACAACTCCAATCCAACTTTATTTATAGAGCATAGTAACTCAGCACAGGACCAAAGCGCTATAGCTAAATAAGTATAGTTAAATAATAATAAAAAAACAAAAAAACATAATAAAATACACAAGTTAACAGCCCTTGGCTTATATTAAAACAATATTTAAAAAAACCTACCATAGAAATTAACTACAAACTAATACAAAAATGACCTAGAAGTAACATTTCACAGTAAAAAGATGGATTTTCAAAAGATATTTAAAAACAGACAAAGAAAACGCCTGTCTAAGGCTCATTCTAAAATCTGGGAGCTGCTACAGCAAAACCACAATCTCCTCTAAGTTTAACCGGCTTAATATACAGGGCCAAAGAATTTAAAAACACACTGCGGGTCTTGGTGGGGTTACCAAAAACATAAATTCTGTCTTTTTCTTATTACATTTTAAAAAGTTATATGGCCATTCAGGCTTTGAAGTCATAAAGACACCAAAGTAGTGGCAAGACAAAGTAGTCCTATGCCCCCTTTTTTTTCTTTTGAGGGATATACAGTGCCTATAAAATAATAATCACCCCCTTATTTCTTTTACAAATCAATCACCTTCAACAAAAGAAAAACAATTTAATGTCAAAGTAAAAACTGATTTCTACTGATTTAGTGATGACGATTACTAAATAATTTTTTTTAAAATAAAATACGTGATTGCATAAGTCGATATTTAGTAGATACACCTTTGGCTGTAATCTTAGCATAGAGTCTGCATGGATAGGTCTCAGTCAGGCTTGAACATCTGGACACTGCACTTTTCCTCCTTTCTTTCTTGCTAAACTGTTCAAGCTCTGTCAGGTTACACCATGCTTCAGAGTTTGGATGGTTTGTGGTAACGTGCAGCTGTCTGAGGACCAAAAAAGCTCCATTTTGAATTTTCCTCTCCTTGATCATGGAATTTCCCACACACCTATTGGTAGACTCTACTCGAGGCTTGATGCGAGTTTTCTTCAACAGTGGCTTTCTCATTGCCCCTATCCCATAAAGATCTGACTGGTGAAGAAGCCGAGCAACAGTTGTGCTATGCAGATTCTCTCCCATCTCATCTGCTGAAGCTTGTATTTCCTTCAGCGTAGTCATAGGTGTCCTACTTGTCTCCTTTCTGCATGGTCCCTCTGTTTGTGAGGAGGGCCTGATCGATGCAGATTTACACATAGGCCATATTCTTTCCATTTCTTTACGATGGATTAACCTGAACTCCAGAATATGTTCAGTGCCTTAGAGACTTTTTTGTATCCATACCCTGTGTTTTACTTTGAATATCATTTTCTCTCATTTGCTTGGTGTGATTTTATTTACTTCATGCTATACTGGTGGCCAGGATGCTAAAGAACCAATGAATGAACCTTCCAGACACATTTACCTTTATACTACAATTACTTGAGATACACTCACTGGACTCAGATGATCTCCATTCCTCTCACTGTGAGACTACAAGCCCCAATTGGCTGGAGCTCTGTTGACATCACACAGCAGAGGAGCACAAGACGCATTGCAACAGAGACTGATGCAAAAACTTTGCTTCTCCAAGTAGGACCCAAACCCCTTCAGTGCTATGTCCCTGATGCCCACCCAATGCTCCAAACAAGAGAGTAAAATAGCCTGATCCAGCTGTCAGGTCTGACCACAATGAGAACAGAGTCACCATGATAAGTAGGTATGATGTCATGAAAAACCTTTAAAAAGGCTGATTCTATGCTTTATGTGATTCTAAATCACATCAGAAAATCTGACACATTTTGGAAAGGTAACTCAGAGAAAGGCCTGTAGTTAGCAAGAACTGTAGGACTTACAGCTCCCTTTAATCAGTCATTCCACTTTAGTTAAATTAGTCTGCAGGGCCCTCATGTCTACTATGCGCAGCTGGAGAATCATTCTGAAATGGAGTACATCAGTACGCTAATGTCCCACACTCACACATAAGGTACTGCTACTAAAACTAGTTCCACAGGGAAGGAGCCTGATAAAGAGCTGCCTCCCATTCTCTCTAGAAACTTTAGAAACCACCAGTAAACCTGCAGCCTGAGAGAGAAGATTTAAATGGTAACATGTGAAAAATATGTAGTTTTAAATTCACTTTAAATTGTAACAATATGGAAAAAAATTTAACTAATGTGTAGTGGCTAAATTTACACAAATGTATCACATCAGGAGAACATGTTGAGAACATATTTACTCAGCATTTTGAAGGTTTGTCTTATTTGAACCTTAGACGTTTACTTTGGTGCTCCTGACTGTTGAAGTGAGATAGAACACCATAGTGAAATCCAAATATCTATTTGATGCCTTCATGAAGAAGACTGGTGCAGCTCATGAGTTTGGTAAGAAAAAGGAGGTCTGTCATTCCACTTTAGGGAAATTAGTCTACAAGTGGAGGACATTTTGAACTGTCAACATGTCCAGGTCTGGGTGTCTAAGCAAGTTCAAGCCTGAAAACAAACAGCAAGATGATAAGTCTCAGAAATCCTTTAAATCCCATCATAAGACCTACAGCAGATTCTTCCACTGTTGATAAGTTCATATCTGTCCATTCAAAAGGAGACTAAACAACTTTAACTTTCAACAAAATATACCAGTCCATCAAGGACTGGCTGAAAATTAAGAAAAGCAAAGTCCCAGGCCTAGTCAAAGCCCAGATCTGAATCTCAGTAATGTTGAGGGGTGATTTGAAACGAGCTGAACTGACAAGAGTTTCAAACATCTTACAACTGGAGGGGAAGAGTGGGACAAACTTTCCTCTGACTGATTTCAGATGGAGACAGGAAGCATCTCATCAACAAAGGGGGTAACAGTAGAAATTAGGCCAGGGTCCATCCATCTTCTTCCGCCTTTCCGGGGTCGGGTCGCGGGGGCAGCAGCTTAAGCAAAAAGACCCAGACTTCCCTCTCCCCAGCCACTTGGGCCAGCCCCTCAAGAGGAATCCCAAGGCGCTCCCAGGCCAGCCGAGAAACGTAGTCTCTCCAGCGTGTCCTGGGTCTTCCCCCGGGCCTCCTCCCGGTGGGACGTGCCCGGAACACCTCACCAGGGAGGCGTCCAGGACGCATCCTGACCAGATGCCCGAGCCACCTCAACTAACTCCTCTCGATGTGGAGGAGCAGCGGCTCTACTCTGAGCCCCCTCCGGATGACTCAGCTTCTCACCCCATCTCTAAGGGAGAGCCTAGACACTTTACGGTGGAAACTCATTTCAGCCGATTGTATCCGCGATCTCGTTCTTTCGGTCACCACCCAGAGTTCGTGACCATAGATGAGGGTAGGAACGTAGATCGACCGGTAAATCGAGAGCTGTCCCAATTCAGCTCTCTCTTCACCACGACAGACCGGTACAGCGCCCGCATAACTGCAGATGCCCTACTAATCCGTTTATCAATCTCCCGCTCAATTTTTACCTCATTTGTGAACAAGACCCCCAGATACTTAAATTCCTCCACTTGGGGAAGCACCTCATCCCCGACCCGGAGAAGGCACCCCACCCTTTTCCAGCTCAAGACCATGGCCTCGAACTTGGAGGTGCTAATTCTCATCCCAGCCGCTTCACACTCTGCTGCGAACCGCTCCAGCGAAAGCTGTAGATCACGTTCCGATGAAACCAATAGGACCACGTCATCTGCAAAAAGCAGAGACCCGATCCTGAGGCCACCAAAACGTATCCCCTCAACACCTTGGCTCATCCCATCCATAAAAGTTATGAACAGGATCGGTGACAAAGGGCAACCATGGCGAAGTCCAACTCTCACCAGAAACAAGCCCGACTTACTGCCAGCAATGCGAACCAAACTCTGGCACCAGTCGTACAGGGACCTAACAGCCCGTATCAAGGGCCCCGGTACCCCATACTCCAAGATTACTCCCCACAGGGCTCCCAGAGGGACACGGTCGAACGCGTTCTCCATGTCCACAAAACACATGTAGACCGGTTGGGCGAACTCCCACGCACCCTCCAGGACCCTGGTGAGGTTGTAGAGCTGGTCCAGTGTTCCACGGCCAGGACGAAAACCGCATTTCCCCCCCTGGATCCGAGGTTTAACTATCCGTCGGACCCTCCTCTCCAGAAACCCTTAGGCTAGGGTGTCATAACATTTTTCTTTTCAGGTATAAAACATATTTTTATTGATATGATCTGAAATCAAACACTTTCTTTTCAGAGGTAAATCATAACTAAAGAGCTTAAAGAACTAAATATTGAATGGGATAATTTTTTTCCCATGACTATATGGAACTAGATTTCTTTAAAACACTTGGAGTATGGTCCTCTGTTCTGAATTTAACAGTGCCAATAAAGAGAAGCTTAATGGCAAAATATGATCTCTCATTTCAATTCTCCACAGATGTATTGCTGCAGTGTTCTGTTGGATTAGCTGGAGGGTTTTATGTGCTGTACACATTTTCATCACTTTTTAGAAAGCATGGAGAAACAACAGATACACAGTAACTGTATTATTATTGTTGGGGAACCATTTTTTGAGACAGTGTTAGTTAGTTAGTGGAAACTTAGACCAGTTCAGCAGATCTCTGGATGTCAAAGATGTTGTGGGGTGATGTCACTAACATGTGCTGCGACAGCGGTTTGTTATGGGAAAACATGGCTGGTTGCTCTGTTGCACAATCTAACAGAAAGCCGAGATTCAATTCAGTTTATTTATATAGCGCTGATTCACAACGGATGTCATCTCAAGGCACTTTACAAGAAGTCATTTCAATACAATCAACATTCCAATTAGTTTGAAGTTTTAGTTAGTTTCTATTTAAAGAATCCCAGCAGATTGCATCGAGTCATTGACTTGAGGTTGTGTCCCGTTGATGCAGACTTCCATCCACAGCAATCCCTCATACTGAGCAAGCATGTAGCGACAGTGGAGAGGAAAAACTCCCCTTTAACAGGAAGAAACCTCCAGCAGAACCTGGCTCAGTACAAGCGGCCATCTGCCACGACCGTCTGGGGGTTCGAGAAGACAGAGCAGAAACACTGAAAGAACAGAAGAGCGGATATACTTTCTATATTAAAGAAAGTAAAAAGTTGATAACAGGAGAAAGGGGATGTTCAGCCGCCGAGACCATCATCCCAGTCGATGCCCCCCGTCCAAACGGCATTGTAGCTAAGAAGGATAGCAGACCAGGTGTACCTTAAAAGGAGAGAAAAACATTAAGAGAAATTAGAGTTAACAGTCGAAATAACAGCACATAGTGCAACTGGAGAGTAGTAAAAGTAGCAGAGTGAAGAAAATTGGTAAGTCTGTCCTCCAGCAGTCTAAGCCTATAGCAGCATAACTACAGAGATAGCTCAGGATGACCTTAGCCACTCTAACTATAAGCTTTATCAAAAAGGAAAGTTTTAAACCTGGCCTTAAAAGTAAACAGAGTGTCTGCCTCACGGACTAAAGCTGGGAGCTGGTTCCACAGGAGAGGAGCCTGATAACTAAAAGATCTGCCTCCCATTCTACTTTTAGAAATCCTAGGAACAACAAGTAAACCTGCAGTCTGAGAGCGAAGTGCTCTGTTAGGAACATATGGAACAATAAGATCTCTGATGTATGATGGAGCTTAACTATTAAGGGCTTTATATGTAAGAAGGAGGATCTTAAATTCTATTCTGGATTTAACAGGGAGTCAATGGAAGCTAAAACAGGAGAAATGTGATCTCTCTTTTTAATATTCATCAGAACTCTTGCTGCCGCATTTTGGATCAACTGAAGGCTTTTAATTACATTTTGTGGACATGTATATGCTTGCAGGTGGCGCTAACCTGCAGACAGGGTGTCAGCATCCCTGCTGATAAATCTGTGAACAAGTCTGTTAAAATGCAGGAAGTCCAGATGGTCCAGTTTGGCAGGAGATGGTTCTGAGTTCCACACCAAACTGGGTCTCCTCAAATGTAACTGGATGACTCAACACCTTTTTTTTACTTGATACTTTTACAATGACTGTCCCGACATGTCAGCCTTTTATGGCTCATTACCCAATAAAAAACAAATAGAATAAAAACCATTTAAAAAAAAACTAAACAACAACAAAACAATGAACAGATAGCATTCCAAGATGAAAAGCAGAGGTCCAAACGTGCTTCTTTAAGAAGCTTAATGCTTTTTAAAGTTAGTCAGACCTGCTCTGGATATATGCCAGACGATGCTTATTAATTTTTAAAAACTTCACATGATCACTTATTGTGAGGAAGAGGACTAAAAAGGTTTCTATCCATTGGCATTTTTTAAAAGCATTGTCACACAGCCTTAGAGTGAAGGGGGAGCTCAGTTTACACAGTGAAGAATTGTTATACACAAGAGAAGCACTCAAAGGGTTATTGTTAAATATTTAGCTCCTATCTAAATATTTAGTTAAGCTAAATATTTACTGTAAAACTAAATAATTAGTTCTACACTAAATAGTTAGCTTCTTACCTAAATATTTAGGTAGGAGCTAAATATTTAGTTTAAACTAAATATTTAGTTTTATAACTAAATATTTAGTTCTAAACTAAATAAATATTACCTTAGTATTTAGCTTCTTAACTAAAAATATATTAATAACTTGGGGTATTTAGCCTGTCATAAAAGAAAAAAGTGGGGGTTAATTTTTCAATTTTCAGATCGTTCTTTAACAGAGATAAAACACTTCCTGACATCCCTACAAATTTCATAGACAGGAAAATGATTTTTTATTTATTCATCATTAAATGACTAAATATTAACGACATATTTTTCCAGGCTGTAGTGAAACCCCAGGTAGTATTGTGTAAGAGACGTTACACACTAAACCCAAATTCCGGGGTAAAGCTGTAGTTCCTGGAAAAACGCAGAATGAGGTGTTGTGTAATTCCTGCCAAGGTACTTGAAATAGGACACTTTCAGTTGGAATTGGGACTAATCTGTGTGTTGGATATATGCTTTATCATAGACATATAAAGATGTTGTCTGCTGCCATCTGCTGGTGAGTATACTACAACAGTCAGCTTTGGGGGCAGTTCTTCAGACCTTTATAGCTGCAGTCAGTCAGTGAGTTCTCAGAGCTCTAAAACAATAAAATAAGTCACATCTTCACAAAAAGCAAATGTAAACAGTAGATGTTTGGGGGGGGAGGGTCGGTCACTGGGCAGTCTGTTTTAGAGATTCTAGAGCAGGAAGAATGTCGTCCAGGTGACCCACACCTGTAACACACAGAGGGCCATGTCAGTAGATCGTGCAGAGGAACGAAAGAGATCTGCTTAGACATTTTAAAGTTTGACCAAAACAAAGAAAGGTTTGCTTATTTACCAAGAATCTTTAAGATTTCTGTCACGAGTTTGTGGAAAGCAGGAAAAAACTCATCGTGTTGCTTTACTTTGATAATGATGCTGGAAACCAAGAGCAGACAGTAAATAGACAGATTCGTGAAGACCAGCACACAACCTATAACGGAAAAAATTGTATAGATACTTTACCTGTCAATGTCTGCCCCTCGCAGTCCTGGACCCAAGGAGACCAGTCTGGAGACCTGGTTCACAACCTCAGTCGGAGAAGCTTTGCTGTCTGACACAATCACCATGTGGAAAGATTAGCGAGCTCCTGTGTGAAACATCGACAACCCGAGCAGATTCTTAAAAGTTACCTAGGTCCAGAACGTTTATGAGGTTCCTCATAATGTTGGACATCTCTCCCAGTCGGGTGTAGACCTCGTTCATTCGTGGGTAAACTCCGCTGAGGGAGGGAACATCAAACAACTTCTGGAAATGAGACACCATGCAAGCCAGCGTGTATCGAGTGGGACTCCTGAGCTTCTGGCAGAACAAGCATGAGGACTTCAGAACAAAGAACAACATTTTGATCGATCTCAGAAATGTAAAGATCAACCTGTTTATCATCAGCAGAGGCGTTCTCCAGCAGTGTCTCCACCAGCAGCATCATGTCCTTCACCTTGACTCCTCCCGCAGCGTCATCGACACAGGGCTGCAGTGGCATTAGTGTAGCACACAGTTTATTTAACCTGCACTGAAGATCCTGAACACAGAACACTCTGGTCAAAGCAGCTTCAACAACGAGTCATGGTTCCTATCAGAGGCTGTCTGAGCATTTACTCTGAGCATGTGGAGCTGCTGGGACCACTCCTCCAGTGTGGGAAGGAGAGCCTGGAATTCTGCCTGCTCCAACCCATTGGGCCAGTGTTGATACGGGTGAAGCCTTAACGGAGCACCGGGATTGGTAACGAGTGCATTGATCTCAGTCAACAGCTAGAATGCAGAAAAAAATGGAACAAAGCATTGACCTGACAAAACGTCATCGGGAACAAACTTGCTCAGAGGAAAGCTCACTTACATGGTGATACTGGACCCACCGCCTGGAGTTTCTGGACTGATTCCTGGTGCAAAATAAGCAGATTGCTTCAATGATGTGTTTGTTAGAGAGGGGAGGGGGAGGGCTGGTAGAGACACCAGGTCAGGGAGCAGCAGCTGTTACACCAAATCTAAAAAGAAAACTGCTTCCTGTTTTCAGTACTGGGCTTTAGATAAACCCTTTAGTAGACTCCCCCCAAGGGTCGAGCACATTTTGAATCAAACAACCGTCACAAAGGGTAAAACAATTGACTTGGCAGGTAAATTGATGATATATGTAAATGGTACATGGACTGAACTTATATAGCGCTTTTCTACTTTATACTGACTACTCAAAGCACTTTACACTGGAGCCACATTCACCCATTAGCACTCACAAACGCGCACACATTCATACACCATAACGGAGACCGGTAGGGAATTTGAAGTTAAGTACCTTGCCCCGGGGCACATCGGCATTTCACATGAGAAACTGGAATTGAACCTATAACATGCTGATGACAAGACAGCTACTCTACTCACTGACCCACAGTTGTATCCGTGGTGCAGTACTCACAGATTTTTCGTAACTTCAAATCATTCACGGAAAACCCGCCCCATCGCAAATTCTTTCATAGAGCATGACTAAAATATTCAAAATTGCTACAAATACCTATTGCTACTTCAAAGGCAATTGGCTGGTGTTTGCAAAGCAGCCAATCCAGATGCACCATTTATTTTCTTTAGTGCTGATTGGCTGTACCCCCAAGAGGAATGATAGGCTCTTGGAAGGGAAGAAATACCTTGGATGTGTTAGCTTCTGCAGCAGAGCCAATAGAGTTTCCACTGTGCATATTGATGCACATTAAGGTATATTTGGTGCCTGAACTATTAAAAGAGGAAGTTATACGTATGTGTGGAAACCCAGTGAATACCAGAGGTCCTCAGTGTGTAATTAGGCCAGCATTAATAACACATATAAATAATATATAAAGTTGTTATTCCAGCCTTTTTAGACATCTCCACATTCCACATAAATACACACATTCACCTTCACATGAAGACTAGTACAGCATGCAGGAGTTTAAACACCATATTTAAAGACAAACACACCTTGTATCCAACTCTTTCCTTAAGCGATCCACCTCTTTCTGTAACTCCTGCTGCTGGTCCTGGTATGCCTGGGCATAAACCAAGGAGTCAGATCTACTTCAGAGGAAAGAACCTGAACAAAAGGAATGGTTCAGGGAGTTACCTTGAGGATGGTTTTAAAAGATGGGGAGACAGAGGTGGATGTCCTTTTTGTTGTTTCATCCCAAAGTTTGGACTCTTGTATGTCTCCTGTAGCAGACCTGTAGCCAGAGAGTTGACAGCTGATATTCAGATGCAAGATGAAGGATTCAACCTGGACGCTGCTTTTTGCTTACCATTGCTCTGCTGCAGAGCGCTGCTTGCAGGTTCTTTGGAAAGCTTTACTCTGTCGAGCCAATCGTTGCTCTTCTTCTTTGACGGTGAAATAAAGTTTCCTCCGGAGCCGAGCTGCTTCTTCCTCCAGCTTGGCCAGCTTCTGCTGCAGCAACAGACATCTTCTCTAAAAACAAACAGTGGTGTCATTCCATCCTGTTGACCCTGACAGCTGAGCAAATTGTGAAGTTCCTTGCAAAAGTATTCACACTCATCGTCCAACATGTTGTCGTGCCACATCCACAAACTTCACTGGGTTTTATTGGGACTTTATGTGATGAAACATCACAAAACAAGGACTTTCAAAATGTTCCCTGCAGCATGATGTTGCCACCACCATGTTTTATATTCAGGGGATGTGCAGTGTGGTCCCCTATTAAGTACTCATTAGTGTTAGTCTGTCACATTAATAAAATATACAAGACACTGATGTTATTGACTGTAACATGACAAAATGTTTAGAGGTTATTGGGTATACAGGTACAGCTCAAAAAGTCATGAAAAAGTTCAATATTTTTCGTCCATCATTTCAGAAAGTGAAACTTATATATTATACAGAGTTATTACACACCGTGTGAAACATTTTAAGCCTTTACTTCTTGTAATTTTGATCATTATGACTTGCAGATAACGAAACCCAAATTTCAGAAAGGTCCGACTTCTGAAAAGTCTGTTCATTTCTATGCACTCAATATTTGGTTGGGGCTACTTTTGCATGAATTACTGTGTCAATGCAACGTGGTATAAAGATGACCAGCCTGTTGTTTTGCTCAAGCGAAATGGAAGCCCAGATTGTTTTGATAGTTGCGTTCAGTTTATCTGGATTCACCTTTATCTGGATTCACTTTTCCTTCCACCCAACTTTCTATTAATATGTTTGGAAACAGCACCCTGAACAACCATCTTATTTAGCAATGACCTTTGTGGAGGGTGTCATTGACTGTTTTCTGGATATCTGTCCAGTCAGCAGTCTACCTTATGGCTGTGTAGGTCATAATAAGGCCATTACTTAACATCTATACATTCAAATGCTTTAGAATATAACATAATTTGTTTTTAATTTTCTGAGACACTTAATTTGGGTTTTTGTTATGTTTAAACCAAATGATCTAAATTCAAAGGTGGGTTGTAACTAGTAACATTTACTGGAGTAACTTTTTGAATAAGATTTACTTTTATGAGTAGCTTTACTGTGCCACACTTTTTACTTTTACTTGAATAAAATGATTGAAACACATCTTAAACAAAATGCATGAGTTACAGACACTCTCTACAGCTTATGTCAAAGTGAGGGCTCTCGTTCATACACAAACTTTGGTATTTTAATGGCATTCTACCTACTGAGTCTGTTCAGCATGCATACATGCATGCATGCATGCATACATACATATATACTTGCCTAAAAGGTTCTATATTGAAGAAAATTGATTTGAAAAAGCGCTTCTTCTGTTTTAAATTGTTGTTTTGCAATTCATGTCAGTTATATATTTTATTTAGCATCTTTTAACTCTTTAGAAAACCAACATTTGCTCCAAAACTTAGAAAACATATTTTTGTCTGTCTGATTTTAGAATTTTTAAACATCAAGTCAGATATTATGATCAGTTACTCAGTACTCAAGTACCATTTTTACTTAATTATTTTTTACTCTTACTTGAGTAATTTCTTAGATGACTACTTTTTACTTTTAGCTTAGAAAAACTATGTTGAAGTAGTGATATTCTTACTCGAGTAAAATCTTTGGCTACTCTACCCATCTCTGTTCTAAATTACAAGAAATAAAGGCTTGAAATATTTCACTATGTGTAATGACTGATAGACAATAAACAATCATACTGTATAATATAATAATTATAGTTCTACAGCTATTTATTAATACTTGCACTCATATCTATAGCTGGTTTAACCTGTCATATATGTATAGTCTGTTATAGCCTTTAATATGTATAACCATATGTATAGCTTGTACATTCACAACAGTTATAGCCTGTATAATCTGTTTATAGTCTGTACATCCACTACAGTTATAGTTTGTTTATACTTATAGTTATAATATATGTATTTACTTCATACCGTGTACATTTGTAATATATCTATATTCTTGCTAAATCACTTATAGATGGATGCAAACTGCATTTCGTTGCTTGTACTTGTGACATGTACAATGACAAAGTAAAATTCTATCCTATTCTAAATATAATATACAAGTTTCCCTTTCTGAAATAAGAGAGACTTTTTCACTTTTAGATTTTTTGGGATGCATCTGTAAATACTTGGACAAGGCACTGTTGGATTTTTGAAAGTAATATGTGCCCAGGCGCAAAGAAGAACAATAACCCCATAAACCACCTGAGCCTCTTTGTTTTCCTTCTGCAGCTGCTGAGTGTGACTGTGCTGCTGCAGCGCCTTCCCCAGGCAACGTTCCTCCAGGTCCTGGACTCTGCTCTTCACCTCATCAAGCAGCTTCTGCAGCTCTGCGGCTCTTTGAGACTGCTGAGCTGCATGGCTCATGTGCTTCTGCACCTCCTCTCTATCAACACACACATATAGAGAGGTATACAGTCCTTTAAGCTTGCTCTGTTATATCCCCATACCTTCACATTTCTGGGTCAAATATCAATGTAATCAATGATATTTTTATTTTATTTTTTTGAGTAAGAGATAATAGCATTGAAGGTTGCAGAAAACATTGCTGCTTTCCATGGTCACCACTCTTGCAGTGTCCATCAGATGCTGATGAGATTGGGTGACAGGAGGACAGGTGGTCTGTACAGAATCAGATCTATTATTAAAGAGCCAGCGCTTGGTATGACATGAGAAGCCTAAAGATGAGCCCAGCTGCTCTTCTATCGTCTGATATCATTTTGTTTGTTCTCCAGCAGGATAAAATCTACCATCCAAACTGCTGATCCTCTCAGATTGCTAACAGGTCTTTTTTTGGGGTTGGTTACGGTTACTTCATACTGCAGACAAACTATTGGTGAAGAATTAGATATACAAAGAAGTAAGGGATTTTTTTTGTGTGCCCATTAGATTTCCAAACCCCAGACTGTGTTTGCTGGCTGAATAATTTGCATCATCCACAACAACCCTTTGAAGACACTTGGATTAAATGAGTTACAACATTTAATTTCCCTTTTAGGAAAAAAATAAGTATGTTGGAATTGAATTGAATCAAAGAAGCAGCCAAAGTAACTCTGGAGGAGCTGCAGAGATTCACACCATGTAAGGAGAAAAACTAACCTGGTGCATGCCCCTAAACAAACCACCCCTACAGTGAAACGTGGTGGAGGCGGCACAATCATGTTGTGGGGATGTACTACTTTCATTGGGGTTTTTAAGAAGGGTACATATAATAAGTTGTTGTGGCGATGCTGTAGGCAGGAAGGATCTCTGGTCAGCAGTCAGTCTTGCAACGAATCTGAAGAGGCCTCTGACCAAAGATTGTTGCTGTATGACAGTCTCATGACTGTCGTGACATGTAGACAGCTCAATATAAACGACCACCAGAAATGATATTTCTTAGTAATATGTCCAGTTGTTATAAGACACTAAATCTAATACACTGGTAATCCGTCTTGGTTTTGCCACTCTCTGTCTGGACGAAAGATTAAAGAGATGTTGGAGTCAGTTCTTAGGATGTTGGCCTTGACCACTTAACCACTGAATACCAAAAAACAATGCCAAATATGTTATAATATTGATTAAAGCTGATCAAAGATCAATTAGAAATTATCTTTGTCCAGTATGATTCCTCCCACTCTATGTTCTTTTGCTTGGTATTCACAGAACTTCCTTTTTACCTCAGCTAGGATTTAGGGTTGTAGTTTAAATACCGGTACTGTTCCAGCTTTTGAGATGTTCCCGGTTGGAAAAAAAAAACCAAACATCACGTTGTCATTGTTATACACCATAACAACTGTCCTGAAGTAAAACAAATACGAGCAAAACACCTTCCAGATACATAGCATCTAAAACCAGGGAGAATAATTTTCCATACATGGAATGCATCGACTACAAATTTATTAACAAAAGTCGACAAACAGAACAAATTGGAACTAACGTTACAGAGCTACTCCAACATGCTGCCACCATGAGTAGCGCAATTCTAGAAGCAACAAAATGCAGTGAATGAACAAAAGAGAAATCTAAATCAAATATATTTTGGTGTGACCACCCCTTGCCTTCAAAACAGAATAAATTCTTCTAGGTACACTTGCACACAGTTTTTAAAGGAACTCGCTGGTAGGTTGTTCCAAACATCTTGGAGAGCTAACCACAGATCTTATGTGGATTTAGGCTTCCTCACATCTTTCTGTCTCTTCATGTAATCCCAGACACACTCTATGATGTTGAGATCAAGTCTCTGTGGGGGTCATACCATTACTTCCAGAACTTCTTGTTCTTCTTTACACTGAAGATAATTCTTAATGACTTTGGCTGTATGTTAGGGGTTGTTGTCCTGCTGCAGAATAAATTTGGGGCCAATCATACACCTCCCTGATACTATTGCATGACGGATGAGTATCTGCCTGTATTTCTCAGTTTGCAAACACCATTAATCCTGACCAAATCTCCAATTCCATTTGCAAAAATGCAGCCCCAAACATTCAAGGAACCTCCACCATGCTTCACTGTTGCCTGTAAACACTCATTATTGTACCGCTCTCCAGCCCTGCGACGAACAAACTGCCTTCTGCAAACAGACAAATATTTTGAAATTTGACTCATCAGTCCAGAGCACCTGCTACCATTGTTATGCACCCCAGATCCTGTTTTCATGCATACTTGAGTCGCTTGGCCGTGTTTTCACGTCGGCTGCAACTCCTCCATGAAGACCACTTCTGGCCTTCTCCGGACAGTAGATGGGTGTACTTGGGTCCCACTGGTTTCTGCCAAATTTGAGATGATGGCAATGCTGGACATCTTCCAATTTTGAAGGGTAATAGGGTTGATGTGTCCTTCATCTGCTGCACTAAGTTTCCTTGGCTGACCACTGCATCTACAATCCTCAAAGTTGCCCATGGTGCTTCTTCAAAAGAGCTTCAACAGCACATCTTGATATCCCAGTCTGCAATTAAATCTTTGTCTGGGAGAGACCTTGTTGATGCAGTAGAACTACCTTGTGTCTTGTTGCTGTGCTCAATCTTGCCATGACATCAAGGAGTCGTTAAACGGACTGGTATCGTCCATGAGTGAAATTAAAAAACAGAATGAAACTATCTTCCACAACCTGACCTTGGTAGCAGAGTTTGGCTGTTCCTCGCCCAGTTTTAAGCCTCCTACATAGCTGTTTTCCGTTTCAGTTAATGACTGAGTTTCAACCTACATGTGACATTGATGATCATTAGCACCTGTTTGGTATAATTGGTTGATCATTCACCTGACTATAATCCTACAAAATCCCTGACTTGGTGCAAGTGTTCCTTTAAAAATTGATGCTGGTTTTAAGCCAAAAGGTAGTAACCCCAAATATTGATTTGATTTAGATTTCTCTTTTGTTTGCCCACTTTGCATTTTGTAAATTAATTAAAATGAACAATCATTATTTTTATTTCTGAAAGCATTCTTTGCTTACAGCATTTTTTCAGACTTATCAGTATGTCCATGTCTTGGTAGGTCTGCAGTTGAACTGCTCTCTGCTCATGAGCTATACATGACCAGTTATATAATATGACTGACTGTATAAGTAACAGATGAAACTACATCACAAGGCCAGGAACAATCTTTATAATAAATGTTTCTGCAGGCTAACATGGTGAATATTTAAAGAGGACAAATGCAAATTTCACTTTTTTATTTTTTTTTTGTTCCCATTTGGGTCAACACAAAATCAAAAATCTTGTGCTTCTACAAGCTCTTTGAAAAAAAGCCTTACTGTGACGTCACAATAAGCATAATTTGCAAATAACTGCCCTCACCTGTCACCCCCGCACTCCAATTCCAAGCCATTCTCATGTGCGGCAAACTCGCAGTCTAGTAACAAGATGGGTGGGCATGGTCTGCAACCACTACTTTACAGAAAAATGACAGAGCCCTTTAAACAGCTCATTCTGAAAGGGACTGAGATTGTCAACAATCGAGCTGGTGAGAGCGCTTCATGTGAGAGTGATTTTGTGCAAAGAACTTCATTAGCAGGTTTTGTACAGACCATAGACCTATTATAACTTGTGTAAAAAGAGGCACAAAAAGTCCCCTTTAAATGTAGGTTGCAGATTTCAGTAATGGATGTACTTGAGCTGGTTGTTGGACTTGACGAGCTCCTGGATGAGCACCTGTCTTCTCTCCGAGTCCGTCAGCATCATCCTCAGACTCATCCTCAACTCATTCAAGGACTTCTTGTCCAGCAGGACTAAATCTGTGGAACACATGAAGGTCTCATCATAGGGAAATGTGCATTTAAAATCAAAACTATAAACCATTTCAAACATTACAGTTGTGAAGCAATCTCCTCACCTGTGAGGTTCCTATTCTCCACAGGGTCCGCAAAGAACACAGGCTTAAAGCCGTGATGCTGCAGGAGTTTATTCACATCGTCCCACTCTACCTGCTCCTGCTGCAACAGACGGCCACAGTCAGCATTAATCAAACCTGCTTCAAATATATAATAAATATTTAGGTAGTACCTGAAACTGCCTGTAGGTCCACAGATAAACATAGGTCTTATTTGTAATGTCTGGGAAATGCCTTGCTCTTTCTTCTGTATCCATTCTTAAACAGTATGCAACTGTTCTCAGTTTAACTCCTAAATAAATGTGCTCTGATGTGAGCAGAAGCTGAGCCTTCTTTCAATGATCCTATCTCTGAGAGGAGAGCTCACTGTTACAACCCAACAATGGAGGAAAGACGATCCACCAGGGGCGGGGCCCACCACTTCACACACAAACAGACTGTAAACAGTAATGAGGGGTCTTACCTGGTTCATCTTTTTTACACCACTGCAGGAAACAAAGCAAAGACAGCCGGGTCAGTAGCAGAGCCCACTTATGCTATTAGAGGTAATAACTGATGTATAGACCTGTTTTTAGCAAAGAGAAACTCGTTTTTATTCAGTGAAACCATTTTTTGACAAATATTAAAATGCACGAAGAATTCTATTAAGGGATCTGATCCAATTAAAGCTCACATTACTGAGCACTCCTGTTGACAGGCATTTATGGAGCTGTTCTTAAGTGGTTCTGATCATACCTGACTGACACGTTTTGCTTTCTAAATCTAGTTCTGGAGTTCCTCAGGGATCAATTCCAGGTCCTAGACTTTTTATACACAATGCCACTGGAGAAGATCATCAGGAGACATGGCATTAACTTCTCAGCTATGCTGAATATACAAAGCTGTGCACTGCTTTGTCTCTCGATGACGCATAGTGACCTGATTTAAGCAACATTTAAAATGTATTAAGACATTAAGGCATGGATGGCAGAGATTTGTCTTCAGTTCAATCAGAAAACAACTGAGATTTTAATATTTGGTAACAATCTTCAGAGAGAGATACTTTACAGTAAAACTCTGAACTCTTGGAATGAACCCCTCCAGGCCAGATTGTAAACGATCACTGTCTCATTGGTCTACGTTTTAACACTTGATACAATCCATTTAAAGATCAATCTGTTAATGAGCTTTCACGAAAACGGTTTACATTTTAAACACCAAAGGCAGTAACATAAAGAGTCTTTGACCAATGTTGAATAAGACAGTCTGAATGTTTGGATCGGACCAGATCTGATCAAATGAATGCCAGCCTTCTCAAAACAGTGGAACAGACATAAAATGCGACGCTAACTTCAGTTACTCGGCACTAAGGTCTCAGGAGTTAAGGTAGCTAAAGGAAAGCCAAACAATTCCGGGAGCAAGCAATGTCCTAGCATCTGTAGCTAACAACAAAACAGCACATGTCACATTAGAATATATCTTACTCGTAATAAACATTTTTGGAAAAAACAAAACTCCGGGGATTACCAAATGAGTCCGTGCAGACTTGGTGTAAAACAATACCCCGCTTCCGCAGTTTAAACTGTGCGCCGTGACGCAATTATTACAAAGAGAAAATCTTTAACCAATCAGCTTACAGAAAAACAAAGCAGCGTTTTATTGTACTACAAATACGTGGTCACAAGATGGCGGTAACGTGTGAACAATGATGCATCGCTCTGTGTTAGTGCATTATTCCATTTTTCTAGGCTTTTACTGTCCTGTTTCAAACTTGTGGGTTTCTATAGATGATTGCTTCACTTCGCTTGACCTTTTTAATTCCTTGTTTTGTAACACCTGTGATGCTTTTGTTTTCATTTATACTTGTAGAGCGCTTTGGTCTGCTGTAATGTCGTGTTAAAAGCGCTTTATAAATAAAATTGCTACGCTATGTAATGCTAAAGTATAATTTAACAATAGTATTTTTTCATAAAGGCCAGACTTGTGAAAGGGACAAATTAGTGGGGATCCTCCACAGTTAACATGGTCCTCTCACCTGCTTCCTTAAGTTATGATCTCCTTGCCCAACCTGTCAGTTAAGGTGGATATCCACGTCTTGGTAGGTCTGCAACTGGTCCATCCTCTTTCCAGTTTCAGATGACGGACTAAACGGAGCTCTGTGAGATGTTTGAAGCTTGATACATCGTTTTAGAACCCAACCCTGCTTTAAATTCTCCACAATTTTCTCACCTCACCTGTCAGCTGTGTTCCTTGGTCTTCACGGTGCTGTTTGTTCTCCAATGTTCTTTAACAAACCTTTGGGGCCTCCAAAGAACACTCAGATTCAGTAGCAAAAATTAACTCTGCTTACCGATGATTTCTGGAGGCAATTGGTCACACTGGATTTCATTTAGGGGTGTCAGAGTCATTCAAAAGGCTTCTTCTATTGTATTATTACAAAAAAATCTTACTCCATATAACTTTTATTTACTAATCTCTATTTTCTTTTGGGGTTTTTTTGTCATTTGTCCTCTCTGTCAGCTTCAGGACAAAGCTTTAGGCGTTGCTGCAGGAGTGGGGTTTAGACATAAAACTATTCCCAGAAAACATCTGGTCTTGAAGGCTTTTGAAATATTTTCCCCTGCATTCATGGACTCTGTAAGGCAAAGCTAGATACCATAGGTGTATACATGAATCATCTTTGTGTAAGGTTAGCAGTTAGGAACCACTGGTTGGACTCTGGCATTGATGTTCAAACTGAACTTGATTGAACAATTCATCAGTCAAAGCCGGATGTCTCTAATGTGTTTCAAAGGATCATCTTTATATAGATCAGAAAATCCAGGTTTCTAGATGGTTGTTAGAACAATAGTACTAACAGGCTGGGAATGGTCCAAGAGAATGCACACAGTATTAAGAATCAAGCCTAAACCTGCCGGGATGAAGAAGAATAAGACTTAAGCATTGTAGCAAACCTTGGATATCAAAAATCAGGTAAGAATAGATTATTATTTACAGAAAAAAATGAGTTTGCATGAACAACTCCGGCTGAGCTTAAAGCTAAGTGAGGAAAACTTCAAGGTGCTATAATGAAATTATTTCCCTGTACATGATGTCTGACCTTTTCTGGCAGGGGGAATCTCTGTTGTCAGTGTAATGGTGTGCTCAGTAGAGACAGTGGAGTATCCATGGTTTCAGAAAGGAAAGGTCATTGTTATTTATAATGGATAGATGAGAGCAAAGAGCCTGGCTTCTTGATATGTTCCTGCATACATCAACTCCGCTGAGCAGAAAATTAAAATGGAAATGTAAGCCTTGAAAGAGCCAAGGGTCCCGTTGACCTGTGCTATATGATTTAATGATTTATGGCAAGTGTTTACATCATCTCATTGCATCATGAACCACACAATGTTTTTACACTTCAACTTATAACCATTAAAACAGTGTACATTTATATTCAACACCCTGAGTCAATACTGTGTAGAAGCACCTGCACAGACACAGCGTTTTGTTCATTCTTTGAAAAACTGTTTAAGTACAGTCAGATTACTCAGTTGGATTTAGTCCTGGAGTTTGACTAGGTCATCCTTACACATATACTTTGATCTAAGCCTTTCCATTGTAGCTCAAAATCCATCCAACATGTGAAGATATTCAACCACTGGTTGACTAGGTGGTGTCCTGAAAACAATGTGAGATACAATGATAATTGGCAACCATTCTGGGAAATAGTTGGCCTTAACCGAAGAGATTTCAACCAAGCAGCTCAGTTGAAATCTCGGCTCTTATTAGTCCTCCAAAATCCTGACCATCCAAGGTCCAGACCTGGAAGCAACATATTCATTTAAAATGCCTCTCTGCAGCTGTTGTACTGTTATCCACCCATTACCGCATTTAAAAAGAGTGTCTTACCCATGGCCAAAATAGATCAAAATCCAATTCCAAAGGAGTAGATCATGAAAATCTTATGAAAGTAAACATTACTTGTACTGATCAAAAAATAGTACACATAAAACTTTATTAAACATAAGATATCTCTCTTCAAATACATTGTGACACTGGTCCACACTCCATACCGGTCGGTGACGGTAATGCACCAATATGTGTTCACAGGCTGCTGATGAACACAAAGTAGAAGAAGAAGAGTACCGTAATATTTTGTTAGGCTAACTTGCATGTTAACGGTGGTTCTGATGAAAACTAAGTGAGAAATACACACAATTATGAGTGGCAGATGATGTTGCATTTTGGAGATTAGACTTGTGGAGTAACTATTTTAAAGGAGGACATTACTAGACCGTTGTGGATTTAAAAATACTGTTTTATTTGAGATGGCTCTGTTCTGGGTTTTTGAAATGTGTCTTCAAACGGAAAGTTGTAATTTATTTGCTTTCTAATTGGTTTAACAAAACCGTGTACTTTGTCTACAGTTATGATTGTAACATTGATTGGCATAGCCAACATCATTTTAATCACAGGCATAGATAGGGTGGTGTTGAAATTCAGCCTGGGAGCTTGGAAGTTTATTTACCTCGGGTGGGTCGTGGATAAGAATTTGAAGAAAAAAAAATCCATGAGTATCTCAAACTTTCAGGGACCAAGGCGACCTATATTTGGAAGCCTTGTGAGGTTTGTGGGGCCTTCCTTTCAAAGCAGAAGAGTATGGGGTCAGATCAGTTTCATTAAGAATAAACTCATGCAGGGTTTTTCACAAATGCACATGCTCTGGTTCACAAATATAATTTCGAAGAAACACTTGTAATTTAACTTCACAAATCCACACGATCCGTTTCACAAATGCACACAATCTGTTTCACAAATATAACTTTGAGGGAAGCTTCAAATATAAACTCACAGATCATACGAATCGCTAAATGTGCATTTACGAACCACTTCTCATTTGCAAATCTCTGTATTTGTGAGAGAATTTTGTGTGGTGAATTTTGAGACTGTTGTAACGTTGCAGGTCAACAAACACCACCATCGGCTAATGAATCTGTCAATCAAATTTACGATTCTGATTGACAGATTCGTCAGCTAACCAATGTATTCTTTTTCAGCCAATCGTATGGCTGCTTACATTTTCTCCTCACTAGCAGAGCTGTTATGTGCGCATGCGCCGTGAAGTTGAACCGCGACATGGCAAAATGTGGTACTTACCGTTTGAGACTGATGCATGTCGCTACCATAGACTGTATATAACGGTCGCTACTTATCGCCATGTGTCGCGGTTAAACTTCTCTGCGAAGGCGCACATAACAGCTCTGCCAGTGCAGCGTCATAGAGAGAGTTACGACAGACTTTGAACTAGCCGACACGCGGTCACATGGTTCATGGAGTCCTCAATAGTTCCAAACA
>OY747723.1:8742500-9225000 GCA_963556495.2 Valencia hispanica
AGATCTCTGCAGCTCGTCCAGAGTCACCAAGGGCCTCTTGGCTGCATTTCTGATCAGCGCTCTCCTTGTTCGGCCTGTGAGTTTAGGTGGACGGCCTTGTCTTGGTAGGTTTACAGTTGTGCCATACTCCTTCCATTTCTGAATGATCGCTTGAACAGTGCTCCGTGGGATGTTCAAGACTTGGGAAATCTTTTTGTAGCCTAAGCCTGCTTTAAATTTCTCAATAATTTTATTCCTGACCTGTCTGGTGTGTTCTTTGGACTTCATGGTGTTGTTGCCCCCAACATTCTCTTAGACAACCTCTGAGGCCGTCACAGGGCAGCTGTATTTGTACTGACATTAGATTACACACAGGTGCACTCTATTTAGTCATTAGCACTCATCAGGCAATGTCTATGGGCAACTGACTGCACTCAGACCAAAGGGGGCTGAATAATTACGCACACCCCACTTTTCAGTTATTTATTTGTAAAAAATGTTTGGAATCATATATGATTTTCGTTCCACTTCTCACGTGTACACCACTTTGTATTGGTCTTTCACCTGGAATTCCAATCAAATTGATTCATGTTTGTGGCTGTAATGTGACAAAATGTAGAAAAGTTCAAGGGGGCCGAATACTTTTGCAAGCCACTGTGTATATATATATATATATATATATATATATATATATATATATATATATATATATATATATATATATATATATATATATATATATATATATATATATAGTATGTCTTGGTGGGATTTTCTTTGTCCCTTGTACTTTAATTTAAACGATTCTACAGATGTTATTTTAATCATACATAGTCTTGGCATGTTCAGGGAATAATAAAAAAAAAGATTGCAATGCTTGCATTATCTTTGGTATGAAATAAAGTTATTTCTGATCATTTTGATTTTATTTTGACAGCCTCCCCATCACCACCCAGCCAACTCCAGCATTCCACTTACCAACTAATTTATCACCGACAGAACTGTGAAGTTCCACCAAACCTGATCACCATTCAGCAACTCATCTGAAAACAGGAAGATGGACATGAATGCAACGCAGTGTTACCTGTAATAGTTTAATAAGCCTTTTTTAGTTACTCTTCAACAGTTCTTTATTTAGGCTGATATTCTAAATAATTCTTCAATTCTTGTGTGTTAAAAAAAGATTGTAATCTCTACTTAATCAAATGTTTACAAACGATAATTTCATAAAACAAGTGCAAATGAACAGTTCGGCAGTAAATATCAACTTTATAAAGGTTATGGTGTTCAAGTACTTTTCTTTAAATGTCTTGATTCAACTCTTATTATTTTGGAGAACACAAAACAAGAAAACAACATATTTTGTTACTTTGGTGATCCTGTGTGCCATATGCTTCAGCAGTTGATTGCAGTCAGTTCTTATGTGGTTTAACTGAAAAATAAAGAAATAATTTCTCATCTTCACAGTCACATTTTTCTTTACTGATATCTCCATTAATGCTTCCATCTCTGATTTATCAAAATCAGTTAAAGACTGTTGATACAGCGACCAGCAACTCATTAAATATATTTTAGACAAAAAAAATCACCATTAAAATTAATGAGATATAAAAGTGTATATCCTATTTCAAACTGTGATGAATATTTTTAAAAAGCTGAATTTGACATACTGAAATAAACCCGTCAATAGGTCATCAAGGTTTTCCAAACCTCTGCTACTCACAATTAACTAGCTGCAGTTAAACCACAACTAGCTCATTAACACAGTTAATTAACCAAAACTGGCTACAATAAATATGACTCTTAACTTATTTTTGGTACAGAGCAGTCAGCTAACGCTTTCCAATGCTAAAAAATGTTGTGATTCCATTAACTTACCGGAACAATAGGTAAAAACGCCGAGGATGAACTGCGGTCATTGACGCTGCGCTGTTTGGAAGTATCTGCAGACCCACGTGACTTCCGCATTCCATTCTTTCCATTGAAGTCCATGGGAGTGTCAGAACTCTCTTGTAAGCAGCCATACGATTGGCTGAAAACGTTGGTTAGCTGTAAATTTGATTGACAGATTCATTAGCCAATGGTGTCGTTTGTTGACCTGCAACGTTACACCAGTCTCAAAATTCACCACACAAAATTCTCTCACAAATACAGAGAAGTGGTTCGTAAATGCACATTTAGCGATTCGTATGATCTGTGAGTTTATATTTGAAGCTTCCCTCAAAGTTATATTTGTGAAACAGATTGTGTGCATTTGTAAAACGGATTGTGCGCATTTGTGAAACGGATCGTGTGCATTTGTGAAACAGATCGTGTGCATTTGTGAAGTTATATTACAAGTGTTTCTTCGAAATTATATTTGTGAACCAGAGCGTGTGCATTTGTGAATGAGCATGTGAATTTGTGAAAAACCCTGCATGTGTCATGGTCTTTGGATTTTTGGGTAGCAAGTTTGAGTTTTTCCTTCCACTTGGTTTTCTTCCCCTTTTTACCCCAAGGTGCCCTCTTGTTTTGCTCCTCCTGTTTGTGTCTTAAGTTAGTAGTTTTCCTTCAGTGTAATTATATTTTTGTATTCTGGCACTCCCTGGGTTCTGTAGATGTTTTTCACCTTTGTCTATGTCCACCTTCCCATTTGTGTTTCCTTTTATCTCTTTATTTAATTCCTCCTTCTGTTCTCTAGTGTGTCCTTACGTTTCCCTTAGTTTCTTAAGAATCCTTTCTAGTTTCTTTAGAGTCTTCTGTCTCCTAGCCATTCTACCTTCCATCCCAGCTGCTAATCACTTCCACCTGCTCACTCCCCGTCAGCTGCAACCGTTTCCCTTAATTAGTCCTGCTCCTTCTCTGCTCCACTCTTCACTCTCCTCCTCAGTATAAATTCGGTTCTCATTCAGTCACAACTCGCTGGTTCGTCGTCATCCTTTCCTGTTTGGTCCCTCGCTTCTCTGCCGTCTTTCTTCCCCGCCTGGTCCCTGCCTTCCTTGTTGCCCGTCTGGTTCCTGTTTCCCCGTTTGCTGCATTATATACCTGCCTGAGTTCTGTAAGTTCATGTTCCTTGTTTTCATTAAATCCTCCTTATTTTGTACTTTGCTGCATTTGGGTCCTCCTTATAACCTTAAAACATGACAGAATGAGTTTAAGCTTAATGAGACTGATCTGACCCCATAGAAGAGAGCTACTGACGTCTGGTAGCACCTAGCAAACAATATCAAAATAGTTGACTGCAGAATCCAGCAGGGAGAACTACTAATCACTCGCAGCTATAGGACCATCAGTAGCGCTTACAAAGATCTTCTATAAAGGATGATGCCTCACTCACGTACACAAGCAGACACACAGCAGGATCATGACAGTAGCTCAACCACGGCTGCTTTTGGAGTACAAAAACAAACGTTCCGGCCACCTATCTAGAACAGACCGTCCGCCAGCCCACCCATGAAAGAATCTGAGCTTTCAAACTATGTATAATATGTATATGTACATAGAAAGGTTGTCAAAATAGGCAAATTTGACCCAGACGTATGTAACACACTGCCAACAGGACATAACCCCCCCCCAGCAAAATTGCCCTGGTGCGTGTATAGTTGCAACATGTGACTTCATAACATTTTTGACAATAGAAAGGAGCTTGACCATTTAGGGCTCTAAGAATTTTTTTTAAAGAATTTTAAATGAACAGATAACCAGTGCAAAGGGATTAAAACCGGAGTGATTTTAGTTTATCTGTTTGTTGCAGCATAGAGTCTTGCTGCAGAGGTTTGGACCAACTAAAGGTAACAAGGGCTTTTTTGTTAAGTAAAAAGTCTTGACAAGACAGAGTAAAAGCATGGATAACCATCTCAAATTCCCTTTTTACCAACCTTCTAAGTTAGAAAATAAAGCTTTTTTTTTTTTTTTACAAGTTGCTTTGAATGACTTTTAAAAGACATTGGTTCATTGAAAACAACTAAATTCCTTCGTCATATGGCTTGACTCCCATTAATTCAATCCAATTCAGTTTATTTATGTAGCACCGATTCACAACAAATGAATGTGGTGATCCCATTAGGGATCACCACATTCAGATAGTCTGAAGAACTCAGTACAACAGCAGTACAATAGAATGCCATCTGCATAATTGTCAATATTAACAAAACTTATTTGTGAAATGGTTGAATATAAAGCAACAAAAGTAATGGACCCAAAATAGAGACTTGAGGTATCTCATATACAGTGGGGCAAAAACAATATTTGGCAGCCACCGAATGTGCAAGATGTCCCACTTAAAAAGACAAAAGAGATCTGTAATTTTCATCATAGGTACACTTCAACTGTAAAATACATAAAAAGAATGTCCAGTTAATCACATTGTATGATTTTTAAAGAATTCTTTTGTATATTGGTGCATCCATTCCATCCATCCATTTTCTTCCGCTTATCCGGGGTCGGGTCACGGGGACAGCAACTTAAGCAAAGAGACCCAGACTTCCCTCTCCCCAGCCACTTGGGCCAGCTCCTCGGGAGGAATCCCAAGGCGCTCCCAGGCCAGCTGAGAAACATAGTCCCTTAATTGGCCCGCCGGTACCTATTAGCTGCTTCAGGGGTCCCACAGGCCAAAAAGACCCGATAGGACTCCTTCTTCAGCTTGACAGCATCCCTTACCCCCGGTGTTCACCAGCGGGTTCGGGGGTTGCCGCCGCGACAGGCACCAACCACCTTGCGGCCACAACTTCGGTCAGCCGCCTCGACAATGGAGGCGCGGAACATGATCCACTCGGACTCAATGTCCCCCGCCTCCCCCGGGACGTGTTCGAAGTTCTGCCGGAGGTGTGAGTTGAAGCTCCTTCTGACAGGAGACTCTGCCAGACGTTCCCAGCAGACCCTCACAACACGTTTGGGCCTTCCAGGTCTGTCCGGCATCCTCCCCCACCATTGGAGCCGACTCACCACCAGGTAGTGGTCAGTGGACAGCTCAGCCCCCCTCTTCACCCGAGTGTCCAAAACATGCAGCCGCAGATCAGATGAGACGACAACCAAGTCGATCATCGAGCTGCGGCCTAGGGTGTCCTGGTGCCAAGTGCACATAAGGACACCTTTATGCTTGAACATGGTGTTTGTTATGGACAATCCATGACGAGCACCAGAAGTCCAACAACAAGACACCACTCGGGTTCAGATCGGGGGGGCCATTCCGCCCAACCACACAAACTTACCCCTATGGCCCCTCCCACAGGTGGTGAGCTCGTGGGAAGGGGGACCCATGTTGCCTCTTCAGGCTAAGCCCCGACCGGACCCCATTGGTAAAGGCCCGGCCACCAGGCGCTCGCCAACGTGCCCCGCCTCCAGGCCTGGCTCCAGAGGGGGGCCCCGGTGACCCGCGTCCGGGCGAGGGAACACTGTATCCATTTATTTTGTTCATCATAGGGGTCTTTTGGGCTGCACTTTGTATGATCCCTCACCTAGAACCAAATTGCCATGGGTGACCCTACCAGGAGCAAAAAGCCCCGGACAACATAGCTCCTAGGATCATTGGGACACTCAAACCCCTCCACCATGATAAGGTGGCAGCCCAACTTCAACTGTAAAATACATTAAAAGAATATCCAGTTAATCACATTGTATGATTTTTAAAGAATTCTTTTGTATATTGGTGCAGAAAATAAATATTTGGTCAATAATTAAAGTTCACCTCAATGACAAAAATCAAATGTTTCCTTTAGGTCTTCACCACTGGCTAGGCTACTCCAGAATCTTGAAATGCTTTTTAAGTAGCCACTCCTCCGTTGCCTGGGCGCTGTATTTGGGATCATTGTCATGCTGGAAGATCCATCTACGATTCATCTTCAGTGCTCTCACTGATGGAAGGAAAGTTTTGCCCAAAATCTCACGATACATGGCCTCATTTCCCGTTGCAGAAAAGCAGCTCCAAAACATAATGTTTCCACCCCCATGCTTCACAGTGGGTATGGTGTTCTTTGGATGCAACTCAGCATTCTTCCTCCTCCAAATACGACTAGTGGCATTTATACTAAAAAGTTTTATTTTGATCTCATCTAACCTCATAGCGTTCTCCCAATTCTTCTTTGAATCTTCCAGATGGTCTTTGGCAAACTTTAGACGGGCCTAGACATGTGCTGCCTTAAGCAGGGGGACCTGTTGAGCACAGCTGGATTTTAATCCATGACAACATAGTGTGTTACTAATAACCTTTGACTGTGGCCCCAGCTCTCTTCAGGTCATTGACCAGTTCCCCATGTAGTTCTGGTCTGTTAATTTAACCTTTGAGTTTGAGTACTTAAAGCCCGACACATCCCTTCATGTTGTTCAGGCAGCTTCCCAATTGCTGCTGAAACCTGTTGAAATTTGCGATAAACCAGGAATCCACCCTCTCCAAACAGCAAAAACCAGGCCACCATTAATCCAATTATATAGACATCTTCAACGGACAGCAACGAGAGACACAGAATCTTCCACTTTCCTCAGGAATCCATAATGTAACCGCCCGGAAATTTACCGCCAGGACAAGAGGGCTCCCTGGGACCCGTTCTTCGATTAGAGAATATTTGATCCATCGCATTTAGAGACCAGCTGACTAAGCCATAGTTAAGATGGTTAAAACTTCGGAGGAAAAATCTCTTCCTCCTAGAAAGTGAAAGTGATTTAGTGCATTGCATTATTGAAACCAGTCTCTGTTTTCTGTGTAGTTCAGTCCCTCAAAGCTGGGGTCCCAACACCAGTTTGTTAGGTCTTGAAACTACTGCATTCTAGACATTTCTCCTGACTTTATTCTCCTCACTGTTAAAGTTGCAATAAGGATTTCATGCTCAAACTACCGCTATTTAAAATTCATGCAAGAACCAGCCCATGATAAATTTACAAGGAACATAAAAGTTTTAACGAAGTAGTATTTGTAGATTTATTTCATAGTACAACTTGTTAAAAACAACAACCAGACAAAATAACAGTAATATATTTTATTAAACATCTTGTCTAGTTTTTCACACATTCTTTTATATTAGGATTTTTCATGCTTTATATGAACTGTAGAGTTCGTGCATTGTGCCTCAGAGTTTGACCTTATCATCTAAATGAGAAAACAATCAGCAACAAAGTATTCTTACTTGTGCACAAAGGTAGAACTATTGAACTAAATCTAATCACTAATTGCACCAACAGGTCCGGGTGTCAATAGCACTTTGCCGGGTAAATTCTGTTAATGAGTGAAGAAAAGTCAGTTCACCGTTTTTTAGCAGTTAAGTTTTTAAATTAAAGCCAAATAAAGGTTATTGAAAGCAGACACGTGTCTGCACAGTGCTGCTCATGTTGCTCCTTTGCCATTTTGGAACTTTGTTTATTTACCATGTTAGATATGAAAATATGACGAATAGCCGTGGTGGAAAATTAATCACATAGGTGTTGATAATTCGGACATGTTGCTTTTATCTCCCATGGAATACACTAATAATGAAACATGAACTAATCCAAGAAGACAGTCTATTAAAAAATCAACAGGCAACATAGTGGAACTGTCAGCTACGTATTTGACACTAACTTTATTTTATGCGTACCCCAGAATTTGTATAAAGGGAGATGCATGCCTCAGAAGTATAGATGGCTTTCAGTTTTCATGGTGCAAGGTGCTATGAAAATGGTGCCATGAATTTCATACCTTTCTTTCATCTTGCAAGGTGCTAGAAGAAAGAAAGATGTATGATAAAGAAACGACAAATAAGAAATGTTGTACACATTGAGGCCTCGCCATCTTCTTATTGGTGCCAAGGGAAGCTACACCTAATTCTCCACCTAAAGCAAATTCAGAAGTTAAACAGATCCATGATCCAGCTCATTTGCAGTTGTTGAGAGAAAACTGGTCCTGCTCTACAGGTTTCTTGACCCACGCACCTAGTCCGGCCTTGTGGAAGGCTCTGTAGAGGGTCTGCTTGGCAGAATGGTACTCCAATGCTGCCTGCTTGGCTTCATGGTAGCTCCTAGGCTTTACTGTTTGCATGTGTAGAGTGGAGGACATCTGTTGAACATAGACACAACATGGACAATATTTTAAAGAGTTCATAAAAAATTCACGATTTCACAGATTCTACTCTTGCATAAAAAGTAGGTAGAACTGTTGTGAAGATTCACAACATAGAAGTCGAATACAAATTCAACAAAGTAGCTATGAAGTACAATCAGGATAAGCATTTAAATGCTAACAGGCTTTTTTAGCATATGGTTTTGTTCAGGTGAGCTACTGTTGTCCTGCTGGTTAACACTACAAACAACATAAAGACCCTTTAGGATCACCTCTGTATGTGATCTGTTCATATTTACTTATCTGTCAACATAACTGCATATGTTGTTTAATAAGTCAGTATAGCATGCATGTGATAGGTTACCTTGCTGTGCAAGTCAACCCAGCGTGTGTACAAAGCATGCTTGCAGAGTCTTGAGGGCCGACCTAGATCATCCTTCCCTGTGGTGGCGTTAATCACCTCTAAACTCTGGTCTCCAACAGTCCAGTTCACACTGAAGTTTGGTGCCTTTCCAGGCTGACGAGCCTCTGTGTTACTAATTCCTATAGAACATCAATAATGACTTGTTCATTCTGGTTCTTCATCCAATTCTGCCTGATGTACAGGTTAGGTTCTAAAAACATTGTAAGGATGGAAATTCGACAGTTTACAAATTTGATTGGATTTGTGCATAATTTTCAAAGCAAGACTCAAACCTCCCCTGAACTCATAAGAACCCTGCTTTTTATAGAAGCTTGAAATTTCAGCATAGTGAGTGGTAGAAAACAGATGATGGACACAGCATCCGTACAGTACCATCATTTCACACTGAAAAATGTCTCTAACAGTGAATCAGAACTTTCTTCTTACTGAAAAGTATTTGGTCCTGCTCAGATTTAGCACAGATTTAGGTAGGTGAGTTTCTCCTTGAAGACATTTTGACTTTTGGAGATCAACTCACAACAATCTTTTCTGATTCACTGGTCGTCTTGCCTTGTCTTGAAGAGTAGTACACCTATATGTACCACATCATAAGAATACCCCAGAGGAAAAGACAATCATGGCTTACTAAATAAAAACATTGCAGTTGTAGTTATTTAATAGAAAGCTTCTGTCACAGTGTATACAACTATGGTGTGTTGAACAACTTTAAATGGGTCTATACATCAGCAAATAAAAGGACATTTGTTGAACACCCAGTCCTGAAATTAGATCTTAATTAAGAGCAAAGGTGTGGAATTAATTGTGTTCTGCTGTGTCAGGACTGGGCACATTGCTGTTACTATGATGTCACTATCTTGTTTTATTTTAGTTGTTTCAAATTTAAGCTTATACTATCTGTGCTTGGCATTTAAATGCTATATGAGTGGCCCCAAGTTATCAAATCTTTTGTGGCCTGGTAACGAGCCATTCTTTTGATTCAGATGTGTTGGAGAAGGAAGTCATCAAAGAGTTGCAGAATAGTATCTCTTGAGGACTGGACTTTGCCACCCCTAGTGTAGGTTGCTGTGGGAGATGCAACTATGGTGTCTCTTACCACTTAGCAGAGGCTTGTTCAACATAAAGGATGGCGGTAGCACCTCGATCTCAGAAAGCCTCTGGTACATGGCTCTGGATAGGTGGTCAGCATGGTACAAGCTGCCCAGGATGATGCTGGAGAAGTAAATGGGCTGAGTAAAGTAGGTCATCAAAGAGCCTTGGAATCCAACCACGTTCCACCTTTTCATCAGTCAAAAAGACAAATACAGAAAGAAAGCTCAGAGAAAATCACAACTCTACAACATCAATTGGACATTCATGCTGTGACAATGTCTCTTAGAAATTTAAATGAGATTGTCAGTGTCAGGACTGAAAAGTTGCAATGAAGTTTCTGGTGACTCATTAAAAAGCATAATTCAAGCACCTGTTGCGTACTGACATCTAGCAAACAGGGCTAGATCTAGAGGAACAACTGGAGTTCTTTTAGAGTGAGAGTGGCATAATTCATTATCCCTATATGAGTTCTGCTGGCCCCTAAAAGCTCCTGTTTACACCCCAAGCTGTCATGATGTGTGGCGGTTAGGACCCAAACCCAGACAGGATGAGGTGATAAGATTATTTATTTATGTCCAGAATGACAGAAACGAGGTGAGCCAGAGAAACAAAAGAGGAGTTGGCTCCGGTGCCTGAAGGGAGCTGGCATGCAGCAGACTCTGGATGCTGTGGGTGGTTCCACAACGGGACGGGCTGACCCTCGCAGAGATAGTGCGAAGCATCAGAAACAGCTGGTGTGGAGCCCTGATTGCTGCAGCATCCTCGGTGCCCAGCTGGAGATCTGTAGCACCGTGGACCCATGCCAGGAGGGCAGATGACCAACCTTGAGCCACAGAAGGGCTCAACCTTGAGCCACGGAAGGGTTGATGGTTGGCGATCAATCACTCCTCTTCAGCCCTTCACGTATTTTTCTCTGTTTTGCAGTGGCAAACTTCGAAAAGAGAGATAATCTCTGCACCTGTCACTGGGCCCATGTGGCTAGTTCTTTCTGTCATGATGTGTGGCAGTTAGGACCCAAACGCAGACCGGGTGAGGTGATAAGATGATTTATTTAAGACCAGAGTGACAAGAACAAGACGAGCCAGAGACAAGAAGACATAAGACAAGGAACTAGTGAGGAATTAAAGACACAGGTGGACATACAGACCCTTTCAAAAACAAATTGAATATCATGGAAAGGTTTATTTATTTCCATAATTCCATTCAAAACCTTAAACTTCCATAGATTATAGATTCAGGGCCCGAAACTTAAACGATTTCAAGTATTTAGTTGTTTATTTGTACATATTTTTGGCTTCTACCTCATAAAACCCACAAAAACAAGAATTAAAAAAATTAGAATACTGTGAAGAAATCAGCCCAAATTTTACAGGGAATGAATGTTTTAAACCGAGTGTCACACACTACTCATCTACTAAACTCAAAGCACCTGCACATGTTTTCACAGGTTCCATATTCAATTCAATTTCCTTTTTGATAAAGCTTATAGTTAGAGTGGCTAAGGTCATCCTGAGCTATCTCTGTAGTTATGCTGCTATAGGCTTAGACTGCTGGAGGACAGACTTACCAATTTTCTTCACTCTGCTACTTCCTTTTCTCCTACGACTCTCCAGTTGTATTACAGTACATTCTGTTATTTCGACTGTTAACTTTGTTTTCTCTCAGTGTTTTTCTCTCCATAGAATATATACCTGGTCTGGTATCCTGCTTGGCTGCAATGCCCTGTTGGACGGGGGGCATCGACTGGGATGGTGCTCCCAGTGGCTGAACATCCACTGTGTCCTGTTATCAACTTTTTACTTTCTGTAACATAGAAATTACTCATACCAGATCTTCTGTTCCTTCTGTGTCTCTGCTCTGTCTTCGGGCTGAATTGAATTGAATTGAATTCAGTTTATTTAGATAGCGCCAATTCACAACAGATGTCATCTCAAGGCACTTCACAAGAAGTCATTTCAATACATTTATACAAACATTCCAATCAGTTAAAACGTTTCCTATTTAAGGAATCTCAGCAGATTGCGTCAGTCATTGGCGTGAGGTTGGGGAGACTTTCCAACCACAGCAATCCTTCAGCAATCCCTCATACTGAGCAAGCATGTAGCGATGGTGGAGAGGAAAAACTCCCCTTTAACAGGAAGAAACCTCCAACAGAACCAGGCTCAGTAGGAGCGGCCATCTGCCACGACCGTCTGGCGGTTTGAGAAGACAGAGCAGAGACACAGAAGGAACAGAAGATCTGATATAAGAGAACTTTCTATGTTACAGAAAGTAAAAAGTTGATAACATGACATGGTGAATGCTCAGTTACTGGGAGCATCATCCCAGTCGATGCCCCCCGTCCAACAGGGTATTGTAGCTAAGCAGGATACCAGACCATAGGATGGGTAAGCCACAAAAGATCATAGCTAAAAACATAAGGGGCACAATAATAATCTTAAACCTGTTAAGATGGCCTTATTAAATGTCAGGTCTATAGTAGGGAAGACATTTTTAATCAATGATCTTATCACTTAGCATAGCCTTGATTTTATATTTTTAACTCAGACTTGGTTAGATCAGAATAGCAGTGTTTCTCTTATCGAATCAACCCCTCCCAACTTTAGTTTTGTCAACCAGGCCAGACAGAACAGGAGAGGTGGAGGAGTTGCTGTTTTATTTAATGAATCATTCCAGTGTAAGCAGTTATCTCTTGGAAGTTTTCCTTCTTTTGAATATGTTGCTGTACAGCTGAAGGCCTCATCTAGAGCCATAGAGCCATATTTCTTAACATTTATCGGCCTCCAAATTACTGTGCTGACTTTAATGATGATTTTAGTGAACTGCTGTCTATAATCTGTGTTGATTTTGACTGAATAATTATTGTTCGTGATTTTAACATCCATGTTGACAATCCCCAGAACAAAGGGTCTAAAGACCTGAGTAACACTCTGGACAACTTTGGGCTGACTCACCATATAACAGAGCCCACACATAATAAGGGTCATGTTTTGGACTTACCGATCTCAAAGGGTCTGGGCATTTCCAAGATTAATGTGCGTGATGTGGGCTTGTCTGACCATTGTTGTGTTTTCTTTGAGAGTATAATTTCAGTTCACATAAATGTTTTAACGGAGGTAATCACAAACGATGTATAACTGAAAACACTAGTGAGATCTTTAACCAGGTCTTCTCTCTAACACCTGCCCTGTCAGGGGGTTCAGTCAATAAACTTGTCAACAGCTTTAATGCTAAAATATTAAATGTCATGGATACTATTGCTCCCACTAAGGTGAAGGTTATCTCTGGAAGGAAAAAGTCTCCATGGAGAAATTCCACACTGGTGAGAAATGAAAACAGGGAGTGTCGGAAAGCCGAGCGCAGATGGAGAAAAACAAAACTTCAGGTTCATTATGACATCTACAAAGAGAAACTTCACTCTTATAACTTACAACTGAGGAATGCAAGGAAGTCATATTTTTCTGAAATCATCACCAGAAATAGTCATAGTGCTCGCGCATTATTTGCTGTAGTCGACAGGCTATCAAACTCTCCTGTGTCAGTAGTACCTGAACTCTATTCCACCAAGGCCTGCAATGACTTTGCCAAATTCTTCACAGATGACACACAGATATATATTAGAATGTCACCAGAAGACCAAGGGCCTGTACAGGCTCTTGGCAAATGCAATGAGGAAATTAATGACTGGATGTGCCACAATTTTCTGCAGTTGAACAAAAACATAACTGAGGTAATTGTCTTTGGAGCTAAAGAGAAAAGATTGAAGGTCACCACAGGGCTTCAGTCCATACACCTAGAAACCACCAACCACGTCAGAAATCTGAGTATAGTGTTGGACTCAGACCTAAACTTTGAAAAAAAACATTAAGGCAAGCACAAAATCAGCCTACTACCACCTTAAGAATATCTCAAGACAACACAAACCACACTGAGACAGACACACCAGCGCCATAGAGAGAGAGAGTTACGGAAAAAAAGAGGAAAAAAAGAAAAAAAAAAGAGGAAAAAAAAATGAATATCTCAAGGATAAAAGATCTGATGTCTCAGCAGGACCTGGAAAAACTAGTCCATGCATTCATCTTTAGTCGGCTTGATTATTGTAACAGAATCTTTACAGGTCTACCTAAAAAATCATTTAGGAAATTGCAGCTCATCCAGAACTCTGCTGCTCGAGTTCTCACTAAGACTAAAAAAGTGTACCACATCAGTCCAGCTCTGAGGTCTTTACACTGGCTGCCTGTCTGTCAGAGGATAGACTTCAAAGTTCTGCTGCTGGTCCATAAAGCTCAGAATGGTTTAGGACCAAAATACATCAGTGATCACCTGACCCAGTATGAACCTACCTAACCCCTCAGGTCATCTGGATCCGGTCTTTTATCAGTTCCCAGAGTCAGAACCAGACATGGAGAAGCTGCGTTCAACTTCTATACTCCACATGTCTGGAACAAACTCCAAGAAAGCCTCAGATCAGCTGAAACACTCAGTTTATTTAAATCCAGGTTAAAGACCCACCTGTTCTCAGCTGCTTTTGTTTAAGTTTTTATTTTAAGTTTTATATCTGCACGGCTTCTTTTAAGATTCCTTTAAGATTTTTATTTTTTTTTAAATCATGGTTTTCATTCCTGTACTTTTGCTTTTTCTGCACCCTGCTGTAATGCTTTTGATGTTTTATGTAAAGCACTTTGAATTGTCTTGTAACATGAATTGTGCTATACAAATAAACTTGCCTTGCCTTGCTAAGAAGGCTGGCTGTTCATAGAGTGCTGTGTCAAAGCATATCAATGTAAAGTCTAGTGGAAAGGCAAAATGTGGTAGGAGAAGATGCACCAGCAGAAGAGCTGACCATGGGCATCAGCGGATTATTAACAGAGAAGATTCATGAATCTGGCAGATATCCAGAAAGAGTGGAATGAGGTAGGAGTCACAACAACCACCAAATTCAGCCTGAGCCAACGTAGGAAGTGTTTCAACTGGGCCAAGGAGAAGAAAGACTGGACTGTTGGCCAGTTGCCCAAGGTCCTTTTTTCAGATGAAAGTAAAGTGTGCCTTTCATTCGGGAATCAAGGTCCAAGGGTTTGGAGGAAGACTGGTGAGGGACAGAACCCAAGCTGCTTAAGGTCCAGTGTGAAATATCCACAGTCAGTCCTGATTTGATAATTATCTCTTACCTTATGTTATTTGCGGTGCAATTTCCGGTGCAGGTGTTGGTAAACTCTGCTTTTTTTAATCCAAGGTCACTGCATCAGTTTACCAGAATGTTTTAGAGGACTTCATGATTCCTTCTGCTGAGGATCTGTATGGAGATGCAGATTTCATCTTCCAGCAGGACCTGGCCCCTGCCCATACCGCCAGAAGCACCCAAACCTGGTTTGATGCCCATGCCATCACAGTACTGTTGGGAGACCATTTTCCACAAATGAACTGAACAGACTGTTGGAAGCCATTTTCGCAGATGGACTGAGCAGACCGCATTTCCCAGCAATCCTAGCAGTGACCCCCAACACATTCCTATTGGTCCGTGGCCACCAATGGTGACATCAACGATGACATCACATTCAAAGGGCTATAAGAATGGTGGTGGTGGCCATTTCAAATTGTTCTCAGGAGAACTTCTCCTACACAGAGGACGTCTCACCCGTGAAAATTCTCTTTTGTTCTGACCCGCTGGACCGGGGAGAACTCTAATTTCAACGCTTCGAAGTGCCCATCCTGTTTGTGTGTCCAGCTTGGGCTATATCAGGACTATTCCAAGACAGTTTGTTACGACGTCGACCTGCAAGCTGTCTGGCCTGCAGTTGGGACACATCGTCCCAAAAATCCTGTGCAGGTTTTCTAACTCATTTTCCTTTTCTTGCTCAACTACGGACACATGTTGCTCTCCTCTTCTTGGACCGGACTTCCCTCAAAGCAAAGTAGGACTGAAGCGGTTCATTTATGCTAATCGTGTGTCTGGGCAGATAAATAGGGAAAATGGAGTGCTTAAGGAGTTAGATCTCGTTCATTGTTGGTTTAAAGTGTTTTTAGGTGCTGAACCTGTTGGCTCATAAGTGTTGCCGCACGCACAAGTTTGAGCTGTATTTGCTGTGTTTTAAAATCAATCTATCTATCTATCTATCTATCTATCTATCTATCTATCTATCTATCTATCTATCTATCTATCTATCTATCTATCTATCTATTCTATCTATCTATCTATCTATCTATCTATCTATCTATCTATCTATCTATCTATCTATCTATCTATCTATCTATCTATCTATTCTATCTATCTATCTATCTATCTATCTATCTATCTATCTATCTATCTATCTATCTATCTATCTATCTATCTATCTATCTATCTATCTATCTATCTATCTATCTATCTATCTATCTATCTATCTATCTATCTATCTATCTATCTATCTATCTATCTATCTATCTATCTATCTATCTATCTATCTATCTATCTATCTATCTATCTATCTATCTATCTATCTATCTATCTATCTATCTATCTATCTATCTGGTCGGGCTCTGTCAGACCTGCTACAGCTGGTATGTTAGCTGAAAGGTTAACTCCATTGTTCCTTTGTCTGTTGGTTAAAGCTGTGGCTTTCCACATGGACAGTGTTTGCTAAGAAGGCTGGCTGTTCATAGAGTGCTGTGTCAAAGCATATCAATGTAAAGTCTAGTGGAAAGGCAAGCCACATGGACACTGTTTGTCCCTGATCCACTTTGTGTTAATTTTGTTTAATTTTCACATATTATTTTCTAAGATCTGTAGTAGTTAGTTGCATGCTTTAGAATAGATGGGAATTATTGACGAAATGTTTAGGCTGTAAGATTGATCTATTTTCCTAATAAATTCCCCTTAGCTTAAAGAGAAGTGGTCTGTGTTTAAATGGTGTATATGTTCAATTATTGTTCACAGCGTGTGAATTTACACCTTCAAGAAGAGACTGGACGTCTGGTCTTCTAATACAGAAGTGGTGCCCCGAAAATTAATAAATTACAATTTAAACTCATAAATAATTATATTAATATTAAATTATTGATCATAATTATTGATGGTTATGTAAGCCAGACAAAAACTCACTCACTCTGTGTCACAACAGTACTTAACTGGCCAGTCAACTTGTCGGACCGAAACCCCATTAGGAATCTATGGGGTATTAACAAGAGGAAAATGAGGGGCACCAGACCCAAAAACAAACAACTGACAGCAACCATCAAGGAAATCGGGGCTTCCATAACTCCCAAGCAATGCCACAGGCTGATTGCTTCAATGCCAATGGCGCATCAAGGCAGTGATTAGTTTCCCTACCAAGTAATGAAGATTGACAAATAGTTTTGAAAGTATGATATTTTTGAATGATTTGATGTGATCCTAATTTCTTTCTTTGTTTTCTGCAAAAACTGAGAAGTAAATGGTGATTTCTTCACAGTATTCAAATGTTCTTGAATTCCTGTTTTCATGGGTTTTATGAACTGGAAACCCAAATTGTACAAATAAACAACTAAATACTTGAAATTGTTTAGGTTGTGGGCCCTGAATCCATAATCTGTGGAAGTTTAACATTTTGAATGGAATTATGAAAATAAATAAACTTTTCCATGGTACTCAAAGTTTTGGAAAGGGTCTGTATATACACACAATGTTACCCTAGGCAACAAGGAAAAGCTGGATGTCTAGGATCTAATCAACAGCTCATGGAGGTCACAGAAGAACCAAAATTGACATCTAAAGCTCTGCAGGCCTCACTGATTCAGTTAAGGTAGAGTTTATTTTTTAACTATTACAAATTGAGAATTGGCAAAAATGGCCTTCATGGGGGTGTTAATGGACCAGAACCACTACTGGTCCAAAAGATCCCCTTGACCTTTGGGGAAATATTCTGTGAATTTATGAGACAAAAGGGGAACTTTTTAAAAGGCGTTTGTTCCATTATATCTGGTCTGAAACTGAAACAATATCACAGAAAAAGGACATTATATACCCACATTCAAACAGGGTGGTGTTAGTGTGATGGTCTGGGGCTGCTTTGGGATAAGAACAAATTGTTATATTTGATGGAATCCTTGAAATCTGCTCTAAGCTGTTTGTGAGTTAAAGCTCAAAGACACTTGGGTTATGCAGCAGGACAATGATTCAAAGCACACCAGCTAGTCCACCTCTAAATGACTAAAAAAATAATAAGTTTTGGACTGGCCTACTCAAAGTCTTGACTTTAATCTGATTGAGATGTTGTAACATGACCCCAACAGTACATTCATGCATGAATACCTTCCAGTGTGTTTGCATCAAAACAATTCTCTAAAAATAGTGGGACAAAATTTCTCCACAGTTATTTAAGACTTATTACCGGTCATCAAAAACACTTGATGGTAACTGTTGCAGTTAAGGAAGGAATAACCAGTTATAGATTTAGGGGATAACTACTTTTTCACATAGGAGCACAACAGTGTATACACTGTTAGCAACACTGATGAAGATTAGGCGTGTTTCCACTATCGGAACTAAAGGGTAATTTAACCAGAACTTTTTCTGATTGGGTAATCTGTTGTCCCACCTATCTCAGCCTTGGTCACCATACACAATCGGCCCTTTAAGGAATCAGCTAAGACATCTGCATATCACGACCGTTTTAGCAGCGAATTGTGTCACTGATCAGTGCAAAAAGGTGCCCACAGCAGCAAAAATAACAAGAGATTGACATGGAAGAAGCAGGGCCTGTTGCTGCGTTTCTGCTTGTTATTATAAACTGCTTCCGCAGTAACTCTTCTTATTTTTACAAAGAGACGTCTGCTCAGTTCCCTCTGAATTACAAACAATCAGCGTGACTTAACCACATCTCCCGCTCACCGACTCGATTGGGCCATTCTGAGTACATACCCCCCAGACTTGTACTTCACTAGTTCCTGAAATGGCCCCAAAAATGGCCCTGTCGGCCCCACCCAGTATAGTGCAGACACGCACATACAGTGAAGGTCCGGTCAAATTACCATTAAGTTCTGATAGTGGAAACGCTCCTAATAACTTACATTAGCATGCCATATGCTTTGATAGGGTGACATGGCAAAGGAGGTGAACCTTAATTCCTTGTAGACTGGGTATATAAAATGATACTTTTTGCTTAAGATGTTCAGATGTTCATTGTAATTTGTGGTTGCATGATAGGAAGAAATGTGAAAAAGTTTTATAGGTGTAAAAGTTTTACAAGGCAAATTATGCTGTACATTTTTAACAAAAGGCTGGTAATCAGAATGAAAATACTTACAGTACTGAAAACATAGGTACTGAATCTGATAAAGCCCACAGTTTTAAAAAGATTTAGTCCAGAAGTCTTAGTCAGTTCTAAATGTGTGAAGACCAGACCACAGACCTGGCAATCTTGTCACTGCAGGACATAGTGAGCAGCCTCTCACCCTGAAGAACCCCATCCCATGTTTGAATGGTGCTATCAGAGCGCACAGGGATGGTTCCTTCACCAGACTCAATCTTAGTCCGGAGCTGCCCACGGGCCTTCCTGTTAGGGTGTCTGTCACTCTGATCTGAGAGATTCAAAGAAAGAAATAAGGAAAATGAACCATCAACTTAACTGAGAAAAAAAACTTGTTTTGCTAAAGCCAGCTGTAGAAGTTCTCCCTACCCTCTACTGCAGCTTCATGAGGTGAAAAGATGCGGGCGTCTCCACATGGGGAGGTGCTGATGTACAGGTGGAACTGGACATTCTCATTCAGTCTGAAGCTTTGCTTGTTGCCACAGGCGGTAAAGATGGATTTGTGATGCTCCTCTTCATTAGGACTAAAGATTTAAAAAATATTCATAAAACAGACTGGAAGTTTAGTTTCAAACTGGTGTATCAATGTTATGAGTCAACAACTAGGTGCAGGTGCACGGTTCTCTTCTCTGAATATTGGTGGGTGGGAGTGTTGGTCATGTTTCAGTCATGTTTAAATTAGGGCTGTCAAATGATTAAAATTTTTTATATAATTAATCACAGGGTAGCTGTTAATTAATCACGATAAATTAACAATCCTAAATATGACTGAAAAACTAACATTTTCTGTGTAAATAAAGGACAAAACCAGATGCTGTTGCTTTTTTTTTTAAGGAAATACAGGAGAGATCGATGGAACTTTTGTTTTGAACTCCACTCCAGAGCAGGGAGTTGCTTAGACCGATAATCCCTCTAACTGGCCTGTGACAGAGAAGAGACGTTCACATGGGTGCAGTTCTGGTCTGCCATGCTGTTTACGTTAGGAGCACTGAATGCAGTGCAGGCTGAATTGTAGGATAAACAGGGTGGATTATCTTGAGCATGCGTTAATGCATTTCGGGTCTGCCATGCTGTTTACGTTAGGAGCAGTGAACGCGGCGCTGGCTGAATTGTAGGATAAACAGGGCAGGTCATCCTGTGCATGTGTTAATTGAGTTAAATAAATGAGTCGCGTTAATTCTACAAATTAATCGACCTGGGTTAACGTGTTAATTTTGACAGCCCTAGTTTAAATTATTTCATTTTCTTCCACTCAGCCATCACCTGAGAAAGTGTTCCAACTGGGAGTACAGGAACCTGATGAGGGAGCGCCGAGCTATAATTTCAGCATGACAGTCATTCAGGGCTAGTCCTCTGTCGCTCATGTATTCACCGTTGATGCACTTTGTCCCTGTAGATACACAGATGACCTGCGCCTCCTTTACATCTCTACCTGGATCAGGAAAATGCAGGCCTCAGATAAAAACATATTGTCAAAGTGTAGATGTAAACAGTTTCCGCACATCTTCTCAACATTTTATTTTTAGATTTTCTTTACACTTTATTATTTATTTATTTGATAGGGACAGCACACATTAATGGGCATCACTCTATATGTGTCATTGTTAGCTTCAAGCTAATTTACAACTCTTTTCCCTAGGCAAAGATGTATATTGCCAGAAGAGAAAGAAAAGGAACAAGAGAAAACCCTAAAGAAAGTACTGCAATATTTTGTTTTCTAGACCGGTGAGATTTCCCTGTGCAACTGAATTGGGATACCCCCATCATGATTCTGTGGCTGGTGACAGAACACATAGTATAGTGGTGAGTTAAAGTAAGTTGTGTAAAAGGATTAAGTTGGATGCATGCAAGTCAAGACTGCAGTGTGGTCCAGTTGTGAGCACTGTCACGTTGTAGTCAGAATAAACGTGGTTCAAGCCTGGGGTATTTATGCATTGAGCATGCATGTTCCCCACTGCTTATATGGGTTTTCTCACGGCTTCTCAAAAACAAATAAACATAAAAATTAGCTCTTTTAAACAAGTGTTTGAAAGGAAGAGATCCTTTAAAAACAAATAGCCATGAATCCCACCTCTTCTCATCAACCACCCACTAATTAAAGATCCAAATGAAAAGTGATAGAAAATGTACTAAATGTAATTGGTTACATTACTTTGTTGAAGTAACTGAAATAGTTATGCTACTATTACATTTTATTTGGGTTACTTTTAACTGTAACTAATTACATTTTTAATGTAACATCTTTAAGTTACTGGGTAGTTACTGGGTAAGTTACATACCCAATATTGTTCTGTGCTGGAGACTCAGTCTATGCAGCCTTCAGTGAAATGATAAATGGGTTGTACTTGTGTAGCACTTTATTTAGTCCAGAGGACTCCAAAATGCTTTACACTACAATCAGTCATTCACCCATTCATACACACACTTAGATACTGATGGTGGTAAGGTTCATTGTAGCCACAGCTCTGGGGAAGACTGACAGAAGTGAACCTGCAAAGTGATCGGCACTCTGACCATCACCAAGAGGCAAAGCAGGTTGAACTCTCTTGACCAAGGACACAATGACCAAGACAATGTGGGTTTGAACTGGCAACCCACCTGTTACAGAACAAACTCCTACCTCCTGAGCCACCGTCGCCCAGTGAGGTTGTCATCATCATCTTCACCTCCTTTGCAGACTCAAGCTTGCTCACTATGGAAGCATGTATGTAAAATAAATTAAAATTAAAATGGATGAGCAGAAATGCGTTTTCATTTTCAAAATCTAGCGCTATTTTTGACTCATAAATAAAATTAAAAAGAAATAATCCAAACTGCTTTTTCATTTTACTATTCAACATTGCTAATTCTGTAACTTAATTAAAATTAAATAGAAAAGTATAAGCAGCATTGAATTGTAACATAAAAAAGTAGTTTGGATGATTTGTTTTTAATTTTATTTATGAGTCAAAAATGGCATTGTATTCTGAAAATGAAAAAGCATTTCTGCTAATGATTTTTAATTTCTAACTTTGACATTTCAAATTGAATTTTGTAACTATTTTGCTGGGGTGCAATTTGAAAATTAAATCTTAAATGTCCTTTTCTAATTCATTTTAATTAAGTTACAGAATGAGTGATGTTGAATTGGAAGATGAAAAATCAGTTTGGATTATTTCTTTTTAATTCTATTTATGAGTCATATATAAAAGCTAGGTTTTAAAAATGAAAAAGCATTTCTGCTAATCTATTTTAATTGGATTTATTTTACACATATGCTTCCATATTTCACCAGCATTATCATTTCTTTCGCCTGTGCTGCTTGAATTGTTAACCTCATCTGTACTGACTGTAGGATAATCTCCGTCTTCAGAGGATTCACATGGGGTTCATGATCCCGAGTACTCCAATGCTCACCTTGCTTTCAAATTCCTTTTCTTGAGTTCTCCAAAAAGGCATTTAAGATGCTGTCAATTCCCTGTGCTTGAGCGCTCAGATGACGGTGTCCAGATGGGCTCGCTACAATTTTTTATTGTCTGTCATTTTAACTGACGGGGGTCAAAAGGAACCTGTCATAATCTATTTTAACCTGTCAGTATTTAAAATGATAATGACCTATTCAGTAGTATTTCATTTTCATTCATTTTGATCAATTTTCAATCCGAACAAACTGAACAGAGAATCGACATCATGCCATCACACATTGAGCAGATTAATAGGCTACATGTATAAATTATGAACATTTCACCTGCTGTGGCTTGAACGCTCGGCATGGAGCTGAACGAGCTCCGCCTGTGCATAAGGGAGGCCGAGTCTGTGTTCTTTCGCCATACAGGAGATAAAAAAATTTAAATCAGGTAACATTTCTTTAATTGAAGTGATCAGAATTCAGCAAGACTCTCTCAGTGGCAGCTTATCTGATCATTTCACTGGTTAGGTTAAGCTGCAGTGATCTGTTACCGCTCCGTGCTTCCATAATTGTTCAACGGGCTGTCAGCTCCTGGATAGCAAAATGGATTGGGTTTGGTGTTGAAGAGATAAAAATTCTGTAAATGTTGAGAGTACATTTATTTTGTTGTATCAGGGTTTAATTCTGTAGTGCATGTGGCAACACTTAGAAACAGTGAACAATCAAGAAGAATGTAGTACATCATTCGTTCCATTATGTGAAGAAGCTTTGACCATTATTCTGTGAACAAAGATCTATGTGGGAGGAGTTTCATCCAATAAAACTCTATGCTGACGTAGATCTGTGCTCAGTTAAGAGAACTGAGTCCAGGGAAACGACGTCTCGCTATTAAAATATATAATTGTTGTTTGTTGTTCTTATTGCTCCTTTTTACAGAAATGAACGAGCACGCGGGAAGGTGAAATAAGAGCCCGAGAGAGCCCAGGGGTCAAAAAATCAAATGGGTGTCTGTTCCTTTAAGAGAGGCTTTAGATTAGAGTGAAAACACTGTTCCAACAGTTTCCATGTCTGAAATGATGCTCGGAGGCTCTCATGGGAATCTTGTTTTGTATGACTGGTTTCATGAACTGTGTACATAAAGTTAAAAATGTCTACGCGTCTGCACCAAGCGGTCAGGGGTGTGAATTGCAATCTGTCAAAATGAAACATGGCCATCAGATATTTCTGTCACCGTTGAGGGGAAATATTCAAGTGATCAATCAAAACGCAGGCTCCACTCACACGATTCCAAGATGGCAGCCCTTGGAGAAGATTACATTTTAGAAGATAAACTCGTGGAAATTTGGCCAGAATACACTTTTTTATATGATGGCAGCTCGTCAGATTTCAAAAACAGGGACAATCTTGGAATCATGTGAGCAGAGAACGCGTTTTGATTGGTGACTTGAATATTTGCTCGCTATGGCCAGGTGGCGCAGCTCGTCTGTTAAGTGACGTTGTGTGTTCATGGCTGTTTGAAGGGTGAAGTTGGAATGACTTACTGATAATTCCAGCTTTTTAAATCCACAGAATGTTGAAATTGATGCCACATTGAAAAAGGTTGTCTTTTGTATTTTTGGTGTTGGCCCCAATATGTAAGGCACACTGTACACAGTGAGACCATTACGTGGAAGACACAAAATGAGGTGTGTCTATCACCCCAATACAATTGCCTCCCTATCCCAAAAATATCTGAAGTGAAACAAACACCATATGTATGACATCCACTTAGTCTCTCGCAATATCCCTAACTTATTGTGAGTAGAGTATATGTATGCAGAGATAATATGTCCACTCAACGTCCCTCCCACGGGCCGCTCCAATGTTGTGACACAGAGTGAGCAAATTTTTGTCTGGTTTACATAACCACCAATTATTATGATCAATAATTTAATATTAATATAATTATTGATGAAGTTAAAGTTTTAATCTATGTAATATAATATAATGAATGTTAGGGGCACCAGCTTCGAGAAGCAATACACCAGACAGCCGGTCTCTTCTGAAAAGTATAAACTCAAACGCTGTGGACAATAATTGTATGCACACACCAAGTAATCACAGAAAACTTCTCTTTAAGCTAAGGGGAATTTATTAAGAAAATAGATCAATCTTACAGCCAAAACATTTTGTCAATAATTACCATCTATAATAAAGCATGCAACTAACTACTACCGATCTTAGAAAATGAATAATATGTCAAAATTAATCAACACAATTACCACCAAGGGGATCAGGGACAAACAGACGGCTCCCCTTTCAGCAGGGGAGGGGAGGTGACGGTTTGTTCAGAAAGGGAGGTGGCTGATCCCTCACTCCAGGGGGCTCAAGAAAGAGATAGCCTGTAGGACAAGGGCCATAAACTTATCTCTGGGCCAAGATGGAGGACAGCACATGGAGTGTAAGGAGACAAAGGGCCATAAAACTAGCTTTGGCTAAAATGGGGCAGAGCACATGGTGTGAACTGTCCACATGGAAGGCCACAGATTTAACTAACAGACATAGAACAATGGAGTTAACCTTTCAGCTAACAGACCAGCTAACGCAGGTCAGACCGAGCCCGACTTTGCCAAACCAGGTGATCAGAGAGCAAGAGAGAGGGTAGGACGAGAAGAGAGGAAAAGTGGGATCCGAACAAGATAAAAACCAGTTTAAAACACACAGCAAATAACGCAGCTCACAGACTTATGCGTGCGGCGACGCTAAATGAGCCAACAGATTCAGTGTTAAAAACTCTTTAACTAACAGTGAACGAGCTCTAACTCGTCCGGACCATATTCTCCCTATTTATCTGCCCAGACAAAAGATTAGGTTGAATGAACCGGTTCAGTCCTACTTTGCTTTGAGGGAGGTCCAGTCCACAAAGAGGGAAGCAAAATGTGTCCGCAGTTGAGCAAAAGGGAGAAAACAAAACCTTGCGCAGGGGCTCTTCGGAATCTCGGTTCCGGTTGCAGACCTGACGGTTAAGGAATCGACGTGAATTGTCTTGGAAGAATCCTGATCTCGCCCAGGCTGGCTACACAAACAGACGCTGGGTAGATTGTTGTGGTTTGAAGGCTTTAACAGTGGTTTCTTTCCCACCCCGCAGGTCAGAAGTCACATGGATTCATCGATGAATAGCGTGTCTCCTTGCATTTCCAAGCAATGCTGGGAAAACACAGGTCGGTCGCTGCAGACCCCCTTTTATAAATTTTGTGATGTCATCATTGGCCACAGCCAGTTGCAATGTGTTGGGGTCACAGCTAGGAATGCTAGGAAATGCTCTGAGTTCAGTTCATTTGTGGAACGGATTCCCAACAGTTTAATATGAGAGGGTTTGGCCTCAGTTTTGTTTGTTTTCTGCTGCTTTTAATGACTTGAATGATTTTCTCCGGGAGGCCGGACAACTTCTGGGAGACGATGTTGGAAACACAGCCATGGTCACTGGACCAAACTTCCTCCTGTTGGTAGGAGTGCACAATCCACTCTCAGCTCCAACAGGAAAAGGAGGACTTCATGGGACATCATCATCCCTACTTGAGAATAGGGCTCCTCTTCGTTCTTCCTCTTTGTCCATGGGCAGACAGAAAGGAGTGGCGCTAGCTCTAAGCCTCCTTCGCTGGCGAAAGGGGAGACGGGTTTCTGGAAGAAACTCATTGGATCCAAATGACTTCTACAGTCTGGTGATTGATCAGGTGAACTGTATTCAGCTGATGAAATAAGTCTTGAATGACTTGTCAGAAACTGCAGAAAGAGTATAGTATGGATTCCACAGAGAGAGAGGGAGCCTCTCTTTGCTGATGCTAAATCGGCTGCTATGGGGGCCGAGAGCTGAACGGAGCTAAGAGCTGCTGAGAGGATTGCTGCCCGCAAAATGGGAGCGGGTCTGTGGAGGATCGACGTTCTGAGGCCGAGCTAAAGCAGGCTATCTGAAGCCTCACTGCTATTGCTCCACACAGCTACTGGTAACTGACCAGCTATAACAGCTGGTTTCTCTGCTTTATTGCCCGTCTTTTCAGACAACGGAGCCACCCTTCCCTGGTCTTCTAAGAAATGTTCACTTAAGGCTGTGTCTGGGCAGAGATAAATTAGCTTAAGATAATCAAATTAAGGTTTGTTTTGTTTTTGTATATTTTACTGTGTTATTGCTGCAATTGTAAGTTTAATTCTTCAGATCGCTTGAGTATAACAGGCCGGTCGGCCTGTGGTATGAACAGTGTTTTTAAAGGTTTATGACCGACTGTCGTTTTAAATCATGCAAAATGAGCTACTCTGTCCGACTGGAGCTTTTCTTTTATTCTTTGGTGCTAAGCTAAAGCAGAGTAGCTATGAGCTCCGCTAGCAGACCACCAAGACTTCATAAACAATAAAGATTGCTACCTACGATATTCAAAATACAGACCAGCTTTAAAATGGATGGTTTAAACACTGAAAACTAATCATATAAGTCGTTTTTGAAACCGCCTTCTAAGTATGTCGAAATACTAAATTAGATCAATCACTGCGGTGACGATCCATAAAATAAAATAAATTCTCCAAAAGGTTATTGATTTCTAATTCAGCAAATGGTTTAATGAAACATTACTTCCTCCAAGGAATGTTTTTTTCTCTTCATTTCTGCTTTCATCGTGAATTGGTGGTTTGAACACAAACCAAAAGGTACTAATAAGTCTGAAACTACACTGAACAAAAATATAAATGAAACACCTTTGTTTCTGCTCCCATTTTTCATGAGATGGACTTAAAGATCTAAAATTCATTCCAGATACACAATATTACCATTTCTCTCAAACATTGTTCACAAATCAGTCTAAATGTGTGATAGTGAGCACTTCTGCTTTGCTGAGATAATCCATCCCACCTCACAGGTGTGCCACATCAAGATGCTGATCTGACATCATGATTAGTGCACAGGTGTACCTTATACTGGCCACAATAAAAGGCCACCCTGGAATGTGCAGTTTTTTGCTTTATTGGGGGTCTGGGAACTCAGAACCAGTCAGTATCTGGTGTGACCACCATTTGCCTCATGCAGTGCAAAACATAAATTCAATTCAAATTCAAAATTACTTTATTAATCCCAAAGGGAAATTAAATGTTGTTGTAACTCATTATGCAAGTTCCTTCAAAGATTTGTTGTAGATGCTGATGGCTGTGGGTAGGGATGATCTCTTGTAGTGCTCTGCAGATCTGAAGAAGCCTCTGACTGAAGACGCTCTGTAGTTGTATGACAGTCTGATGTAGAGGATGCTCTGGATCTATGGCGTCTTCTTTTCAACTCATCAGGGTTTTGTGGCTGTAGTTGAAGTATTATTTGAGCTTTTGTGATGTTAATCAGCTGCTGTCAGTTGTAAACCACCTTGTTGCCATAGTTATGCATCATAACAAATGTCCAAAAATAAAAAGTATCAGCAAAAATCCTTCCAGCTGCACAGCATTCAAAACCAGAGAGAACAGTTGTCCACAAAAACAATGTTTCTACCAGAAATGGAAGAATTAAAGTTTAAAAAAAGAAAAAAATATGAACCAAAGTAACAGAGCTACTCCAACATGCTGCCACCTTGAGTGGCGCAATTCCGGAATCTTCTTCGCATAGAGTTTATCAGATTGTCAATTGTGGCCTGTGGAATGTTGGTCCACTCCTCTTCAATGGCTGTGCGAAGTTGTTGGATATTAGTGGGAACTGGTACACGCTGTTGTATACGCCGGTCAAGCACATCCCAAACATGCTCAATGGGTGACATGTCCGGTGAGTATGCTGGCCATGCAAGAACTGGGACATTTTCAGCTTCCAAGAATTGTGTACAGATCCTTGCAACATGGGGCCGTGCATTATCTTGCTGAAACATGAGGTGATGTTCATGGATGTATGGCACAACAATGGGCCTCAGGATCTCATCACGGTATCTCTGTGCATTCAAAATGCCATCAATAAAATGCACCTGTGTTCTTCGTCCATAACAGATGCCTGCCCATACCATAACCCCACCACCACCATGGGCCACTCGATCCACAACATTGACATCAGCAAAGCGCTCACCCACACGACGCCACACACGCTGTCTGCCATCTGCCCTGAACAATGTAAACCGAGATTCATCCGTGAAGAGAACACCTCTCCAACGTGCCAGACGCCATCGAATGTGAGCATTTGCCCACTCAAGTCTGTTACAGCGATGAGCTGGAGTAAGGTCAAGACCCCGATGAGGACGACGAGCATCCAGTTGAGCTTCCCTGAGACGGTTTCTGACAGTTTGTGCAGAAATTTTTTGGTTATGCAAACCAATTGTTTCAGCAGCTGTCTGAGTGGCTGGTCTCAGACGATCTTGGAGGTGAACCTGCTGGATGTGGAGGTCCTGGGCTGGTGTGGTTACACGTGGTCTGCGGTTGTGAGGCCGGTTGGATGTACTGCCATATTCTCTGAAACGCCTTTGGAGACGGCTTATGGTGGAGAAATGAATGTCAACAGATCTGGTTGACATTCCTGCTGTCAGCATGCCAATTTCACGCTCCCTCAATGCTTGTGGCATCTGTGGCATTTTGCTGTGAGACAAAACTGCACATTCCAGGGTGGTCTTTTATTGTGGGCAGTATAAGGTACACCTGTGCACTAATCATGATGTCAGATCAGCACCTTGATGTGGCACACCTGTGAGGCGGGATGGATTATCTCAGCAAAGATGAAGTGCTCACCATTACACATTTAGACTGATTTGTGAACAATGTTTGAGAGAAATGGTAATATTGTGTATCTGGAATGAATTTTAGATCTTTAAGTCCATCTCATGAAAAATGGGAGCAGAAACAAAGGTGTTGCGTTTATATTTTTGTTGAGTGTAATTACAATTAGTTTAAACTAACTTAGCTTCACTCCCAAAACTCTTCAATACATGCCCTGGTCTTTAAGCATAGATATTCATACTGAACTGTGACATCACGATCAATTTGTTGGTTATTGTTTCTACTTTGTATATTTGTCCACTTGTCCAATTTGTTCCACATACATGTATAATAATTTGCTGTTCAAAGTACGGCAAGAATTTATTATTTTATCTATTGTTTAATTATCTCAGCCTTATCAGGCAGGTATTCATACACATTAACTGAGACTGAACCTTTTGGCTATTATTTTTCCTGGATCCCATGGTGCCCCAAACTTGTCATTTTGACATAAAATTATTAATCTTATTAGTAGTTGCCCTAAGCAATTATTTAGAATTATTCATAGCCAAAACCTACTTATCTGTGTCACAACAAAGAGAAAATGAGACCTTGGATTTGTTTTATGCAAATGTAAATTATTCATACATGTCCAAAGCAAGAACTTCTCTGGGACAATCAGAATTTAAACCACTTGTTCAGAGGCAACCTGTGACAAAGAAACTGTGAGAAAATGTTCACAGGAAGCTGAAGAAGCCCTGCAGGGTTGTTTTGTATGGTGCGGTATTAGGGCCAAAATTAAGACTACTTCCCTGCCACAGGAGGCTATATCCATTCCGAAGCCAGCAACTGATCTGATTATTGATAGGTTGGCATTAGTAACCGAGAGGCTGGCAACTAAGAGACTTACGCTGGCAACTGAGAAGGAGACAGCTCACTTGTGTTAGCATTGGAGAGGCTAATGACCAGCATGCCTAGGCTGGTCACCCACTGGATTGCCTACTCCCTCTGCTGTCCATTAGCATGGATAGGCTGGCGACAGCATTGGAGAGGCTAACGACTTGCATGCCTAGGCTCGTCTTTATTAGAAGTATATTTGCTTCTTCTTCCAACTGTATGGCGGTTGGCAAATAACTTGAGGTGCATTACCGCCACCTTCTGGACTGAAGTGTGGACCGGAATAGTTTTAATGCCTTTATACTTAAGTAAAAACCTGTGACTCTTAAAAAAATCTTACAAAAATTATCTTGTAAATTATTCTTAACACTGTTTTTATACAGATTTGAGTATTTTCCTCTACTGGCACTATTTTTCACAATTTAACAATACATGTTCAAATTCTCTTGCCACCCTAAAAAAATAAATACTGTTGTTTCTTGCACATACCAAACAGAAAAAAAGCCAGAGTTAACAAGTTGGTGCTTTTTTCAGTTTTTTGGCAGGGTATGAAATTAGGGTCCTCTGTATTGAATTTTAGTGATTGCCTAAATGTTGTTAGATTTTATTATTATTTATTAATTACGCTTCTTTGGAAACATCAACACCACTAGCACTTTGCTGATGTTTAACCTAAATTTAAAGAGTGGAGAAAGCATCCTGTTAATAAAAACTCACTTATTTTATCTAAGCTCCCCAGTTAGTAATCACACTGTAAAGACAACCTGGGGCACTGTGACAAGATTAAAACTTTTTAACATCATGCCATGTTCTCCATTTTCTATTGAGTATGGGGGGGATATAATTTACAAGATGATATTTAGATTTTTAGGAGTCACAAGTATTTACTTAAGAATAAAGGCATTAAAACCATTCCAGTCCACACATCAACCCAAAAGGTGGTGGTAACGCACCTCAAGATGTTTGCCAACTGCCATAAAATCAGAAGAAGAAAATACATGTCTAATAAAGCCAGTGACGAGCCTAGGTATACAAGTTATTTGCCTCTCCAATGCTATCGCCAGCCTATCCATGCTAATGGACAGCAGAGTCAATCCAGTGGGTGGCCAGTCTAGGCATGCTAGCCAGTCATTAGCCTCTCCAATGCTAACAAAAGTGATCGGTCTCCTTATCAGTTGCCAGCGCTGGCCTCTCAGTTACTGATGCCGGCCTATTAATTATAAGATCAGTTGCTGGCTTCTGAATGGATATATATATCCTCCTGCGGCAGGGAAGTAGTCTTAATTTTGGCCCTAAAACAATGCCATAGTTTTGATGCCACAAAATGGATGAGTCTTTGCCAAGCACATGGAGAGAACAGCAATGCCATGACTGAGTATCTGACTGACTACATAAACTTCTGTGTGGACAACATAATCCCCACCAGAACAGTGAGATGCTTTGCTAATAACAAACCCTGGATCATCAGTGACCTGAAGGAACTGTTAAACAAGAAAAAACGAACCTTCAGGGAGGGAGACAGGGTATTATTGAGGGGTATACAGCAGCAAGTTAAAGTCAAGATCAGAGACAGCAAAGAGGCATACAGGAAGAAGCTGGAGAGCAAACTACAGAGGAACAATATCAGAGATGTTTGGTCAGGGATGAAGAAGATCACAGGCACAGAAAGGATTGGATAGATGGAACCCTGCACAGACCCAATGAACTTAACACATTCTTCAATAGGTTTAGTTTAGGATCAAGCTCAACATCCTCTTCTCCTTTCCCCAGCCAAACAGAGATCCCACTCGCCTCTGACCTACAGCGTTCCTGTCACACCTCAGACGTTTTAACCTTTCACCTCAACCAGGGGCTCTTCCACTTTCACAGGTTTGTCTTTAACCAAGTCAGGAGATGAAGTCAGGTGAAGAGGCAGCTGGAGAGACTGAACTGGAACAAGGCTGCAGGTCCAGATGGTGTCAGCCCCAGAGTTCTGAAAGCCTGTGCAGAGCAGCTCTGGGGGATTCTGCAGCAGCTCTTCACCCTTAGCCTGACCCAGGAGAAGGTTACAGTGTTGTGGAAGACATCCTGACTTGTTCCAGTGCCAAAGGAAACTCACCGATTAGTCATCAATGACTATAGACCCTGACATCCCACATCATGAAGGACCTAGAGAGACTCCTGTTGGGCCAATTGAGTAAACAAACCAGAAGATGTCAGGACCCCCCGCAGTTTGCTGATCGCCGTGGAGATGGAGTTGAAGACGGCATCATTCACCTGCTTCAACCAACGTACTGTCATCTGGACAAAGCAGGCAGCACTGTGAGGATCGTGGTTTTTTTATTTCTCCAGTCCATTTAACAATTTAGCCTGATTTTTTTTGTCAGAAAAAACAAGGTTAAGTCAAGCACGGTTTCCATCATGGGAAAAGAAGTGGAGGTTTTTGAGGAGTATAAATACCTCGGTATTCACCTGGACACCGGACTGAACTGGTGACTCAACAGTGAAGTGTACAAGAAGGGACAGAGCAGACTGTACTTCTTGAGGAAGTTTAGGCCATTCAAGGTTTGGAGAAAGATGCTGCAGATCTTTCTACAAGTCTGTTGAGGAGTGTGCACTGTCTTCTGCCATTATCTGTTGGTGTAGCAGGATCAGAGCCAGGGATTTAAAAGGGGTAAACAACCTGATAAAGAAGGCTGGAGATGATGATGATTCTTCATAAAATCAAGAAAATTATGGACAACCCTGAGCATCCTCTTCATGAGACTATCCTACAACAACAGAGTATCTTCAGGCGGAGGCTTCTTCAGTTTTGGTGCAACGCAGACCGCTACAGGAATACCATATATCCTCAGAGCCATCATGATCTACAACAACTCCTTGAAGAATTAAATAGCATGAGCTACAACAACACATTCCCTCTGTGATCAATAAAGTATTTTTGAATGGAACTGAATTGAAGAAAGACCCCTATCTGGGATTCAAGTTCAGGATCTTTTTGCTGCGAGGCAAAATTGTTAACAACTGTGCTGCCAAGAAGGCACCAACGGAAACTTCTCCAAGAAGGTTATTTGGAAACTCTAATCTGGTTTTTCTGTTGCTTTTGGTAGATAATGACACAGTCTAACCAGCTTCAACTATCATATTCACAAAGTTTTTAACTCTTTTTTTGGGGGGGTTGATTCCTAGATTCACAGGCAGGTAATACACTACCAGAAAGACATGAAACTAGCAGACTGAAATAAAAATGTTGTAAAACCTATTTAATAGAACTTTCTTCCTAACACTATGCCAGGTTAAAGAAACTACTGCCAATAAAAAAACAAAAACATTTAATTTCAGAACACCAGTTAATAGATTTTGACAAGGATCCCAAATTTAATCAAATTCCTCCAAAATATTTGTCTATAATTCTCTGGAGAAAAAAGACATCAAAAGATTACCTGTTGTCATGACGACACCTGCCAACACTTTCCTTCGAGCATGTGGAGATGTGAAGTTATCTGTCAGTTCCCTGAACTTTTCAACAACCAAACGAGAGACGGCATCAGCCAGGATCTAAGCCAAACAAAAGAATAAGACAAAATGCTTACAAAAAATCTGAGCAAAACTAACATGTCTGAAAGAAAGACTCCCGATAAGCTCTTGCATATCATTATAAGTAATGTGCATTATGAAACCGTGATAGACAACAATGCTGAAAAGGGATAAAAAGCTGTGAAAGTTCCTCTCATCTGCACTTCATTTAAATGAAAAGTTCTTTGCTTGTGTAAATGACTGGTAGAGAGCAATGAACCCCTCAGGTCCTCCACTCCAATGCTCTGAGAGCTGTGCTCACTGACTTTCTGAGGCAGCTTTAATGAAGAACAGTGTTTGAATAGCACTCAGCGATGCTGGTGATGGTAATTAAGATAATAGCTCTGTTATCAGCGTGCAGGGATTACAGGTACGGATCAGTTTATGTGCAAATAGACTCCCAGTGTATTGAACTGTCTCTTCTAAAGTCATCTTTAATCCCATTTCGTCAAACTTTTTAGCAGAAAACTATTATCAGGTCAAGGTATCTTCTTTTATTTCTTTCAAAATAGCAATAATTAGTCACAACTTTTTGTAAGATTAGTTTAAACCTATAAATGTACCGAAAATATATCTTTTTTTTAACCAGGTGAGCAGATAATCATATACACAGAAACTGGTGACTGCAATCAATTTTCAGGTTGATCAGTCTTGAGTGGTGACCAGCCGGTCAGAAATTTAAAAATCTGACCTTCCCTAATGAGTGAACACACCAAGAACACAACTGCTACAGGAGGTCAATTCCTCCAAGCCTTGGGGACATTTGTCAGATCTGAAGAGGGGCAAAATGACCTTGAGCAGGCTTATGGAGTATGGCAAAGCTTTGATCAGTTTGGGAATGTTGCCTGCAATTTTTAAATCTTAGGTTTAAGGGTGGGATTTACATTCTCCATGGGATACACATGTATACTACTGTTTGCAGACTGGTAATAATGCTGACTGTGCTAACTATTAATATCATATACTAAAGAGAGCTTAAACAGATAACGTCATCATATTGTCTTTATTTTATAAATTCTTAAAATGCCAAGGTTCCTTAACATCTTTCATATAAAAATTCCATACTTTTCTAGACTTAAATTTCCGGCATTTTTCTTCAATTTCATATGAGTTCATGGCTGATATTTCTACACTATGCTGGCTTAATGTGAAACCACCAAAAACAGGAGAGTGACAGAGAAACTGGAAGGACAGATACAACTTTTCAGTTTTTAAATGCAATCATTCTTAGATGTTGTATTTTCTTTTTCCATACTCATCTCCTGATAATAAAATTCCACTGTTTTCCAAATTGTGTAGGAATGCTGTAAAATAGAAAAAACTGTTTTACTGATCTCTCTCACGTAATCTGCTAATTATATCAACAATTAATGACCACTCACTGCAGAAAACCTAGAAAAATCTAGTAGTAGTTTGTGGTACAGTAAAACATGTAAAATCCTGCTCACCTGTGGTAGATGAAGCTGCAGTCCCTCTCTGGGTATGGGCTGCCGGGACGGTACCTGGTTCAGCTCAATATGAAAGAGAACGGACAGAGCAGCCTGGGCAGCCCGGGCCTTGGCCAGCCTCTTGTTCCGCCCGGATCCTTGGAAGTTCTTAGCGTCCACTGTCACTGACATGACAAAGTTTTTGGCATGGCTCTCCCCACTCTCTGATACAAAGTCATATTTAAGTCCTGGCCTCATCTCGTTAAGAATCATTACAGGATTCTTGCCACTTGTCATAGTACTGAAGGTAGACGGTATAGGGTGTAAGGGAGACTGAGCTAGGTTTGAAGCAGGAGAGGGTAACAAGGGGTGATCTATTACCAGAGATGTAAAAGAGCTCCTACTGGTGGAAGCCAGGTACAATGGGTCATCTAAAGCTCTGGATGGCTCAAAAGCATTAAACAGCACATCAGGAAAGTCTCCCTGGTCTGAGGTGAAGTCTGTGTGAACAGAGAGAGTCCGACCCATGGCCATGTGGGCTTCAGATGCATTAGGGAACTGGACGAAGGAACGCAGGGCCTTCTCTGCTGCGCTCAGCTTGGCCTTCTTTTTTGTTGGACCTAAGCCATCAAATAGCTGCCCATTGACCTCCACAGTCATCACAAAGACAGGTGCATGGACCGGGCCAGACTGAGAAAGCAGCTTGTATTGAAGTCCCGGCTTTATCTCATTCAGCTGCATGAGGGCATTCTTGGGCAGAATGGGCCCTGAGACCTTTTTACGCTTTTTTGGCCAGTACTTGCAAGTCGTGCGGCTATTATTGCCCTCTGCTAAAGGCCGTTTCCTGCCTCGCCCAGTCCTTCCACTGGGGAGCTGAACAGCGACAGATGCAACCCCCTCTTTGGAGAAGAAGTTGTCCAAGTTGTGATTTTCCTTAACATCTGTGCTGCATGAACCTGCGATGCCCAGAAAGAGTAACTTACAATGCGTTCGTAGCAGGATTTAGAGTCCTTGATAATCACTTTGCAACTGAGCTCGTGTGTGTTTTCTAACCACTACTTAGGTGCTCGCACTCAAGCAATGTATTAATAGCAACAGTTGATAGAAGGTTTTGATATTTATGCAACATGAAAACTATGTCACAAATCTCTAACTAGATCTTTAAAATACATTTACAACTGGAGGACAACACAAATTTGTATAATTTAATCACTATTGCTAGAAATCACAGCATAGCTATGTGTTATTCTATATGACAAAAACAATATTAACTCAAGTCCATTTGATTTACCCTGAAACAGAAAGTTCGCAGGTAGATCTCAAACTACCATTGAAAATGTTCTCTTCTTTCTGTAAACTTCCATGGCTTTTAGAAACACATATCACCAGATCCTGTTAACAAAGTCCTTGTAATGTTACATAGTTTCCATTTATAACTTCCTCCATCAAAAGCTTGATAGATTACTACTTTTGGTGCTTGTGAAAGAAAATACATTGGATGCATGGATTAGAGATGGAGACAGGGGAAAAAAACTGGTAAAAAATAATGTGTCATCTCTAAAACATTTTAACATTATAAATCCACATGGAGAAATCCCACTATAATGGACCCCCATCTATATCGCAGTTCAGTATACATGGATTTACATATTCATTAATTTTTGTGTGAAACATAACTCCAAATGATTTGCGAAAATGTCACCTTTTTTTTTTTCCCGTAGAGCATATCTAAAATAATAATAATTTTAAAAAATCCAGCCTGGAAGTTGAAATTCCTATGTTCATTGCAACTTGGCCCGCTATTGCCTAGCATTTGCAAACCAGCTAATTCAGGAGCATCTTTCATTTTTCTTGCCACTGATTGGCAGTACACCCAAAGAACAGAGATTAGAAGGACTGGGGATTTTAGTTTCTGCAGCAGTTTTAAGACAGTTTCAACTGTGTGTATTAATGCATGTTAATGCTTTTTTGAGGTGGTGTCAAGTAATCACAGATTTAAGCTATTCGTAGATTGTTGTGATCCCTAACGCCCTTTAATACCATAGGTCTACTGTATCTACTGTAATTCTACTGAATTTAAATGTCCTGTGCAACCTACCTAATCTATTTCAACATAGATTAATTATAGCTATTATTGTAAACTCTCCTTCAGTGTGACGGTAATCATATTGCTATGGTCTTACTACTGCCCAAGAAAGTCTCCTTCGTACTTTTTGGATTATAGAGACCCAGCTCCATTACCACACCAAGATTTAATACAGTAGCAGCACCCAATGAATAAATAAAGTAGAAGTCAATGCTTCCATAGATAGAAAATAATACAATATAACAGACTGAAAACAGTGTTCATGGTTAGAAATGTTGAAATAATACTGTGCCCAAATTTAAGAATAAAACAGGCTTAAATTCTTTTGCAGTTGTTTGGATATTTTGTGTATCATCATCATATATATATATATAGTATCTTAGAACTAAGTGACAAGTACTTCCAGTCACAATTTATGGTGTTTACTGTACACCTATGTTTACTGTATATTTATGGTGTTTACTTTATATTCACTTGACCTCAAAATGGACCTCAAGCTCAATGGATTTAAATTGGAAAAACAACATTTGTGTCAAAACAGGTGGTCTCCTTTAAGAAACTGTATAGGCATGTGTTTACAGAGTTTAGGGTCCTATGTTTGTTATTCATTCGGTGATATTATTCACAGTGGGTGGAACATCTTGCAATTTCACTCAAGAGTAGCGATACTTCTTTTACTCAAGTAAAAGTGAAAAGTACGGTGTGTTAAAACTACACTTAAAAGTAAATTTTTTTCCAAAAAGTTACACAAGTAAATGTAACTGAGTAAATGTAACTAGTTACTACCCACCTCTGGTCTTTTTCCATTACCATTTGATGATCTAATATTATACAGTGAAAAAGATGAGGTATTATCTATTTGCTACAACTGTATCTTGTTTGTATCAGAGATCCCAAGACATTACCCAAGACTCTGAAGAAAAAAAAAAATCACCCAGAGCTACTGCTTAAATCAGAACAAACAAATATAAACTTTATCAGGCGCTCCTTTCAGATATACTTTCATAGCAGAAGTTGTATTTCCTGATAAGACACACATGTCTCTAGCTTCTCAAAAAGACTAAATTGTCCACTGGAAGTCCTTATCACATCAGCAAGAACAGATCAAACAGCAGCAAACACCTACTGGATGGAGTCATAGGGGGTTGGAGTTATCAATTCCAATTGTACATAAAAAAGGAGAAATGTTCCACACGGACTCAGGAAGTCTTGGGGTTTGCACTCGGAAATGGCCCGGTAGAGTCGCTGAGTGGGAGCTGTGATTAAGTCACGCTGATTGGTTGTAATTCCAAGGGAAATGAGCCCACGTCGCCAAACAACCAGCTTTGTAAAATAAGAAAAGTTGCTAACAAAGCACTTTATAAATACATAGAAAACAGAAACGCAGCAACAATCTGCTTCTATTATGTCAATGTCTTTTGGTGCTGATCACTGATGCTACTTACTTTAGAGAGAGTCGTGATATGCTGACCTCCCAGCTATTTCCCTAACGGGTCAGTTTTGTAAGGAGACATGAGGCTGAGGGGACCGGGCCAACAAGATTACCCCATCAGATAAAAGATCCGGTAAAATTACCCTGAGGTTCTGATAGTGGAAATGTGCCTATTGTAATCCAATATGAACTCTAAATTACAGGGTTGGAGATGGTGCATGAACAGAACAGTTTGGGTTTAAGCAGCAGAGTGGACTGCATGGAAAGAAAATGATAATGACAGAAGGACTGGATGGAACTGAATGACAATATAAGGCAAAGCTCTAAGCAACAAGAGGGGGAGGGAGGAGTTACTCCACTTAAACAAACAGCTAGGTGTTCAGCAAAAAAAACATTTATTTTGAAGGAATAGGACAATATTGTCAAACCATGTTTGGTGGTGAAAGTGTTTCAAAAAGCATGGACTACCTCACATTTTATGAAAACTTGCTCCATGAAGCCCTTCAACAACCTTGAGCTCCACCATCAGTGGGCCTGTGAATACTGTCAGCCATAATCCACATGTTCCTCCAACAGGGATGGGATTATTGCTGCCCAGCACAAATAACAAGAGCTGTGTGAGTTAGCGTTGAGCCAAATAAGCTGCAGGCTCAGCCACAACACAGAAGGGAATATCTACACTGTCACTATAACATTTAAAAGCAATCAGCATCTACTTACGTTTCCCTTACTCCATGGTTCTCAGTGTGTTTCACTGGATTGAGATTGGATTGATTTGGGCTAAAATACAGTCTACCTGATCCAGATTTAACTGCATAGAGCTTCTGTGGGAATTTTTCCACATTTTTTCATGTTACAAAATAATCATCGTTTAAATAACTTTGGAAGGCACTATTTTTATCCTTCTTTACCAAGTAAAGAAAGTTTAGAGTGTGACAAAAAATAGGCTGAAATTATCCAGATGAAACATCCTGACCCAAATTAATATGTTTCTTTCCCCTGAGGCAAGAGAACAAACAAAAAGAAAACACACAAAAAGACAACTTGGTACATTTTTGAAGACTTTTTCCTAAAGACCACCCCTTTACTTAAAGATACCAACATCTTATTTGGACTCACTCATGCTTTCTGTTTCGATGCCCGCTGTGATGAGCAGCCTCGGCTGGGTTCGGGTTTGCCGGTTCCCTGATCCACCTGCAGGGAAACCAACTTCAGTCATCTTTTTTTGGATTACTCTCATCTCTCATGTTATCAGTGGAGGAAAAAAGACAGCTTTAAAAAATCATGAATTATCAGATATTAAGAAGTTATTGATAAATATTCCTAAAGTTACACCGAGGTACATTGGACCCGATTCTTTGAAAAGAGAATGCTTAATCACTGAATCTGGATGGCCTCAAATTGGCCTCTGGTAATAAAGTAAAGAACCTGTATTAAATCCCATATTAAACAAGATTCTAGAATTTCTTGATAATATTAAATATATCCTGTCCAGGAGTGACGCTAAAAAATTAGTTGATGCATTTGTTACTTGAAGGTTGGACTACTGTAATTCTTTGGTATCAAGAAGTCCGTAAAATATAGCTAAAAACCTTCAAGTTGATCCAAAATGCTGCAGCAAGAGTTCTGATGAAAATTAAAGAGTGATCATATTTCTCCTATTTTAGCCTCCCTTCATTGACTTCCTGTTAAATCCAGTACAAAATGTGAAATTCTCCTTCTCACATATAAACCCCTTACCTTACTGGTATTTCCTAGCTGTTCTAAAAGTAGAATGGAGTCAGATCTTTTAGTTATCCGGCTCCTCTTCTGTAAAACCAGCTCCCAGATTTAATTTGTGAGACAGACATCCTGTCTACTTTTAAGACTAGCCTTAAAACATTTCCTTTTTTGAACAAAGCTTTTAATTATACTGGATAATCTTATCCAGTATAACTCTAACTATCCTATCTCTGTAGTTATGTTTCTGTAGGCTCAGGCTGCTGGAGAATATACTGAGAACTCTTCCCCAAGCTATGTCTGAACTGGCGTTTTGTTCTGCTGTGACATCTTCGGCTGAACTACTGCTGCCAACAACTTAATGTTCTCCTTCTATAGATGATACACTGTCACTGGCCCTGTCTTTCAACGTTCAACCCTGTCTCTCTCCGAGACAAAGCTATTGGCTGAGCTTTTACTGCAACTGGTATGTGTTCTTTTTCATTCTACAACCTTGAAGACTTGCTCAGGGCTCATCTGTTTTTTTGTGTATCCCTCCGAGATGAAGTCACTAAAGAAGCCACAACTTCTAATAACTCTTTACTTTTTTTAATTATAGAAAAGTATGGATCAGCACTTTTGTGTTATTTGTGTGAGGATGCTCTTCTCAAATCCCCAGTCGGTCATGGCAGCTCACGCTGAACTTTGTTCTGCTGGAGATTTCCTTCTGTTGAAAGGGACTTTTCCTTTCCATTGTTGCTTCATGCATGCTCATTATAAGGAATTGCTATGAAGTCAGTGACACAATGCAAGCGATTGTCCACTGTAGCTACATGCTCGTCCAGGAGAAGTGAATGCAGCAAGTCAATAACTCACTGCAATCCACTGGTTTCCTTAGAAAACTTTTTTAACCAATTTGAATAAAAAACTGAACTTGACCATACTGTTTAATAAATGGGATCAATTGGAATGGATGTATGATTGGATTGAACTGACTTTTTTTAAATAAAGTGCCTTAAGATGACATGTGTTGTGAATTGGCGCTGTATAAATGAACTGAATCAAATTGAACTGAACTAAATAAGAATATGGAAAGGTTGCCTCCACCTGATTTAGGAGCATCTCCAGCTAACACACCCAGATAATTTGATTAGAAAGCCGAATTTCTCTGCATGTAAACGGCATCCCAGCTAAATGGAGCTATTCCTAGTCTGGGCACTGACACTTCTGGAAGTGACGAGACTGCGAAAGTGGGAATAACAACACACATACAACAATAACAACACAGTCGCAACAGCAAGTGTAACACAATCAAACAGTACAATACATAGGAAAGGTAGGCCTACTGTGCTGCAGGTTTGTTGTGGTCCATTTCGTCAGTCATTGTGCATAACCTGCTTTTACTCTATCTGCCTCACTGCTGCCAGCAATTGTTTATTATTTGTGTGACGCTCTAGGCCGACCGGAAGAACAGCAACGTGAAACAGCGTATGTAGGTTACCGTTCTCAAAATAAAGCAAGAGGAATAACTACCAGAGGAAGTAAAGTTTTAATACAACAGTGAAAGTTGTAATAGAGCCTCTGAGATCTTTGAATGGAGTAACTTTAATTGAAAACCATTGCTTAACTATCAGATATGTACAGCACCCTGCATCCCTTTAACTGTTATGTGGCAACAAAAAAAAAAACACAACAGAGTTCATGTGACACAATGTAGCACCCAATGGTAAAGAGGAAGAAAAATCCTACCATAGCCTCAGGTTTAGAGAGAAGAAGAGAACAATTAGCATAATTAAGACCAAGAAACACAACAGACAGGTCAGGGAGAGCATTGAGGAAAACATTAAAGCAGGGTTAGGTACTAAAACAATATCCCAAGTTTTTAACATCTAATAGAGCTCTCTGTTCAAGTCATCATCTAAACATGTAAAGAAGGACTAACTGCATCCTCCTCACTGTGAAACATAGTAGTGGCAGTATTTTTCTGTTGGGGGATGCTTAAGTTTTCAGCAGAGTTCATGGGAAGCTGGATGGAGCAAAATAACTATTTAAAGCTGTGGAAAGACTTTAAGACTATGGTGGAGGTTGACCTTCCAGCGGAACAACGCCCCTAAATATAAAACTAGAGCTGGAATAGTTTAGATCAAATCATATTTATGTATTAGAAAACCTAGTCAAATTCCAGACCTAAATCTAATGGAGATTTTGTGGCAAGAACTGACAGGTGATGTTCATAGATGCCTTCCATCCAATCTGACAGAGACTAAGGTATTTTGCAATGAAACGTAAATGTGGACATCTGTGCTGGACTTGCAGCAAGAGGAAGTTCTACAAAGTATTGACGGTTGGGGCTGAATACAAACACATGCCAGGATGTTCCTTCTATTTACAATATTTTGATTTGGCCTGTCACATAAAATAGCAATAAAACCATTGCAGTTTGTAGCTGGAATGTAATTAGATATGGGAACGTTAAGAGGATGGGAATACTTTTTGGACGGTCTTTAACAAGTGATTTGTTTCCGGTTGTGTCTGATGACAGACACAGTTAGGGTCAGCACAAGCTATCTAAGCTTCAGATTGCAGCATTTGTAAGATTTCAACCTCGTTTACCAACTTTAACTCACCTCCACAGAAATCTAATAATGCATCTAAAACCATGATTCAAGTAATTCTTTAGTAAAAGGTTACAGATTAGTACTTGAGAGATGTTTCAGAATGGGCGTGGCAGCTCATGGTGGTTGCTTGGAGAGCAGAATAAGAACTTTTAAAGAACTTATTGAAAAGCTAAGCAGGGGTGATAAATGTTGGACAAAACCTTGAACATTTTGGAGGATTTTTTTCATCATGGAGTTACATCTAAGGAAAAAAGGCTTATAGATCCTCATGACAGTTGTTGTATTTCTCTAAATCCAATAATAGGATCTATGTTTAGGCATTTTATTAGAATGTAAATAAAATGAAACTTTGAAATGTGACATTTAAATGTTGAAGAAAAGTATCACTAAGAAAGATATTTCTGTAAAGATGAGTTAATTCTCTCAGATTACTGCCTGACCTTTTTAGTTTGAGCGGGACAAATAAAAAGCTGTTTTACCTGCAGTTCACAGGAAGCTTTTGTTTAAAATTCACTTAACTTTTCACAGGCTTTTAAATTTGGATGGAAATGTGACATTTACTGCAGATTATAGGGAAGCCTGAATAGGATCTGTCAAATGAAAGATTCAGTAATACACAAAAAACACTTTTTACCTCCTAAACTCAAATACCTATTGACGGTTCAGGTGGAAAAAACATGGTGACAGTAATTCTGTATGTTGGAAAACTGCACAATACCCATCCATTTTCTTCCGCTTATCCGGGGTCGGGTCGCGGGGGCAGCAGCCTAAGCAAAGATACCCATACTTCCCTCTCCCCAGCCACTTGTTCGAGCTCCTCGGGAGGAACCCCAAGGTGCTCCCAGGCCAGCCGAGAAACATAGTCCCTCCAGCGTGTCCTGGGCCTTCCCCTGGGCCTCCTCCCGGTGAGACGTGCCTGAAACACCTCACCAGGGAGGCGTCCAGGAGGCATCCTGACCAGATGCCCGAGCCACCTCAACTGACTCCTCTCGATGTGGAGAAGCAGCGGCTCTACTCTGAGCCCCCTCCGGATGACTGAGCTTCTCACCCTATCTCTAAGGGAGAGCCCAGACACTCTGTGGAGGAAACTCATTTCAGCCGCTTGTATCCGTGATCTCGTTCTTTCGGTCACCACTCAGAGTTCATGACCATAGATGAGGGTAGGAACGTAGATCGACCGGTAAAGCGTCCGCATAACTGCAGATGCCCCACCAATCCGTCTATCGATCTCCCGCTCCATTTTTCCCTCATTCGTGAACAAGACCCCCAGATACTTAAACTCCTCCACTTGGGGAAGGACCCCATCCCCGACCCGGAGAAGGCACCCCACCCTTTTCCGGCTCAAGACCATGGCCTCGGATTTGGAGGTGCTGATTCTCATCCCAGCCGCTTCACACTCGGCTGCAAACCGTTCCAGCGAAAGCTGTAGATCACGTTCCGATGAAGCCAACAGGACCACGTCATCTGCAAAAAGCAGAGACCCGATCCTGAGGCCACCAAAACGGATCCCCTCAACGCCTTGGCTGCGCCTAGAGCTCCTGTCCATAAAAGTTAGGAACAGGATCGTGACAAAGGGCAACCTTGGGGGAGTCCAACTCTCACTGGAAACAAGCCCGACTTACTGCCGGCAATGCGAACCAAACTCTGGCACTCATCCACCCCCGGAGCCCTGCCACCGAGGAGCTTTTTAACGACCTCGGTGACCTCAGCACCAGAGATTGGAGAGACCGACCCCAAGTCCCCAAACCCTGCTTCCAGATTGGAAGGCGTGCTGGTGGGATTGAGGAGGTCTTCGAAGTATTTCATCCACCGACCCAAAACGTCCCGCGTCGAGGTCAGCAGCACACCATCCCCACTGTAAACAGTGTTGGTGGCAGACCGCTTTCCCCCCCTGAGACGCCGGATGGTGGACCAGAATCGCTTCGAAGCCGTACAGAACTCGTTTTCCATGGCCTCTCCAAACTCCTCCCACACCCGAGTTTTTGCCTCAGCAACCATCCGAGCCGCATCCCGCTTGGCCTGTCGGTACCTATCAGCTGCCACAGTAATTCTGTATGTTGGAAAACTGCACAATACCAATATTTACAATATCCCAGTATTAAGTGTCTGTTCAGATACATTCTACAATAATTAATGCACCAAGCAAGACGCTGCTTTTCAAGAGTACATTTGGTCACTTTCTATATACATAATGCACCATGGCTGAGTTGAACCCAACTAGCTACCTCCACAAACACACAGCATCATGCAATGAAGTAAGTTAGTAAGGGTGAGCCTTCAGCAAACAGAAAGCTCTGCACAACAGGGTGATACAAATGCAGCTGGTAACACTGCAGACAACTGTAGACAGCATTGCAACAAGCCCCAGTTCAGTGTGCATGCAGCAATCAAGGAAGGAGGGGTTGGCCAGTGTGACAGGCAGTCACCTGAGAAAAACCTCAGATTGGGCCATAAAACATGACTGATCCTAAATAATGCAGAGGCTGAGGATGAACAGGTGAGTGTAATCAACACAGGTGCAGTCAGTTAGTAATCAGGGGGCAGAGCCCTGAACGCTTTGACAGGAGACCCCCCCCTTCCAAATCGGATTCCAGATGACCTATGGAACAAGAAAAAAAACACTCTAAAAACTCTAAGGTGCGTCTTGGGACTTTAACGCACCTCAGTTGTTGTAGCACACAATGGATGGGTCATGCGGAGGTGCAAAGAGACAGAAAAGATGCTGGACTTCCATCTAATATGGTTTTATCAGAGCCTTCGAAGCTACTGGATAAAACAGGTTGGGCATCACACCTTGCAGCTTCCACCGCTGACCTGTGTGTTGCTCTGGGAATGACGGAGCAGTGGAAATGACAGAAAAATCTGGAACGTTCACCTTTAAAAATTAAATCTTTGTGATCACAAATCGACTGACGCAAAATGTATAGTGCGATACTAACAATCCAAACAGATGCCAGCTCTGCTTCACCTCATCTCTTTAATAAAGACTAAGAACTTTGTAGAACGGTTTTCAGATTCCAGCCACCATCCACTGACCCATCTCTACCCCACTCTTTCTGCATCATTGAGCTCACTGTGCACAACAGATGGTTATCTCTGTTCTCCTCAGCCGAGTCACGGCCAGACTGGGTCCGCTACTATCTTACTGAAAGCTCAGGATTGACTGATGCTGAATTTCACACTCTGAGGCTTTGGTTGACAGCAGGAGCTGGTGGATGGAGAGGTAAAGGTGTTTGCTGAAGCCTAACAAGTAGGGAATATCTGCACAATCAACACTCTCTGTCAATCATCTGTCCTCATAAAAACTCTGACAGTTGAGTCCTTTTAGACCTCAAAACCTTAATCATTTATATGCTTTTGAAATGTTTGGTCAAAAGATAAACTTTTTCCTAAAATATCATCATAAAATATAATAATCACTTAGACTAATGATGCAATGATAGAACAATGTGAGTAACAAGAAGTAAATGAAAACAGCTGCTGAATAGGTACCAAAAACCCATAGACCACTTATTACCCTGTAGTTCATGAATCCTGCCATGGAGATCGTTCCATCCTATCATAGTTTTAAGACTTACTGTAGTTTTTATAGAGCAATACACTAAATTGGAGGCTCCAGATTATGCCCTGACATGACAGATTTTTGTTTGGCAACCTGGTGTAACTGAAAGAAACTGTTCTGCAAAATACTGTCTTGTTTGTTGAACTTGAAACCTGTATCCAGGGTTGCACCAAGATTTGTAACCTGTTCCTTAAGATATGGTTCCATATCCAAGGTTTGAAAGAGAGATGTGTGAATTACTGTAAGGATTGAATGAAATCACCGGTTTTCTTTTCTTTTAAAGCCCAGAAGATTCATGGCCATCCATGCTTTGATGTCGAACAAGTCACTTAAAGAGAGGTAGAATGGAACATGAGTGGTTAGGGTTTATAGTCTAAGTACAAACCTAGTAATCTTTCATCACCTGAGAATATCAATACTAAAAAGGATTCAGTCTCACAGAGTTGCTAATGTGCAAGGGTCTCTCCTAGGCAGCTGCAGGGCTGCAACAGAGACCCTTCAAGGCTTCCCATTTCCAAAATCAGCTAATGGAGGTTGGAGGCCGTAAAAAAAACTTTCTCAGGACACTAGCATTCCCTTGAATTAATCCCTGCCAGTCCATTCTGCTCGTTGAGACCACGTTGGGTGCAATAATATCGTGGAAAAAACAGATTCTTCTTAAAGAATGGGCCCATTAATTCTTTTATTTATTTATTTATTTTTTCCCTTTCTGTCGACATATTGGACTGTCTGGAGGTGAAGTATTGCTAGATTACAGACCCAATTGTCTGCCTGGGTACCCAGTTCCAATGAAGGACGTCTCCCCCATCGCTTTCTAGTTTCCTTGAGTGAAACAAAAGCCCAAAAAAACCCTCGTCGGAAAATAATCAATTAATTTAATTAATTGACCACTTGTCCAACTGCCGTGCTCCCAGGTCAAACCCGGAGCAAAAACCCGATACTTTCTTTAACGTTGATTAAATAATTAACCATACAATTATATATAAGTATATATATTATATTAAGTAATCAATCAATCAACCGCGTGTAGGTAAATAAACACAAAACCGCTAGCAAATATTTTACCTCCTGAGAGTGCAAATAAAATTCTGTTATCACTATTTATTTAAAAGGACTCAGTCTTACCAGGTTCTGTCTCAGGCGACGGCCGGGCCGACAGAGACGCTTCAAGGCTTCCATCTCCCAAACAGCTACTGGAGGTAAGAGGCTGGGAGAACATTTTCCCAGGACGCTAGCAACTCCCTTGACCCTGTCCCTGCCGGTCCATTCCGTTCGCTGAGGCTGCGTTGGGCGCCAAGTGTAATGGCAAAAAATAGTATCTCAGGGTTTCCATAATAAAGAAGACTTGGGTCCCAGAAGGCGTTTAAGTATTTAATTCAAACATGTCTGGCCAGAACACGGAGGGGACAGAGTTACTCGTGCATCACCCTAACCAACCTTTCTAACTAACCGCTTAAATAGTATTCAGCAATCATTGTTTATCTCTGTAGATGTCTTCTCCAACGTTCACGCCCCACCTCCGGAGAACTGCTTCACACGAGTCTTATATCAACGCATAAAGCAGCACATCCGAAGGCCAGACTGTTATCTTACTGCCCCGGCGTCTGTCTCTCTGGTGACCTGACACATATATCTTTCTCATAACATTAAGCTGGAGCAATAACCTTGTCATTTTACCCTAGATGCATTCACTAAACAGAGAATATACACTTAATTCCTAATTGCATAACAATTTTCCACCACACAAAGATAAAACGGAGACTCCTTCCGGCGTTTTTGATATTTAATACAACATATTGACCAATATGGAGGACAGATTGCACAAAAACAGTGTCATCACTCAAGCCCGCCCCAAGCCGTCTAATACAAAACATTAGTATCAAGTAATCACTGTTTATCTTTTATTGGCATGAGCTAAGTGTTCTTGTCCAGTCCTAGTGTCTATTCCTGCAAGACTGAACCATGTCACCCTGATAATGTGATAGTGAGCATGCAACAGTCTCACAAAATCAGAACGTTGTGTAGATCCTGTTGCTCTTACATCTATAAAACTCTAGTCTGATACATTGCTATCAAAACATTACACACAGAGGCTTTGTTTGTTCTAACATGACCTACTGTCCTAGAGGCACTTACTAAGACAGGGAATAATTAATTAAATCCTAATTAAACGGACATATACCCCTAACAGATCAATCTGAAACTCATCTCCTTAACTGTAAAAAGATGTTATGGTTTTTCAAAAATGAACCGAAAGAGAGAAGATACAGTGAAAAAAGGAGTTGGTTCGAAAACTAAACCTCGAGGAACTCCCCAGAAAAGAGGTGCTGAAAGCAAAAGACTTAAAGTTTTTTTGTATGAACATAAAAACTTCTGTCCTGCAGGTGCACCTCCAACCAATGCTCCAAACGGGATAAGAAAACTGGTCAACGATGTAAAATGTTGCTGTTAGCAGCAGCATATCTCATGGTTATGGTCTTATCGTCTTGCTCAAAGATCCTGACGTTAGTTATAGCTGATCCCAGTGAAACAGATCCGAATATTGTACGTTTCAACAACAGATGTAAATAAAAAGTGACTCTGAGCTGTTTAACAGGCCTTCTGATGGACAATCATGGTGGGAGACTAACAACCCTGCAGATATTTAGGAGAGTTTGGTTTTCAGAGCTGTGCAGCAGGGTGTAGGAGGGGTAGGGGGGGCGGCTATATCAGTTCTCTCACAACACCTGTGTGCAAGACAGAGATCAGGTTTCGGGCCGACAGGCACATCCCATGAAAGCGGCATGGCATGCACGCCTCACAGAGCACATCGGCTTAGAGCTCGTCTGAAAATCACTTTGCTCCCAGTAGATTAAACTCACACTTCACTTCATCTTCCAACACCTCGCTTAGCAGGGACATGAAAATAATGGACTTCATACTCTCCTCGCATGCAAAATGTATCTGTGTACAGCTTTTATTTTTTCATGCGATGTTGCTGTTTACCACACTGCATGAATTATCATTAGGTTAATAAAGGGAAGGAAGCACAGCGCATCTGCCTTGGCTTTTGGTGCAGCAGCTAAAATTTGAATGAATGTGGGGATTAAGCACGCTAGAGTATTTGCTCCTGAGTGAATATTAGTTGTTGTTTGTAATCTCACCAAAAGCCAATGAAGATTAATAAAAAGGAAGCTGTTGATGATTTATTGCATGATTCTGTAACTGTATCTAAAAAGCTGAACAAAAGTTCTTATATACTGCTTTTTTAGTCATAATGACCTCTAAAAGTGCTTTCCACAAGAGCCACATTCGCCTAATCACACATTCATACATAGGTATGCAAATGGTTAGCCAACTTTGGGGTAAATGCCTTGCCCATTGGCTCATCAACATATGGCAGGAGGAAGCTAAACTTATACCTCAGAGTTTCAGATTGCAAGATGACTACTCTCTCCACGGATCAACAGCCACCACCTTAAGGAGGTGGCTCTAAAGAGGCCACAATCCTGGAAAAAGAACCTATTAGACACTGCAGAAGACCTGAGAATGAGGTGGACATTTTCCTTCCTCCAGGGCAATGGCCCTAAGCATACAGCCAGAGCTGCAATGGAATGGTTTAGATCAAAACATATTCATGTTTTAGAATCGCCTAGTCAAGGTCCAGAGCTAAATTCAAGACTTGAACATGGCCATTCAAAGACCTTGTACATGTTATATAACAGTGACACTGGTGAACATCCAGGGAGTGGACATTGAAATAGTGGAGTCTTATAAGTACCTGAGTGTTCACCTGAATAATAAACTTGACTGGAGCCACAACACTGATGCTCTTTACAGGAAGGGTCAGAGCAGACTCTACCTGCTGAGGAGGCTGAGGTCTTTTGGAATCCAGGGAGCCCTCCTAAAGACCTTTTTTGACTCTGTGGTGGCATCAGCCATCTTTTATGGTGTAGTATGTTGGAGCAGCAGTTTATCTACAGCTGAGAGGAAGAGATTGGATAAGCTCATTAGGAAGGCCAGCTCTGTTCTAGGGTGCACCCTGGATCCAGTGCAGGTGATGGGAGACAGAAGGACTCTGGCCAAAATAACATCACTGATGGACAGTGTCTCCCACCCCATGCATGAAGATGTTGCAGAGCTCCTTCAGTGACAGACTGCTGCATCCTAGGTGCATGAAGGAGCGTTTTCGCAGGTGCTTCCAACAAAATCAATACTTTTACCATCACAGCTGTAACCTGCACTTTTGACTCATTTAACTAAAATTTCTGTGGCTGCTATTTGCACATCTGTTTTTCTCAGTTTATATTCTGGTTACTTTTTTACTATCACAACTACTCCTGCACATTCTGTAAATATTCACTGTTTTATAAATTCTCCTACTCAGTTGCACATTCTAATCTGAGCATGCCCCTTTGTTTTTAATAAATGCACAATGCTTTGGTTGGTTGGAATTCAGAAAGATTTTAATTGAAAAAGTGGAATTTGGGAAAAAAAAACAGATTTGGAAAAATAATGAAAGGGATTTAATACTGATGATAAATAATATATATATTTAAAAGGAATAAGCTGATGAAGTTGAGCAGTGACCAATGTACAGTTTAAAAAGTTTTGAATGTTACTGTTTATTCTAAAAACAGCACATCCCAGTGAATCATTTGGGCCTTTTTTCCTCTGATAATCACAAACTGATTAAATGTTACCAACTGAGTTAATAAACTGAAGTTAGAAATAATGTTAATACTTAAACCGATAAAATGAGCTGCAGCAACATAAAATGGAAGTAGTTGCAGCTCATTTTATTAAACTGCAAGCAAGCAAGCAAGCAAAATGTACTTATATAGCACCTTTCACAGACAGGGAGTCACAAAGTGCTTAACAAAAGATAAAACAATAAAAGAAGATATAAACAGATAAAAGTAAAATTTTAAAGAAGTACACAATAACAGCATTTGAGAAATACATGATCTTAAAACAACCTTGTGTCATACTACGATGGATAGGCTTGGGTAAAAAAATAGGTCTTGAGATTCTTCTTAAAAACATCCACGGAGTCTAAAGAACGTAGACAGATAGGAAGCTCATTCCAGAACTTGGGGGCAACTGCTTGGAAGGAGCGATCTCCACGGGTCTTAAACCGAGTTCGTGGGACCATAAGGTGATGTTGGTCCCTTGAACGAATCCCCCGAGAAGGAGCATATGGGCAAAGCAGCTCCTGGATATAGGGAGGGGCCTGACCATCAAAAGCTCTAAAAGTCAACACTAAGATTTTAAATTTGACACAAAAGTACAAGGGAAGCCAGTGGAGGGCCTTTAAAACAGGGGTAATGTGAGCTCTCCTGTTTGTGCGTGTCAGCAGTCTTGCTGCAGAGTTTAGAACTAGTTGCAACCGAGACATCAACTTTTTGTCAAGGCAGGAGAACAGACTTTTACAATAGTCCAGTCGTGATGAGACGAAAGCATGGATAACTAGCTCCAGATCCTCCCTGGAGACCAGCTGACGAATTTTGGAAATATTACGCAGTTGATAAAAACAATTTCTTATTAACTAGTTTGGTATGTGCCTCCAAGGACATAGCACTATCGAATGTAACCCCCAGATTCTTAACTTTAGGTTTTACAAAGCAAATCAGATCTCCTAAGTGCTGGATAATGTTAGGGGTGGCCTCATCAGGGGCAATCACTAGTACCTCGGTTTTATCTAAGTTTAGTTGCAATGAGTTTTCAGCTAGCCATTTTTTAATTTCCATTACGCGAGTCAATAGAGAATCCAATTTCTGAATCTACGGAAAGCTGTTTCCGTAGAATGACGCTCACGGAAACCAGACTGAAAAGTGTCAAAGATATTATTTTCTTCTAAAAAAGTCGAATGTTGATTGGCAACCACTTTTTCCAGTATTTTGGACAGAAATTGAAGTTTGGATATAGGTCTAAAATTATTTGGAATTGATGGGTCCAAATTTGATTTTTTTTAAGAAGAGGTTCCAGGAAAGCATGTTTAAAGAAATCTGGGAAAAAGTCCCAGAAGACAGGGAGAAATTTATCAATTTGGTAACCCATGGGCCAATAACACCCAATACTTTTAACAGAAATTTGCAAGGCAAAACATCTGAAGAGCAAAAGGAAGGTTTCATTGAGGTTGCCAGCGATACAATATCAGATGAAGTAACAGGTGTAAAAGAAGACCACTTAGGGGGAACCGGCACATCTACAGCGGTACAAAAGGAAGTCACAGGGATAGTATTCTTAATATTTTGAATTTTGCAGACAAAAAACTTTTAAAAGTTGTTACAGTCAGCTTTACAAGACACATGAATAGAAGGGACATCATGGCAAACGATAGAGCTGATAGTATCAAATAACACCTGAGGTTTCTTCTTGTTCAACGTTATCAGCTGGCAAAATTATTTGGATCTGGCTTTTACTATCAAGTCATTTAAGGAGGACATAAGTTCCATCAGGTGCAGTCTGTGAACCTCGAGTTTGGAGGACTTCCATAATCGCTCAGTTTTGCGGCATATTCTCCTCATACACCGAATGTCATCATTTAACCAGAGACAGATTTCTGGAACACTAGATTAGATTTTACTGGAGCAACCTGGTCTAATATATCTTTGCAGTGACTATTAAAACAAGCAATGAGACTTTCCACATCATCACAATTGGAGCACATATGTTCATTGAACAAAGCAGTAAGATTTAGCAAAGAATCTTCTGCGAAAATGCGTCTCTGGAACCTAGTAGCAGCAGCCTTAGGTTCACAAGAAGAACTATAAAACAGAACTGTGATCACTCAAGTGGACCTCCTCAACCAAAAGATTAGTGATACTTAGTCCAAGTGTAAATACCAAGTCCAAAATATGACCCCTTCCATGGGTGGGTCCGGAGACATGCTGTTTGAAATTATATGTTTCAGTCATTGTTAAAAATGCCATTGCTGAACAGCAAGAGCTATCATCCACATGAAGATTAAAATCCCCAAGGATTAAAACATTTTCCAACTTTATTATTGAAGATAAAAAATCACTAAAATCCCTTAAAAAGGCAACAGCAGAGCAAGGTGGGCGATAAACCAACACACAATAAAATGGCTTAAGAGAACCAACTTTAAACATAACTGATTCAAAAGAAGAGAAGGTTTGTACATTTATCGTCCTACAAGAAAAACAGACTTTATGAACTACAGCAAGACCTCATCCACAGCGAGAGGGGAGTGGCATTCCAAAAACCAAGCAATTATCAGGACAGAGGTCTTTGAGATGAATAAATTCCCCTTCTTTTTGCCAGGTTTCTGTGAGAAAAATAAAATCAAGATTTCTGCTACTAAACAGTTCATTTAATGAGGAAGATTTGTTCGCAATAGAGCGGACATTAATCAAACTAAACCGAGACACAGATGGCATCTCAGTCTGAGCACCCCCTGAAACCCTCGAAATCACCCAGCGGCATGCGGTACGAAAGTGCCATCTCCTGCTGGGGAGAGAGACCGCCTGCGGCTGAGCCGGGGAAGAAGAGGCAAGCCGGCAGGAAGGCGACACAGACCAACTGCAGCAACTTCCGTGCCACACCAAATCCGAGACATCTGGCCTGATGGCCGGAAAGGGCAGCGACACAGTCATCCAGTCAGCTCCAGAGCCAGGGGGAGGGAAGACCGACCGTACACACCTGGCCCGCAGGTCCAGGGTAGCAGCCCCAATACGCAGCGCCCGCCTACGTTTCATTTGGACGCCAGACCTACAGCCTCGCTTTTTCCGACTCTTCTTTTTGCCCGGTGCCTGATACAGCAAGAAGCATTCAGTCACTACTGCAAGCACCAAGCACCATCCAGAAATGGATCATCAAACTGTTTGGATAATCAGGAGATTATATCCAGAATGCAGGTGCCAGTGGTTTGTACAGATAAATAATTAAATATTATCAGGTTCTGAATAGTATTTCAATTCAGAGGGGGCGTGAAGAAATTTATGTTCACTAGGGGGCAGAAAATAATTGAGAACCACTGCTCTAGTGCAACTACATCTATTCCCCCTGCTCATTGCAGACGGTCATTGCATTTTCCTCATTATTAGCTAGACTATGATTTTATTTAAATGGTAGATTGCTACTCCTCCATCATACCACCACTGGATCAGGGGCGTCATGCAGAATGTTAAACTGGAAAAAATCAGATGTACCCTCAACGGGTCCATCAACAAATTCCACACATGGGACCCTCAGATAACTTATGTGAATGGTTTACCTGGTCTGGAACTGGAACTTTGAATGTCTTCATTTGCCCCAGATCAGTCATGTAACAATAAATGCACTTTTTTTCTCTCGTTGGTCTGTGAGAAGTATGTCAGGTTGATTTGCTTTTTTTCTTTTCCTCGTTGTTCTGTGAGAAGTATGTTATATACTTTTTGCTTTTTTTTCTCTCTTGGTGTTGTCTATGTTTATTACTTGTGGGGATTGTTCTTCTATGGTTATTTGTAAAATAGACAATATGAATGTTCTGTATGATAATTGGAAAATTACAAATAAAGTATCTCTTCTTTACATATCTTTTTCTTTTTCAGATCATCAAATAAACCTTAAAATAAGAAAAAAAGATATTGTGAGTAAATAAAAACAGAAGATTTGAAATTGTGATTTTATTTATTTAGGGGATTAAATCTATCCAAACCAGCCTAACTCTATGTGAAAATGTGATTACCTTCTTAACCTAATAACTTTTTGTTCCACCCTGTCAGAAACCTCTGCCATCAAGGGGGATTTTACACCCATTGTTTCGGTTTAGCCACATTAGAGGATTTTCAGCATAAATAGCTTGTTTAAGGTCATGTCAAAGCATCTTAATCAGGTTTAAGACTAGGCCACTGGATCCTTGTCCTGCACAAGTGTGTTTGTGTGTTTGACAGTTCAAGGTCACAAAGTGATGGACAGATATTCTCCATCGATGGTTCAAACAATTATAACAAGTTATCCCGGTCCGGAAGCAGCAAAGGAATCCCAGACCACTACACTGCCACCACTGTGCTGGACTGTAGGTGTGACGTTCTTTTTTTAAGGTACTGTGTTAGTTTTACGCCGGATTTAATGGGACAGACATCTACAAAAAAATCCACTTTTGTCACATAAGTCCACAGAACATTTCCCCAAACGTCTTCAATATCATGAAGATGTTTGTCAGTAAATGTGAAACTGGCTTTTGAGGTGAAGACTCAAGCAGCACTTGAAGTCCTAAGAAACAACTGTGTATTTTTTGGGGAAATTTTCATTGTCTATTTCCTACTGGCATGAATGATGATCTATCCATCAATGAGTTTCTGTGCGAGTACTTGTGATTACAATATGTGATTCTAGCTTGTCTGCATTTTCCTATGTACCTCTGGGAATGAAGGAATCGGATTCAGGTCAGGTGATTGACTTGGCCATTGCATAACATTCCACTTCTTTGCCTTAAAAACTCTTTGGTTGCTTTTGCAGTATGCTTTGGGTCATTATCCATCTGCACTGTAAAGTGCCGTCCAATGAGTTTTGAAGAATTTAGCTGAATATGAGCATATAATATTGCCCGAAACACTTCAGAATTCATCCGGCTGCTTTTGTCCGAAGTCACATCATCAATAAATACAAGAGAACCAGATCCACTGGCAGCCATACATACCCACGCTTTGTCACTACCACCACCATGTTTCAGTGATGAGGGGGTATGCTTAGGATCATGAGAGGTTCCTTTCCTTCTCCATACTCTTCTCTTTCCATCACTGTGGTACAAGTTGATCTTGGTCTCATCTGTCCACAGGACCTTGTTCCAGAACTGTGAAGGCTGTTTTAGATTACGTTTGGCAAACTCTAATCTGGCCTTCCTGTTTTTGAGGCTCACATCTTGTGGTGAACCCTCTGTATTCACTCTGCTGAAGACTTCTTTTGATTGTTGACTTTGACACACATACACCTACGTCCTGGAGAGTGTTCTTGATCTGGCCAACTGTTGTGAAAGGTGTTTTCTTCACCAGAGAACGAATTCTTCGGTCATCCACCACAGTTGTTTTGCGTGGTCTTCCAGGTCTTTTGGTGTTTCTGAGTTCCGCGGTGCATTCCTTCTTTTTAAGAATGTTCCAAACAGTTGTTTTGGCAACGCCTAATGTTTATGGTATCTCTCTGATGGGTTTGTTTTGTTTTTTCACCTTAATGATGGCGTGCTTCACTGATAGTGACAGCTCTTTGGATCTCATCTTGAGAGTTGACCGCAACAGATTACAAATGCAAATAACACACTTGAAAAGAAATCTGGACCTTTTATCTGCACATTGTAATTGGGATAATGAGGGAATATCACACACCTGGCCATGGAAACTGAGAAACCAATTGTCCCATTACTTTTGGTCCATAAACAAGTGGGAGGCACATATGCAAATTGTTGTAATTCTTTTTTTTTTGGTGGTACATAAATTGTTGTAATTCCTACACCATTCACCTGATTTGGATGTAAATACCCTCAAATTTAAGCTGACAATCTGCAGTTATAGCACATCATGTTTGTTTAATTTCAAATCAATTGTGGTGGTGTATAGAGTCAAAAATGTTAGAATTGTGTCGATGTCCCAATATTTATGGACCTGACTGTATACATATATATATATATATATATATATATATACATATACACATGGTCTGGCCACAACCCATGGACAGAGCTCAGTCCTAGGGGTTGAATGTACAGTTGTCTTTCAAACTGTCCCTGCATGGAAACAGACAGTGCAAGTCCACAAGAAGTAAAGTACGTACAGTACAGATGATGGGAGAAAAACTACACATATTAATAATGGCTAAAAGACACTGGTTGGCTAAAAGAGCAGCATCCAAACACAGAATCATGCGAAAGGATGAAGATGGAGCAGCAGCAGCAGGTAGGCTCATACCTTTACGCTCTGAGCGTTTCTTCCTTCTCCTCCTGAACCGTCGGCGGATCAGACAGCAGTGCGCAGCCACATCCAGCAGCAGAGCCATGGCTGATCTGTCCCCTGCAGGTTCTGCTCACTCTCAGCCTGGAAGACTGTGTCGACACAACTTTGTACAGCAGAGGGAGGAGGAGCAGAGGATTGTTGGCACATTGACTGCTGTGGTAAACGGCTGTCAGAAAAATGAGTTGGAATGTCTCTCCACCTCTTTCCTCTGCCTGCTTATTTCTATCCTCCAGTTCCTCAAAAGTGCACACATAGAGCAGGCATCACCGCTAACAACACCAGAGTGACCTGTGAATCAGTTTCACATCACCCTCTTTCACCCTGCAACCCTGCAGAGGATGGAGGGGTATAGACAATGGATGGATGGATGGATCATCCTCTTTCATACTAGGGACATAGCGATTTTGGGGTTGGTTTTTTTTTATTCCCCCTTTTAAGTTTGAAGCGGTTCAGCCCAGAGCCTTTTTTGTTCAATCACTCAGCATTGAACAAAAAATGCAGAGCTTTTCCATTTTGCTCTTATCTTGATTTGGTCCACTTGAGGTTAGATTGAAATTTGGATGTAACGTGTCATGGTGCCTTGCTAAAGTATTCACACCCAATGAATGTGACACACCAACACAAAGTACTGTTTTATTGTGAATTTGGAAGGATAAAGATAAATGTGTAGGAAAAAGTCAGCTAAACCTATCATTGGTCAAATCAAATCAAATCATACTTTATTATCCCCTTAGGGAAATTCATCTTGGACTAACAGTACTTACAGATTTTACAGTGGCCGCTTAGAGAATTGTTACCATTCTTCCATACAAACATATTTAACATATATGCAACCCTGGCTCTATTCCTAATGGAGCAGGCCAATAGAGGTTGGGAGGAACTAATTTTTAAAACAATTCAGTCTGCATCTTAAGACTCTATACCTCTTTCCAGAGGGTAATAGGTCATATTCCGAGAATAAAACATGCAAGAATTTTCCGTGGTTGGTTTAGCACCGTCTGTTTACATAGCAATTGAACAAAAGTATGTTCTTGGATTACCATGAAGTTACCTTCATGGCTAAATTAACAATCTTTAGTAGTTTGTTTTTGGTCTGTACTGACAGATTACCGAACCATGCTGTTACGCCGTAAAGTATCTCTTATCTTATGATACTTTCCAGGACTGCTTGTTTTTTTTTTGGGGGGGGGCGTTTATCCCACGTTTATTTCCCATTATTTATCACCCAGTATCACCCAGTATGTATCGCCCTTAGTTCTAGTCCTGGGGTTCGGCTCTCCCTCTGCCAGCCCCGGGAGGGCCCCGCACTGAGACCCAAGCCTCCTTCATGCTTAGGGAGTGAGCAGGCCCTTCTTTTCACCTGATGGGGCGGTGTTTCTCCGGCTGGACGTAGCGCATGGAAGGATCACGTTCGCCAACCCCACCCAGGGTGTGGGTGCCAATGATGCGGGGGAACAAACACACCCTCAGCACCCACAGCGTCCCCGGCGGTAATCGAACCTGGGACCTTCTAGCTGTGAGGTGAGCTATGCTACCAGCTGCGCCACCGTGCCCCTACCAGGACTGCTTGTTAAAACAGAAACATAATTTTCTGATTCACCCCAAATATGCGAAGTCTATGTAGGAAATTTCAAAGCATGATCCATCACAACACCCAGTTATTTGTATGATTCTACTTCCTCAATTTCTTACCCATTTATATGTAAGGGGGATGGATCTCTTATTCCCTTCAGGTCCACCACTATTTCCTTGGTCTTTTTAGTGTTGATGATTAGGGAATGAGAATTACACCATTCAGTAAAAACACTAACCTCGTTAATAAAGACTGATTGGTCTGTGTTCCGGTGTGACAAGCTCACAATTGCTGTGTCATCTGAGAATGTAATATTCCTATTGGCTGGATTTATGCTAATGCAATCATTTGTATAGAGACTAAACAAAACCAGTGAGCTAACACAACCTTTGGATACACCCATGTACAGACAGAGTTGGCTGGCTGGAGAGAGCTCCAGCCAGCCAACTCTGTCTGTACACAAACTGCCATGGATCTAATCTAGAATGTACTTCTAATTTCAAGAGGGATACCATATACTTTTCAAAACACTAGATATAGATATAATCTGACCTTGGCTTGACCCTAGAGAAGGAAAGACCAATAAGGGATTAATCCAAGCAAGACCTTGCCGTGTGCACGGCTTTTTCCCATCTTTGGACACATTTCTCTTTTGTTTTTGGCATGGACCGGACTTTGATCACTTCTGGACCAACAAGTCTTCTCAAGTAGGCTCAAACCTGGTCATTTTAATTCTCCTTTTATGTGTCTAGGCAGAGGTATAGGTCAGAACAATTTAGAAATTGTTCATTGTTGGTTTGATGTGTTTTTAAGCACTGAAACCGCATTACTCACTAGCACCCCTGCACGCTTGTGTTTGTGAGCTGTTTTATTTGCTCTGTGTTGTCTTTTAAACTGGTTTTATCCTGAGAAGACCTTTTATTGCTTTCTTTCCATCTTTTCTCTCTCTTCACACACTCTTCATAATATTTGGCAGCATTTTGGGTTCTGTCCAGCTGCCACACGCTGGCTGGGCCACACGCCCTCCATTATTAGCCAAAGCTAACTCCATTGTTCTTTGTCAGTCACATGCCTTCCATTGTTAGCCCAAAGGTAACTCCATTGTTCTTCGTTCCCCACGTGTCTTGTCCTTTGTTTGACCCCCCTGGAGCGAGGGATTAGCCCACCTCCCGGTGGCTACCGCTTTAGAATACAAATCTGCGCTTGCCTTAGTTTCTACCTACGTGGAGAAGCTAACGCATGACTTTCCCCTCCTTTTTATGATAAACGGTGGTTTGAAGTGATTCCCTACTGCTCATTGTTTGTTCCATTCACCTATTATTCACTATCTAAGATCGGTAGTAGTTTAGTTTGCATGCTGTAGAATAGATGGGATTTATTGATGAAATCCTTTGGCTATAGATTGACCCCCCCCCCTATATCTTAACGAGAAGCTTTCTGTGCTCATTCCAGTGTGTGTAGGCAAATATTGTTCCACACATATTCTTCAGAAGAGACTGGGTTCTGAGGCCTGGTTCTATTAATATGTTCCACAAGGAACTGGTGTCTCGAACTGTTAATCAACAGATTAAAACTTGAACTTCATCAATAATTATATTAATATTAAAATATTGATCATAATTATTGCTGGTTATGTAAACCAGACATTAATCACACTCGCTGTGTCACAACAGCTGTTTAAAACAGGTTAAAGAGAAACTTCTAAGAAAATCACACAAATGGGATCCAATATTCAGTAAAACAGATGAAAAGGTGGAACTGCAGTTGTTATTAAGTTGTTGCTATGAACTTATTTAACAGATCAGAGAAAGAGAATTAATCATGAGATAAAAGGATAACTGATATAGCTAGCTGTGGATTATAGCTATAATATTTAAGTAATAAAAACAAAATGAATATCACTTTAAGTAAGATTTAACATATATCTGCTTATTTTTGTTGGCACAGGTAGCTGAACTGAGGAGCCAGTAGGATCAATTCACATAAAATGTCTCAAGGCACAATACAAAAACAAAACAACAACAAAAATCAAATTTATATACTGTATACAGTCATCTAAAAAAATAATCAAAATGGGTCCCGATAATGCTCTTTTGCTAGATTAAAAGTACCTTTTGAAAAGGACAACCTTTAAGCAGGTGTTAAGCATACCTATAGTAAGCCCACATTTCTGTATTAGATTTTTTTATTGGTCAGATGTAATATTCCAATCCTAAATGTGATGTTTTCATTAGCCATAGGACTAAGTTGAAAATCATCATACAGTTCATTAAAAGAAAGGCTTGAAAAGATCAGTCTGTGCAGAAATAATCTATTTCACATGTTTGACTTTAATCTTCTTATTTGTTATATACGATATGTATCCTAATTTTAAATCGATGCAGTGACATAAAGGACAGTGGACAATCACTTGCAGTGTGTTGTTGACTTTGCAGCAATCCCTCATACTGAGCATGCATGTAAAGACAGTTGAGAGGAGAACTCTCCTTTAACTGGAAGAAATCTCAAGCAGAACCAGAGCCTGATTGAGCCTGAGTGGTCATCTACTGCGACTGAAAAGACAGCAGAGACACAAAAAACACAGTTGTACTTATCTAGGAGTACTTTCTATGTTAAAGAAAAGCCAAATGTTATTGGCAGCATATTATACTTTAGTGGCTTCATCTAGGAGAGAATTCAGCTAAACAAATAAGCGCCATAAATCAAAGATGACAACTTCTGTCTTTTTCAAATTTAAAAAAGGCCATTTAAAGTTGTTCAGGTTTTTATATTTCTCACAGTAACTCAAATTTATGAAATTTCTGTTGATTTTCATAAATATTTTTAACCAGCAAAAACAAAGGAAATCAAAAACATAATTATTGGTTCAATCCAACCTAGCCAAATTACCACACTCTGATGTGGAAATATAAGTTGCTGCTTCATTAGGATGTATTCACTTAAACACTTTATAGTACATCTTGGCAGAGAAGAAGAAGAGCGAACAGAATCTGAATCAGCATACACAGTGGTGCATCTGTCTCACTCACATTATTTCATATGAACTAAAGTAGAAGACTTTACATGGCATTGCACTATTCTGGTGGAGGCTGAAGATCTGTGACCAGCCTGCAACAGAGCTGCTAGGAGCAGTGATCTCTCACACACACACACACATATGTATTACACAGGTCTCATGCAATGGAGCTCCGCCATATTCATAGAATCAGCATCCCAGTTTCCAATTAAATCTAACAAAATTATTTTTACAAGTCATAATTAAATTATAACATTTTCATATAGTTTGGACAGAAATAACTGTTATCATGGGAGATCAATCTAACCCAGAAACTCACCAGGCACCATATACTTTTAAATGTAAAGCTATACATACAGCTGGTAAAATATTGTTTTATTTCTAATATTTCTAATGGGGCCATTCAGATTAAATTTACACTAGATGTCGACACCAGCCCAACTAATCTGTAGATTCAAAGTTATGGGTTAAAAAATGAAATGACAGATTAAATAAATATTGAACAGACTTGATGAAACGTATTCAATACGTCAAACAACATTTCTTTGGGTAATGAAAAGTTTTCTCTTATGGAGAAACTTGCAGATACCTTGCTGATGTGTGATTGGGCCAATTATTTCACCGAAACTTTTTTTTTTTTTTACAGAAAAATATCTGAACATTTTGGTATATTTTTATTCAGGCCTCTGTGATCTCATACCTCTAAATACAATCCATACAGATTCTGTAAACCAATTGCCTACAGAATTGATATAGTATAACTCAAACCTATAGACACCCACCTAAATTGATACACCAGGCAAAGTGAGAATTAATCAGTGAAGCAACCAAGAGAACTATGGTTACTCTGGAGGGTGACTGAATTTAAATGCATGCCACACCTTTCCTTTTTTTTCATAAAAAGTTAACAGACTATCTATCCTTTCCATTTACTTTGTAAAGAAGAACTGCTTTTATTACCTATATCACATACAATCCCAATGAAATACATTGTAGTTTATGGAATTTTATGGCTGAAAAACTTGACCCACCATCTATAACTGGGGTTTCTGCTGCTCTCTGTAAGCAGTTTACACACTTGAATACAGTAGTACAAATGGAGAAATAGCTCTATCTGCTGTTCACCTTAACCAAACAAGCCACACGCCTGAACTGAAATAAGTTAACTAGTGACCAGGCTTGTAGATTAATTTCTGTATTACCTGTAAATACTGACAGTGCTGCTCTAAAAGGTCTGATTATTGGGATCTTTGACGAGGGTTTTTCCTTTAGCACAACAAGCTGTTTGTTACTCTACATTTACTGTACATCCGTCTTTGAGCGCAGTTTTTTAGAATGGTGACGGAAACATCTGACGGCCATCTGTCATTTTGGTAAAATACAATTCACATCCCTTGAACAGACATTTTCAACTTGTTTTTTCACCTCACAGATAACTAACTAAATAAAAAAAGATTCCTATGAGATCATCTGTGCATCATCTCAGACCAGGACACCGTAATTAATGCATCCCACTGTCTAGGAGCGGAAAAAAAACTGGTGCAGAAGGAACGCATGCTGCAGGATTTCCTCCCAACAGATGTAAATAACATTCCCGAATTCAGTGACAGCATGCCAGCTAAAATCGAGTTATTCCCCGCTTGAGGAGGCGGTGAAAGTGGAAATAACAACACCAGTACGACAACAACGCAGCAGCAACAACAAGTGTAACACAATCAAAAAGTACAATACTTACAAAATGTACTGTTCTGTAGCGTTGTTGTTGTTGTCAAAATCTTCGCTCATTGTGCATAACCTGCTTTTACTCTATCTGCCTCACTACTGCCAACATTTGTTTACTATTTGTGTGACGCTCTAGGCCAACCGGAAAAACGGCAACGTGAAACAGCGCATGTTGCGGAGTCAAATGCACTTCATTCAATAATTCAGTTTTCTTCCTGACACGTAAACTGGGATAAAGGTTCCCATTCTGGTTAAGATATTAGCATGATTATTCAGTAGCTCGATTTAGATGTGCATGTACTGACTCTCTCTCAGTTCAACAAAATTTTTTAGAGTCATTTCTACTTACAACACTCTGCTTAGAAGTGAAATGAAACCCAATGCAATGGGTGTTCTCTGGAGACAGAACCAACTGAAACCCAGAGACTGACAGGAAAGGTTAGCAAGTTCTTCTATGTAACACTTTGAGGGAATCATGGCCTCTCAGCCTTGCTGCCACTCAGCTGTGAGTCTTCAAACATTCCAAAAAACAGAGGTATAAGTCTTCTCTGGTTTCTGTCTGCTAGCCAGCTTGAAGTGGGACAGAGTTTAGGTTACCGTTCTCAAAATAACGCAAGATAATTAATTACCAGAGAAAGTAAAGTTTCAATACAACATTGAAAGTTGTAATAGAACCTCTGAGATCTTTGAATGGGGTAAGTTTAATTGAAAACCATTGTTAAAATTTTGGATACGTACAGCACCCTGCAAAAGTATTCACATCCCTTTAACTGTTATGTGGCAACAAAAAACCACAACAGAGTTTATGTGACATATATATACAGCGCCCTGCAAAACTATTCTCTAATCTTTACTAGCATTTGTTCACTAGCTGTGTGACACTCTGGACCAACTGGAAGAATGCAAACGTGAAAGGCGCACATTGCCACCTAAGATCACGGAGGTGAACGCAATTCATTCAATAAGTTGATTTTCTGAATGGCATGTAAACTGGAATAAAGGCTTCCATTCTGGTTAAGCCATTAACTTGATTTTTTTCCAAAAGCTTGATTTAGATGTTCATGTAAACATACTGAGTGATTCAAAATCAGAATGGATGTGGTTGCATCGCCTTGCTTTGTTAAGAGTGGTGAGGTATTAGCATTTTTGCAATCTTATTTACATGGGCGTTGTGGTCTATCTTGGAGTGCCTGGTTACCTGAATGGGCGGGACTAACCTCCAGGCCCATACTCCCACTGGACTCTAGAACTATGAAGATGTGTTCTCTGGAGGAAAAATTATGGCTCTATCTGACAATCTACAATATGGGCAGTTGGCAGGACCTCGGCTCAGCTCCCTGTAGGGGGGTGGGCTGGGTTGCCTTTTTTCCCCTGTTCACCCCCCGACCTATTGTGAATCATTTCTATCTGCTAAAAGGGCCGCTGGTAAAACCGGCTGCTACCGCAGTCTTCCAAATCCTATATTGTGTTAATGTTTGTAAGATCTTGGATTGGTTGTACTGAAACTTAATTTCCCCACGGGGATTATTAAAGTATCTCTTATCTTATCTTATCTTATTTACAGCGGGGACGTTCTTCACGAGTTGGGATCCGCCTGTTGGTTGCAGTGAAAGGAACTCTTAATTATGCAATTTTACCAAAATAGACAGCTTCATGCTCCCAACTTCGTGGAACATGACTGAGTACCAGTCGACAAAGCAAGGCCCATAAAGAAATTGATAAGCTAGAAAGTTTGGTGTGAAGAATTTTACTGATCTGCACAGAGTCCTGACCTCAACCTTATAGAACACCTTTGGAATAAATTAGAGCAGAGACTGTGAGACTGTCCCACATTAATGTTGGACCTTACAAATGCCCTTCTGGAAAAATGGTCAAAACGTCCCATAAACACATACCAAAACCTTGTGGAAAGTGTTCCCAGAGAACTTGAAGCTATATTACCAGGGCAGGGTTTACATTTATTATATTGAACCCTGTGGATTAAAAATAGGATGCCACAAAAGTTCATACTGTATGTGTGAGAAGGCAAGTGACCCAATACTTTTACCAATAAAGCGTATACAGTTCCACCCAAAATGATTCATACCCCTGGAAGATTCGAAGTAATGCGTTAATCTGACCAACAAATTTTGTCTGACAGGAAGTGATAATAAAGTTTTGGAGCTCCCCAGTCAGAGTCCAGACTTGAATCTGATGAGAGAATACGCAGATGCTTTTTTTCAACATTGATACTCCTTTTACATTTTGTTATTATCTAATGAGGAATGCATCTCTTGTGGGTTTTTTTTTTTTTGTAATCAAAAACAAACTCCTTGGTTGAATCAAATTCAATTTAAAACTAAATCTCCCAAAGGTATGAATTATTTTGTCACCCTTTTGCTCGGTACACAGAGCAGCCAGCAGAGGGAGCACCTGTGCTTCCACCTGCAGAGCTCTACAACTGAAATGCTTCCGTCTACACTGCTATGTTAATACATCCCAGGACCAAGTATTGCTGGTCATGGAAAGGATGTAGGATCTATTATTTCTGTGTTAAACGGAAGCTGAGAACCACGATTAAACTGGAGAAAGTATTAACCAACATAGATTAGTATTTTTTGAAACACTCTTTAAGTAGGTCCTTGTTTTATGAAATTATGTACATAAGACCTACAGACATACCTGAATAGCCTCTTTATGGAAAACCATTTCACAGTGTTGCATTCAGTAAAACATTTAGAACAAGCCAAAAAACTGAAGCTCATGATGTCTAAAGGGACGCTCTATCTAAAACCTGTTTTTACATCTGAAACAATAATCCCTCTCTCACATGTGTCTCAAACTAATGAAATTCACAACTAAAAAATTCCTGAATCAGATAAATCCCTCCACCCAATGAGGAGTCTGACTTCAAGTATGTTTATTTACATCCCAATCTCCTAGTTCAGAGTGCAACAAAGTATTCATATCCCTTTACACAGCAAACGTGAGGTGCCCTGCAAAGATTAGACCAAACATTAAGTTTTGTCCGACATTCAAAGTTTTACTTGAGACTATGTTGGCAGCAACCTTAAAATACAGCCAGAGTTAAAATGGAATGGTTTAGATCAAATCGAATATGTGTTAGAATGGCCTAGTCAAAGTTCGGAGCTAAACCCAAAAGACCTGAAAATTTACACTGAATATATTGTTTATGTTTCAGTCTCTAGATGTTCAAAGCTGGCAGAGAAAGATCCTAGAAGACTTGCAGCAGCAGCCATATTTATAGATGTTTTCCTGGAACATGTCTAAGTCTAAATGGTCTTTCAGGCTATGTAGTCATTTGTATCTTTCATAGATAGATTTTCCTTGTCTTCTGTGAGCACAGTTAAATACGTATACTGTGAAGCAAGAAATTCATCATCTGATCACAAAAGTGGAAGACAACTCTCTTCCCTGAGCTACAGCCAGACTATACTACAATAAACAGAAAGGAGGATTGATACATTGCACTAGGTAAGAATATCCTGTTGACTATAAGTAAAGCTCTAAAGCTCTAAGATATTCAGGGTTTTAAAAGCACTAAGAGAACATCTACCTCTTCATTTTCTTCTTCTGACTGGCAGGTGTTTGAGTTCTCTTTAGAATACATGCATCAGTGTCACTCATTCTTTTCCCTACATGCTGGGAGCTTTTATCTGTGCAGCAGCTCATCTGAATGAGTCCCCAGAGCAGTTTTGAATGAAACCACAGCAGAGGCCATTTGATTGGATGTCTCTTCCTGTATTAGAAAATGTCTGTCTTGATAGAAGCAGCTGGGTCAGAGTACACTGTGCTCACTGAGTTAGACACCCATTGTATTGAATGAATAAAATGAAAATGTTCTGATTCCAACACTTTATCAACTGGAGGCAAATGAAGGTAAACATGGTAGCATGACAGCACATTAATTCCAGAACCTATCCAACCATCATATATTAATGCTTACAGTATATACATGGTTTGCTGTTTGAATTCTTATGAGCAACAACCAGAAATCAGTGGTTACTTTTCCATTACAAGAACAAGAAAATATCCACTATTTGTTAGATCTGCAAGGGCAGCTCCACCCTCTTTGTCTCCAAGTATGCCTCAGGGAAATAATACATTAGGTTCATGGTGTGTGTGTTTGAGCTATCAAAATAGGCCGCTTGTAGGCATCTTTAGAGGGGGTCTCAAGTATTCATGGATTTCAGCTATTTGAGTGTGCTTATGGTTCCTAACGCCTGTGAATACCAGGGTTTCACCTTATTTCCTTTTTCACCAAAAACTGAACATGCCTAACGATGCCGTCTAAAAGCTGAGTGGATTTCGACAGTTCCCCTCTTACATCCACCTAGCCTCATACTAATTTTTGACTGAGATAATCAAAAGGACCAGCTGGACACACCCTGTAGCATGAAGGAGCCAGAGCGAGAACTGTTCTTCAAAGGCCTTATTCTTTCTCTGCAGTTCAACTCATGCAAAGGCAGAAGAAATTTGGACAAGTGCATATATGTTATTGTGTTAATTGACAGAGAAGTAAAGTAAAACTGTAAAGTTGAGACTAACAAATTAGACACTGGTTCAGAAAAAAGAGTTTGGTAGTTTTTTGTTACCAGAATTTTAAAACAGTAGGCGCGTTTCCACAATTGGAACTTGAGGGTAATTTAACCAGAACTTTGTCTTTTAAAGGTTTTGTGGCCTTAATTCGAAAGAGGATAGTACATAGAAAGGGAGTGGGGAAAGACATGCGACAAAGGTCCACCAGGACAGGACTCGAACCCAGGACAACCACGTTGAGGACTGAGGCCTCTGTACATGGGGTGCCTTGCACTAACCACTATGCAATGTGACGCCCCAACCAGACATTTTTCTAATGGGGTAATCTGTCAATCCCTCTCAGCCGCTGTGTCTCCATACACAACTGGGCCCTTAAAGAATCAGCTAAAGACATCCGCATAGCACACTGTTTCAGCAGCAAGTATCTTTTTGCACTGATCAGCGCAAAAAGAAGCCCCCATCAGACGAAATATCAAGAGATTGACATGGAAAAAGCAAGGCTTGTTGCTGCGTTTCTGTTTGCGGTTGTTACAAACTGCAACTTATTTTTACAAAGCTGGTTGTTTAGCGACATCTGCAAATTTGTTTTTGAATTACGACCAATCAGCGCGACTTAACCACAGCTCCCTTGTTTTGTCGATTTTTTTCCCTCCACTTCCTACCATCCAGTGGGTGTAGAGGCAGACTGGGATGTTTTCTTTGTTCCCCTTCCTCTCTTGCATCTTAAATCTACCCTCTCCTTCTTAACTTTTTTCCTACCTCTCTTCATCTTCTTTCTTTCTTCCCCTTTATTTTCTGTCTCCGTGTCCATCTCAGAAAAAAGAAAGACCAACAGCAATTTCTAATAAAGATTTCTGATACGTAAATATCAAAAAGCCATAATGCTCCATTTGTGAAAGTAAATCTGTTGGGCTTTTACTTGGTACTCAGACACCAATTCACAGGACACATAAATTTTTTTTTTTTTAAACCACAGCTCCTGCTGAGCGACTCGATCGGGCCATTACGAGTACATACCCTCCAAACTGGTACTCCTTTGGTTCCTGAAATGGCGAAAAGACCCTGTCATCCCGGCCAGGTATAGTGGAGACAAGCATATCGTGAAGGTCTAGTCAAATGACCCTGAAGTTCCGATAGAGAAAACGCGCCTAGTAACTGCAATTAAAGCTACTGTCGCTCTGTTTCTTGTTTCCATATATATTGCCATTTTGAAATTTTCATTACCTAAAAGTTGAATTTATTTTGTGCATTACCAATTCTGTCACATCCTGAATGTGTGTAGTATTTACAGTGTTCTGTCAGGATGGGGTATGTTACTTTCACTGAGACATCATCAATACTGTTTTTATACTTACTGATAATCTGATCATCAGGGAATGAAATGAGCAGTGAATCATTTATAATCTGAGTTAATTAAAGAGTACCTGGTAAGTAACATTTTTGCTTTGATGTTTCAATAGCAGCTGCATAACTGCTGATTAAGGGATGTCTATTTCAAAACCTTTCATTCTGCTTCTAAGGCATCTTTCTCTGGCATCTCAAAGTAGTGACTGGCAGCCAGGCTTATAGATGGAGATCAAACTGCGTATGCCACAGTAGTAGATCTTTAGGAAGGTTATCCTAGAGCACATTTAGGTTTTCCAAATTCCGAATGGTCTCCTCCCCTCAAAGAAAACCTCTGATTCAGAAAGCACTGAAAGCATACAATATACTGACAGACTAAACGTTTGTTTTCATCTTCACATCAAGGAGTCCTTGCTTAATCTCCTCCACTGGAGGGAACGTGACATCATGAAGCTCTGCTGACCCAACCTTCCACGCAGACGGAGGTAGCTCTTAGACAGCAGATGCCTTTTTACTATCCAAATATAATTTATTTGATTTTGCATTGTTTTATTTTTCCATTTTCATTTCCATTCAGAAAGGCCACAGTCTGGAATTTGAACCCCGCAACGCAACAGTGCTACCAACTGCACCACTGTGCAGCCACTCAGCACACACAGATATGATCAGATATGATCTGTGTGTGCTGATGATCACCCAAGACACTAATGTGGTTGTAGGTTAGTGATGACAGCATGCTGGGATACTGATTCAAGTTCTTCAATCAGATGAAGATGATGGTCAGCTTCAACTGGAAATTTGTATACATATTTCTTGTATACAATAGGTTCAAAATTAGCTGGTGACGACAAATTGAACTGACCTGAGCAGGGAAAGAAAAACTTCTTCTCAGCCAGTCAGGACCATGTTTTATGGAAGTAAGCAAACCAGTAAAACCAGCAGCATGTTGGACCAGCGATGCTTCTGGAAGCCCTTCATCTACTTACTGCACTTCTCTGCTGAGGTCACAGCAGGAGGCAACATTGCAGGCTCAGTGAGTACATCAGGAGGAGGTGAAGAAGAAATCCCTAAGATGATGATAACTTAACAGCTGTTAATGAGCTGCTCTCTGGGCTTCATAAAGCATCAGAGGTGACATATTAAACTCTGCTTCGCAGGGTCGAGCCTGACCCTGTGTCTGGAAGCATGGAAACTGATTAGAGCAATAAAACAAGGGGAATCGGGAAAAATCCAAGAGAAAATGCTGACTGGACAAAGCACTGCAGAAATAGTCCTGTCAGCGTCTCAGAGACTGAGATAGTAAGATTATATTGATGGAACAGCTGCAAACGCCGTCGTGAAGATGCAGAGAAGGAGTCGAGTCAGGTCTTTTCAACACAGCAATGGTTACTAAAGGAGGGATATGACTGCATTTGTTTTTAATTCAAAGATTATTCAAAAGTTGAGTATATGTACTTATTTTAATAATAGCGCTTTTTAAGAAGTGCAACAAATACAGTGCTTTTTAACAACAGTATTCTTTAATAAAGTAGCAGATTAAATGTTTTTTGTAAATCTCAACTCAAACATCGATCTTATCAAATCAAACATAACATCAAATTTATTTGCCACTGTCAGCACATTTACATTTTAGAGTGGGGCAAACAAGTATTTGGCATCCAACAATTGTGCAAGTTGTCCCAATTAAAAAGATGAGAGGTCTGTAATTTTCATCATTGGTACACTTCAAATGTGAGAGAAAGAATGAAAAAAACAGGAAATCACATTGTATGATTTATAAGGAACTTATTTGTATAGTGGTGCAAAAAATAAGTATTTGATCAAAAACAAAGTTTCACCTCAATACTTTGTAAGGTAACTTGGTTGGCAATGAAAGAGGTTACATTTTTCCCCACGTTGCCCCATTCTTCCATGCAGATCTTCTCTAGAGCCGTAATGTTTTGGGGCTGTCGCTGGGCAACACCGACCTTCAACTCCCTCCACAGATTCTCTGTTGGATTAAGGTCTGGAGAGGGGCTGGGCCACTCCAGAACCTGGAAAGGCTTTTTGCATAGCCACTTCTTCGTTGCCCGGGTGGTGTGTTTGGAATCATTGTTGTGCTGGAACATCCAGACACGTTTCATCTTCAATGCTCTCACTGATGGAAAAAGGTTTTTGCCCAAAATCTCACGATACATGGCCCCATTCATCATTTCCTTAATATGGATCAGCTGTCCTGTCCCCTTTACAGAAAAGAAGCTGCAAAGCATGATGTTTCCACCTCTGTGCTTTACAGTGGGAATGGTTTTCTTCGAATGCAACTCAGCATTCTTCCCCCTCCAAACATGGCAAGTGGCGTTTATACCCAAGAGTCCTATTTTGGACTCACCTGACCACATGACAATCTCCCAATCCTTCTCTGGATAATTCAGATGGTCTCTGACAAACTTTAGATGAGCGTGGACATGTGCTTGCTTAAGCAGGTGAACCTTTTGAGCAGAAGAAGATTTTAATTCATGATGACATAGTGTGTTACTAATAGTAACCTATGTTACTGTGGTCCCAGCTCTCTTCAGGTCATTGACCAGTTCCCCCAGTGTAGTTCTGGGCTGTATTTATTCCATTTTATAATAATTACTTCAAAAATGTATCTCTTCTCACCAAGCTGCTTCCCTATTGTAGATTGGCTCATCCCAGTCTTGGGCAGATGTACAATATTTTCTCTTAGACAGCTCTTTGGTCTAGGCCATGGTGGAAGTTGGAGTCTGACTGTTTGAAGGTATGGACAGGTGTCTTTTATACAGATTACTTTATACAGGTTTCACTAGTACAAATAATGGGTGGTGGATATAAGAGATTCTTTAAGAAGGAGTTACAGGTCTGTGAGGGCCAGAAGGTGGAGGAGCAGTGGCTCTACCCTGAGCTCCTCCCAGATGATGGAGCTTCTCACCCTGTCTGGGTTCAATGAGTTAGAACATGGAAGAAACTCATTTCGGCAGCTTGTATCTGTGATCTCAATATTTCGGTCACTACCCAGAGCTCATGACCATAGACAAGAATTATTCAGTACAGTGCTTGTATCAGACGGTGTGCTTATCTTCACCCAGCCACTTCACACTCGGTTGCGAACTGCTGCAGTGAAAGCGGAAGATAGTGGTTTGATGAAGCCAGTAGAATCACATCATCTGCAAAAAGCAGAGATCCTAAGGCCACCAAAACGGATCACCTCAGGACACCTTGGCTACGCCTAAAGATTCTGTCCATAAAAGTTAGGAGCTAAATTGAGACAAAGGGAAACCATGACAGAGTCAACTCTCACTTAAAATAAATCTGACTTACTGCCAGCAGCTTTATGTTTGATTCTTCTCAAATCATTAAATTTGTGTGTTTTGTTCTCAACATGTTACTTGTGAGTCTTTTGACTATTTGCAACAAAATGTTTGATGGTTCAGTCATGGTTATACCCTTCAATGGGCTGGTGACCTGTCCAAGGACGTACTGCTCCTCTCAGCCAGTGATCTTTGAAGAAACTTCCCCAGACCCTGCAAGGATAAGCAGGTATAGCTAATGGGTTAATGGGTTCTGTGATCACGCACTGAAAAACTCTTTTGGATTTTTTAGTTGATCAAATCTCTTATTTTGCTCATTTTGCTAGCAGAATAAAAGCTGCCTAATAAGTATACACAGTGTGTTTATATCCTTGAGCTGCACAGTGGTAGCACTTTTGCTTTGCAGTTCAAATCCGGACCTGTTCTTTTTCTGCATGGAGTTAGCATCTTCTCCCAGTGCATGAAAGTGAATTCCCTCTGGTTACTCCGGCTTCCACACGCAATCAAAAAAACATGGCTGTTAGGTTAATTGGTTTCTCTAAATTATCCTTAGGTGAGAGTGTGCGTGCATAGTTATTTGTCCTGTGTGTGTCTGCATTGCCCTGCGATGGACTGGTGACCTGTCCATGGTGTACCCCGCCTCCCGCAAGGACAAGCGGTATAGACGATGGATTTCCTTAGGCTAGACTCTCCCTCATGACACAGATATACATCACCTACTTTACTTCAACACAATAAGCATTCAAGTTAATACAGCTTGAAGTAGTAACTCTAAACAAAATTATGATATGGTCAAAATACTCTCTTGACTTATAATTGTGCAGACTGTGTTTATATACGTATATGTCATTTATAAATTACCATATCAATTATGCCTTTGCCTTGTGTCTTTAGTGTCAAGGAACTCACAGCTGACAAAGAGCTAGTATAAGACCAAACTGTAACTTTGTTTAAAAAGCATCCTTTTACACTACGTTTCTTACTGCATTCACTTTTAACCCTCCTATTACCATCCTGTCAGCACACACTGGATTTGGCATCGGGTTTTTGTTTTGGACCTTTAAATTGCTATTACATAAAACACACATACAGATAATAGATCTGGCAGGTGCTGAAAGCTGAGGGCCTTTTAGAAAAAAGGTGAATAGGCACTCCCTCATAGAGGACTTTTTAATAACTCCACAGCCATAAAAATCTAAATAAATCCAGGCGCCCGCTCTGCAACTTCGATCATGAGAAAGTTAAAACACCATGATGTTCCTCTCGAATAAAATCCTTTCTTATTTTAAGCACATTAACTGAAAAAAAATCCTCAATCATGTAAATGAATTAACTATTATTTCAACTGTACTTGCCTGTATGATGATTTTATGTGTTTAAAGAGTAGGCTGCAGATAACATTTCCTCAGATTAGCTCTGCTGTGTCTCTAGGTCATAAACAATAAAATCAGGGTGCAAAAAAACACCCAAAACCACAGTTTAATATCTCATGTTTGATGATTAGGGCTATATTAATATGTAAAAGTGAAGCTGATGGGGGAAATGGTCTAACATTAAAGCTATGAAAGACACAATACTGGGTCTTCACAAAAATGGGAAAACGGCTGCTGACACACACACGCTCAGCCGTTGGCTAGCTAACCTTTCTGGCTAAAGTATTTGAAGTCTGATCCTGGGAAATCCACTGAGTAAACCTTTCATTATTCCTAGAACAGAGCGGCGTTAAATAACACAAAAGAAGAGATGATCACTTCAAGTTGATCATGGAGTTTAAAACAGCATTGGTCTCCAAAATGTGGACCTCAATCAGGAACACATTCATGCAGTGAATTCAGATTTAATTCAAGAAAGAAAATAGAATCTTAAACACTACATTAAATAATTGCTTTCTATAAATAAATAAATAAATATGATGTAAGAGCTGCATATAATATTGATATAGTTACTGTTACTTTATTTAGATTAGTATCTTTATTTTGTAAATGTATTCTTTTTATAGGTATTTGTTCTTGCGTTTTTTTCTTTGCTGACAAAAAAAAGAATACAAAATCAAATTTATCTCTATCTGTATAATTTTCTTAAATTTATACTCGGATAAAACTGTTTGTGTTGTTTTGGCAGCTTTTCTTTGAACTGGGATGCTTTTTTCCTGCAGAAATGGTTTACTATACTGTAGTGTAACCTGGATCTTTGTTTGATGGGTAGACATGATAGGCTCATGCTCAGCCATCTTCTTGTACACATATATGAAGGAGACAGTGTATCTTTTTGCAGTTCTACCTTGATTATGCAGGCGAAAAGCAGGATCAGAGCAAATCAGCCTCCCTGGAAGTCGGGGCCAGCCTTGAAAATGTCAAGAAGCAGTGGCAGATATCATTTCTCTCCAGCAGATCACCCTTACAGCTGAGGTCAAAATTATTCATATCTGTGGTACATTTAGATTTAAAGTAAACAAAATGTTTACTGTGGTTGGTAGAGTTATTTGCATTTTAGAATGGCCCGGCCAGTGTCCTGACTTGAATCTTTTGAGGGAGCTAAAGATTTGAGTGACCGTAAGGAGGCCTTCCAGCCTTAAAGAATTCGGGCGCATCAGCAAACATAAATCATGAAAATACTAAAAGCAGTAGAAGGAGGGCGTAATTGCTTTAATGCCAATAAAACCTTTTCTACTGATTATTTTGAAAGTTATTGATCAATTATATCATGACATTTTTTAACGAAATGTAAATAAAAAGGATAAATATAAATTGTTTTATTATGGAACTTGTTCCCCATCGAACTAAAATTTTCAACAAGTTTCATCTTCATAAAAAAACATGCAAAATTATGGATGTTCTAGCAGCAGAAATGTACTCATGTTTAGTGCAGTGTTTCTGTTATTTTCCTTTTTCTTTTGTCTCTGTACAGTTTTGGTCTATAAAGGTCATTGTACTTTCATTGTTTATGACATTATGTACTTTTAACTGTTTAGAGAAGCCCATTTTGGGACAAGTGTTCCAAATTGGTTCTTGCTATAAGCACTGTGATGCATGTATCGGACTGCCGTGTTACGTTTTGTCAATGTTTTTTTTATCTGTCCCTATCAAATACACTAAATAAATAATTACCCATCTTCTTTCATATCAGAAAGTTTGAATAAAAATAATTTAAAAATCTATATCTGCTAGGGGCCATGAATAATTTTGGGCTTAACTGTGTATTGGGCAGCCTTTGCCTAGATGCTGTTTCTGTCAGTTCTGAAGGAATTCTGTGAATAAATTATGTGTGTTCTATGTTAATAAAGCAACATGTTTCAGTCTAATTGAATGAACCTAGCACTGATTTCTTCTGTCTGCAGACCAAACTACACCCATAAAGCACAGGCCGCTCTGAGACCATCCCCGGACCAGAACCCTGAGGCGCATTTCTATTACACAATGAAATAATGTTTACCAAAAGCAACATTAAAAAAAATCCAGGTGACGCTAAAATAATCAGACAGAATAACTATTACAGTTTTTATATCTAACATTTACATCTGATACATGAACTTATAGAATAAAAAGCCATGAAATATTTATCAACGCTTATTGCACAGTACTTGAGGCTAATTTCTGCCTTACCTGAACCAACCTTAAATATAATCCAACATTATTTGATCATTTTAAAATATTCAGAGCAAACCATCATCCTGCATTATTTGGCATGTTACTCTAGTCTTTTTACATGCAGAGTAAAGCGCACAAGTATTCAGTCTAAGCATAATCTGAGCATAATTTGACTTTTCAAAAATTTCAGATTTTAGGTTTTAAAAGCTGCTGAAACATGTGCTGATTCTTTCCACATTTAAAGCGCTGTTTGTAAATAATTTGCTATGCAGTGTAATGGAGCACCTTTCAGTTTCTGCAGAAATAAAGGATGGTAAAATGCTTTCTATCAGTCAATAATGAATCTGATGGTGTGTCACTACAGTCCTGAACCCGTCCTGATGAGCAACCCTAGGAACATATCATTTTAAATAGCTCTAATGCGTTTCTCGACAGATTAAAGCCATTTTAGTTCTGTCTTTTGTAATATATCCTTTTTAACAGCTGTTTCTCCTGGAGAACAAAGTCAGTGCCTTCTTTTATCCGACATGTCCTCAGTGTCACCATCAGCATATTTGTTTAGATATTTTTTTCACCAGTAATAGGAAAATCCTTTCATTTTTGCCAGTGAACTTGGAGGATCTTAAGGCTTTACTTAAAAAGATAAAACCCTCTTTCTGCCCGCTAGATGTTGTACCCATTTCCCTTTTTTCAAAGGTCTTTGACATTGTTGGCCCACATGTTGTCAAATTAATAACTATTTTACTCTTAACAGGGTCAGTCCCTAGATTTTTTAAACAAGCTGTGTTAATCCCTATTCTCAAAATACCAAATTTGGACCCATCTGAGCCATGTAATTATAGGCCTACATAAAAATGTTCTTGCTAAAGTTTTGGAAAAGGTAGTGGTAAGGTAGATTAATATTTTCTGAATAATAATAATAATAATAATAATAATAATAATAATAATAATAATAATAATAATAATAATATTCTGGAAAAGTTTCAGCCGGGTTTTCGAAAGACGCAGTCTATTGAATATGCCTTGTTAAAAGTCTCTAATGATTTATCAATGGCTACAGACTCTGGTCAGTACAGTGTTTTAGTATTATAGGATCTGTCATCGGCGTTTGATACAGTCGACCACATTATTCTGTTACATCAACTGCCAAAGGAAATTCGAATTTCGGGTATGGTATGGACGTAGTTTTCTTCCTATCTGAGCAATAGAACAATTTGCATGTTTGTAATAATATATTGTCACTACCTTGTTGCATGGTGATCCTCAGGGCTAAGTCCTAGGCCCAATTTTATTTCTTCCCTACATCACCCCACTTTATTATTATTATTGATAATGTGTCTTACGATTTTTATGCAGTTGTTATCCAACTTCATTGCTCTTTCAATGAGTCAGTTACATAAATTAACTGATTTACAAAACTGTTTCCCGTCTTAAGGACTGGTTGACAAACAACTATCTTCAATTAAACTCAGAGAAGACTGAAACTCTTATCATTGCCCCTGAACATAAGGATCAACTGATCAAACACCACCTAAGCTCCCTCAGCTCCTTTTCCCAACCAAATCTCAGAAACCTTGGTGTTAGAGTTGACCAATGTCAAGCTTTTAGGAGTGTAGCATTGTTTAGAGTGCTGTTTGTAAAATTACAGTCAAAAATTACCACCAATAATTTGATTTATTTAGCCTGTTATAAGAGAAAGAAAATGGGAGATCATTTTTCTAAGTCATATTTTCACCATGTTATTCATTCATTTATAAATGTCACAGTTTATACCTAAATATTTAATTAGCAAGCTAAATATTTAGTTCACAAACTAAACAGTTAAATAAGAAGCTAAACATGTAGTTTAACTAAATATTTAAATAAGCTAAATATTTACCTTCCTAACTAAATATTTAGTTTGAAACTGTGACATTTATAAATGAATGTACTTTAAAAAATGAACCCTCTTTTTTCTTTTATGACAGGTACATAAATCAAATCATTGATGTTAATTTCTGACTGTGTAACTTTACCAATGGCACCCCATAGAGGTGCGGTTATTATGAATTGTTAATTGTGCAGATATTTCGAACTTCCATCTAATTGAAATCTAAATAGACAACTTTGTCAAACAGAACTAAAATATGTAATCAAATTTCCACAAGTTATTAAAATCACTCAACTATCTTAGTTAAATAAAAAAATAGGTTGAAATGACTTATTGTAATAAATTCATTAAACTATCTTTACACTGTTAAACTTCATAATTTCTCTTCAGGAATTCTGCTAGATAAAAAAGAACCCCAGATTTTCTTGGTTATATCCAACTTTTTTTTTCAGCGCAGTAATGAGATGGTTCAGTAAATAGTGTCATTCCTTTAGTGGTGGATCAACACAGATAATTTAGATTCCTTTAGATTCATCTGAACAATGAGCAGAATGTAGACTGGGATCTCAGTCCACATCCAGAATATTATTGTTGAGATTTTATCCTCACATTTCTGAGTCAGACTGCAGAACCTGGACAAGTAAATATTTCAGAACCAAAACCAATACTTGCAGCCTGATGAACCCCCCGAAGGTGAGCCATGTTTCGGTACTTACTGTGTGCAGGAGGCTCCAGATGCCCTACAGATCCCAGCAGTTAGTTTGCTCACTCTGCTCCAGAAGTTGCCTTGCCTTATCTCAGAGGACTGGAGAGGAGGAGACAGGGTGAGGACAAGAAAAGGGGTGGGAGTATAAAGCAGCAGCAGCAGATTCTGGTTAGACAGCAGACACACTCAGAAAAAAAAAAAAGAGTTTGTAGAGTAACTGTCTGCAGAGACCAGAATAAGGACAGTCTAGGTGGACTGTAGTGATCTAGGTCTTTCCCCAGATCTGTATATTCTGACTGAAAGAGTTCAGCTCTCTTTGCTCCATAACAGCTTACTGCTTTCATTTAATAGACTAACCATCAATGTGCTGTAGATCTTATACTGGTGCCTATTTTTTACACAGAATAATTAAAAAAAAGTGTATAAATAATAAAGATCAAGCTCAGTAATGAAGGAGTGTATAAAATGTGAACCCTGCCTACAGGGGTGGTCCTTGTATAAATGCGGCCCTGAACAAGTCCCTCCTCCTGCTGATCTCTCTGTCAGTGTGAGAAACTGAGCTCTGCTTTTTTTTAAGAGACATTGACCTGAACAAAGCTGCTTTTTTTCATGACAGACTTGATTTGATCACAGCTCATCCTGAGAGGATGAGCTGTGACCAAGAGAAACAGTGTATTACTTGTTTTTTTAAATACGATCGGTCACCCTGAGTTGCATATGCATGCTGTGAACTAACATTTTTTCCAACCCCCATTGCCTGCATTAGGCACAGAAAGGAAATAGATGGCAAAAACAAGCGAGTCGTAAAAAGCCAGACGCTTCTATGTCAAAGAAAATTAGTGTTCATGGTCTTGCCTACCTTAGCTTCTGACCGCCCACAGGAAGGCTGTATTGATTGTGCAGCCAGGAGAGCAGAGCGCATCTCTGCTAGTAGAAACTAACCATTAGCAACTCCCCAACATGGCGGAACACGTTCAAGCTTGTGTTATTTGTGGAGATAACACGTCTGCGTTGCATTTTTTACCAGGGAAAGAAGAGCTGATGAAGAAACAATTGTAATTCATCTTTGGAACACCACCAGTGAAGTAAGTTAAGTTAGTTATTTGTTTGTTCGAAAGCAGCATAAGAGTCGCATTGCTGTTTGCATATTATGAATATTGAGTAAGACCCTGTCATCCCCCCCCCCCCACCCACTCCACAGACAAACTGCAACCTCTTGAAACGGGAGAGAGAGGATTTTTTCCACAGAAAATGACTAACAAGGCATTAATTTAAGCTAGAGACCACAGCAAATTTATCGAAAAAAATTAGTGAATGAGACCCTTAAGTATCTCAGGTTCTTATTCACAAACGGGGGGAAAATGGAGTGGGAGACAGGCGGTTTGGTACAGTGTCGGCATCAAACCGGTCTCACGGTGAAGAGAGTGCTGAGCCGAAAGGCAAAACTCTTGATATACTGGCCGATCTATGTACCTACCCTTATCCATGTTCACGTGCCCTGGGTAGACCGAAAGAACGACATCGCAGGTATAGGGTGAGAAGTATTAGAGACACGTTGGTGTAGATTCTCAGCCATCCAGGACATGACATTCTTGAGAGTTTAAATGAAGGCAACTGGACTTTTTCTGTTTTCTTGAATACGTTTCGTCTCTCATCCAAGAGGCTTCTTCAGTTCTAAAAACTGGATTGGGAGAGATAGCCTTGATAGCCTCGTTAGGTATAACGATAGCCCTATTAGTGAGCCTTAACCTTAGACAAATCTGATACTCCAAATCCAGTTTTCAGAACTAAAGAAGCCTCTTGGATGAGAGACAAAACGTATTCAAGACGTATGGCGTCTCGTTTGCTGGTTGTGGTGCCTGGCTGCTGGTCGCGGCGGCTGGGCAGGATTTCTGAGCCTGATCAGTCTTTTTTCGCACTGGACTTGGCTCCTGGGTCTTGGTCTTTGTGCGCTGCGGGGCGGTGGGGACCTTGCTGGGGGGTGGGGAGCCCCTGGGCCCCGGCTCTCCCGGTCCATGGACCGGCCCGTCCTGGCGCGGCCGGTTGCCAGCGGGGCCCGTGGGCTCGTCACTGCTGCCCCCCGGGCCCCTGCATCGTACCTGCTGCACGTTCCCTTGGGGTTCTCCTCTGCTCCTCTCTTGGGGGATGCGGTCGGCCCCGCCCTGGTCCGCCTGGGGCTCTGGGGGTCCTTTGGATGTCTTGGCTCCGATCTCCTTCATGTCTGCATCGATTCCTGGGAAACGGATTGATGCCTGCTCACACCAGCTATCGAACACTCTTATGGAGAAACCTTATATGGACCAGCATGCTCACACACAGACACACACACATTCATAGGTGTGGGGTCTCCGGTGTTTATTTTTGTGCTGAGGTTATCATTGCTAGATCTTGATTAATCTATACCATGAGTTTTTCTGTGACATTGTTGTTTTTTTATATCCATTTTTGTGTGATGTGGTTGTGTAGTTCTTAGTTCACAATGTTTGGTTTGTTTTGTCGATGTTCCTTTTTCATTTTTGTTTTTTCCCCTCTCTCCGTCGTCCTGTGGGTATGGAGGCAGACTTCAATGTTTTCCTGTATTTTATTTGTTCCCCTTCCTCTCTTGTATTTTCAACTCACCCTCTTTCTTGACTTTTTGTTTCCTACCTCTCTTCTTCATCTTCTTTCTTTCTTCCCCTTTATTTTCTGTCTCCGTGTTCATAACATCAAGAAATAAAACCCACAGCAATTCATAAAAGATTTTTCACACATATATATTAAGTGGAGTACTATAGCAAAAGCTGTAGTGCTCCGCTTGTGAAAGTAGATATGTTGGGCTTCTACTTGGTACTCAGACACCAATTCTGAGCTCCACACTGCCAAACAGGACACGTTTAAAAAAGAAAAAGAAAAAAGAAGCCTCTTGAATGAGAGACGAAATGTATTCAAGACAACAAAAGTCCAATTGCATTCATTTAAACTCTCAAAAAGTATTAGGGATGGGAAGCTTTGTCATCTGGGAGGAGCTCGGTGTAGAGGTGTTCTCCACATTGTAAGGACCCAGTTGAGGTGGCTGTGAATTCTGGTTAGGATGCCTCCCTAGTGAGGCCCAGAAGAAAACCCAAGACACACTAGCGTGATTAAACCATGTAAATGAAAGCAGCTGTTTTCATTATTTGGCCATACATGAAAACGGGTCAGATGTAAAAAAAAAGATGAGAAGAATACAACCCCTATAGTGGGGTCTGGGGACCTTCTGCCCTGGAAGAAAGTTTTGGACACTTTATTTTTAAAAATATCAACCTGGTGTGTTACAGGCTGGTATGAATGTATAATAACGTATCTATACAGTCGTGGCCAAAAGTTTTGAGAATGACACAAATATTAGTTTTCGCAAAGTTTGCTGCAAAACTACTTTTAGATCTTTGTTTCAGTTGTTTTTGTGATGTACTGAAATATAATTACAAGCGCTGTGTTTTTGGGCAAAATTGTAAGTGAGCCCACTCCCTTGGATGAGAAGCAACCCCACACATGAATGGTCTCAGGATGCTTTACTGTTGGCATGACACAGGACTGATGGTAGCGCTCACCTTTTCTTCTCCGGACAAGCCTTTTTCCAGATCACCCAAACAATCGGAAAGAGGCTTCATCGGAGAATATGACTTTGCCCCAGTCCTCAGCAGTCCATTCAACATACTTTCTGCAGAAGATCAATCTGTCCCTGATGTTTTTTTGGAGAGAAGTGGCTTCTTTGCTGCCCTTCTTGACACCAGGCCATCTTCCAAAAGTCTTCGCCTCACTGTGCGTGCAGATGCGCTCACACCTGCCTGCGGCCATTCCTGAGCAAGCTCTGCACTGGTGGCACTCCAATCCCGCAGCTGAATCCTCTTTAGGAGATTATCCTGCGCTTGCTGGACTTTCTTGGACACCCTGAAGCCTTCTTAACAAGAATTGAACCTCTTTCCTTGAAGTTCTTGATAATCCTATAAATTGTTGATTTAGGTGCAATTTTAGTAGCCACAATATCCTTGCCTGTGAAGCCGTTTTTATTCAACGCAATGATGGCTGCACGCGTTTCTTTGCAGGTCACCATGGTTAACAATGGAAGAACAATGATTTCAAGCATCACCCTCCTTTTAACATGTCAAGTCTGCCATTCTAACCCAAAGAAGGACTATGCAATTCATCTGATCACTGTTCATAACATTCTGGAGTATATGCAAATTGCTATTATAAAAACTTAAGCAGCAACTTTTCCCATTTCCAATATTTAAGTAATTCTCAAAACTTTTGGCCACGACTGTACATATTCACATTAAGCATTATAGTAAATAAGACTGACTTCTATGCTGTATAAGAAATGAGACAAGAAACTCTTCCAATGAAAATGTACAACAGCACAGCTTTAGATAAAACTGTGAAAATATGCACACTCTGCCAAATCATCAAAGTGTAACCAAGAAGAAAACATTTTGATGCTGTAGAGGTGCCTTGTGATCTTTTTTTAGTACTTGATCTAGCCTGTTCACGAGTTGAGCTTGAAGACCAACAATAAGAGTCGGTGCATTGCCAACAATCATTCACAACACACTATTTTAGAGAATCTTTGACATTACCGCCCACAGCACCAGAACAACAAGAGATCGACAGTGGAAGAGTTAGGGATGGTTACCGCCTTTCTGTTTTCTATGTTGTTATACATTGCTTTGCCAGTAACTCCTTCAATTTTACAAAGCCTGTTGTTTGGTGATGTCTGCCAATTTAATTTCCCTCTGAGTTACAACCCATCAACATGATTTAAACACAAGACCTGCCCAGCGACTATTCCCAAGCCATCTCCCAATACATACCCCCAGGCTGGTACTCAGTTGGTTCCTGTAATGGCGAAAGCGACCCTACAGGGTCAGTGTAATGGAGATGAAAATACAGTGAAGGTCTGATAAAGTTACCCTGAGGTTCCTATAGTGAAAAAGCGCCTTATGTCTGTTAAGTACAGCACTGGGCTGTTGATAATTTAACATCCCTTTAGGGTTACCATCCTCCTTTGGTTGATTTTCTGGCAAACGCTGCCCTAGGATTCGCTCTTTGCTAAAAGTCTTTGTATTTTTACCAGTGTGTGTTCAACTTACACGATCAATTATCTTCATTTCATCCCAAAACAGTACAGGAAGTTTGGATGCAATAAAGAAATAAATTTAATTTGGCAATGCTAACCTGTCCTTTCTTTAATCCATTTTGAAGACTAGCCACAGCTTGTAACCGGTACTGAGCAGCATAGCATGCATCAGTGGATTTCCAAAGCTGAACTGATGTCACTTAATTACCAAAATAACACATCAACTGGGCTGGCTCACTGTTAAACGTGAGCTTGCACAATTACATGATTCTCCTGACAATTTAACAAAGTCAAATCAACCTACTGTTATTTATTTGCTGTTGGTATTCAGTTCCCGTACATTTTTCCGACTACAGGTGGAACGCACCATTATTTATAGTCATAAAAGCAAAAACAACCCATTCTGTCTCCACTTTAAAAGAAAGGTTTACGTGCGGCTGGAAAGAGTTTTGCTCTTACTTTTATACTTTCGGACAGTTGCTACGATGTGTAATTGAAACTAATTACAAATGGGAGCAGGTGATTAGCATGTCCAAAGCTAAAAAAATACCTAGACTGCGACTCCAGATCCAAGAAGAGTTGCAAAAAGACTTCATGGATGAAGAGCAGGACCAAAGAGCGAAGAGAGGAGAAATTTCAAACCATCTCTTCTATCAATCATAATAGGCGAGGATCATATCCCCAACTGCCTGGCTTTCTGACCAAACGTCCAGACGTAGATTAAAAGAGGAGGGGCAAAAGCAAATGTGCTGGATTACCAGTTCTTGCCAACAACTGATGATCAACAAATGATCCAGGACATGTTACTGTGGAATATCGTCTCTGCTGCCCAGATATTGAGCAGCTAGCATATCTTGATAGTCATGAGATTTTCATACAGCAACAGTCTTCAGTCAGAAGCTTCCTAAGATTCATTGCAAGACTGACTGCTACCCGATATTCTTCCTGCCCACAGGATTTACCTTTTAAAGATACTTGGATGATATGAATTACATTTACAACAATATTTATTTACCCCTTGGAAGAAATAAAGTATTTTGAAATTGAATGTAATTTTTCTTTCAGGAAAAAAAAAAAAAATCTGGTATGATTAAACAATGTATGATAGTAAAAAATGTGTTTTTAGCTAAGAACAACTGGTAAACCTTTATGTTTTTCTTAAAAAACTAAGTTTTCCTGCTTGCAAACCTTGCATGAATGTTATGATTGTTCAGTCTCTTTCTGATTAGACAAACATTAACTTCCTAATTAGCAAAAGCCTGCTGTTGGTCCATGATGAGATTTAAGAGTTTGTGGAGACTGTTCCTCCTCTTATGGTGAATTTGATTACGATAGCCAGAACTGGACATGCTCTCAGTTGTTTTGAATTTCCCCAAATTTAAACTATTTTCCATAAAGTCTGAGGTAGGGGGAAAAAAAATCATTGGTTCTAATAATTAGTGATACAATTTGCTAGTTTTAAAATGATCATTTAAATTTAATGTGATAATCACTATATTAAACAATTAAACAGGAATATATCTGAATAACAATAATAATGGTCATATTTTCTTGCTGCTGGCTTCAATTTTGGTGTATGTTTCCCCAACCAGTATGGTACATTAAAGTAGGGGATTTATATCAATTCAGTTAATTTATATAGCGCCAATTCACAACAGATGTTATCTCAAGGCACTTAACAAGAAAACAATTTCAACACAAACATTCCAATCAGTTTAAAGGTTTAGCTAGTTTTCCATTTAAAGAATCCCAGCAGATTGCATCGAGTCATTGACTAGCATTTCACTAAACAGACAAAAAAAACAGTATCTTCTTATACTGCACGGTTGACCCTCTACTATATGCATGGCTCAGTATTCACGGATTCACCTATTTTAAAAACATAATTGTAAATTATATTATGAGCCCATCAGTTGTTGACAAAAAGTATGGTCATCCACTACCAGACTCGCTGATGCCAGAGTATGGATTGTACGGAACTATGACTGTATTAGCCAACAGTTTCTGCAACATAAAACCTCCTAAATCTATCACTGTTTAGACTCATTTTATTACCAAATTATAATGCACTTTTAAACCAACACTTTTGTTTAGATTACAATGTCTTCAATCTTTTGTCAAAAGCTCCAGACACATTTTTGTATATAAATATAAAATATATGTGTATTGATAAAAAACCACTCATACAATACTCATTAAATAAGGATTGCAATAATTATGTAAATGTATCTATATTTATGTTCCATAAATAAGATGTGGAAATCATTAAATATATTTATTCAATACATGTTAGAAGCATATAAATTTCCTAACAGACTTAAATAATAATGAAAGTGAAATTATGCTACCCATCATTCAGCTATTTTAGTTTTAATTAATGATTTCCACATTTGAATTTTTGTGGGTTTGATCAAATATTGCCACATTTATATGTGCATTGAAACTTTTTTGTAATTATTTAATGCATTTATAAAAGTTTATATTAAGATATCACTTTTAGCAATTTTTTTTGGCACTTAGTATAAATGGCTGAGTATGTAATAATAAAATTATTACCATAAGCCTGAATATTTAAAGCAATCGTAATTTCAAAGTCTGGTGTTTTTTTCACGCAGAACAAATCAATTCGGGTGGGTTTTTAAACTTTTGCACAGTACTGATCTGATGATCATTTTCAGGTAAATTTTGTTTTTGCAACCTCATCAACAACATCCTGGTAGGTATGAATGTATATTTGCGTAATGTTGATCATCAGCATGAGAACATCAGCGCTCAGCTAGAGTAGGTTGTCTTTGCATTTTACTCAGTGGATGAGAGCTGTGTCAAAGCACACGATAAAACGACAAAAACAGCTTCCAATAGTTGTGATCTGCCCTATACAATAAGTGTTAAAAACAGTGCACAGCGGACGCCTCAATAAACCAAAAGCCTGGATGTATAATAAGGAGGATGTTCAAACAATCTTTCATCGATCCTAATGGGCGAAGATTATACCCAACTTTTCCATGCCCGGCTTTCTAACAATATGGTCAGAGAGAGATTAAAAGTGGCAAAAGCAAATGAGGTGGATTAGCAGTGCTTCCCACAACTGATGGCATCATTCAGGACATCTTACTGTGGAATATCATCTTTGCTCCTGGATATTTAGCCGTTAGCATGTCATGAAATCAGACTGTCTAACAACAACAATCTGCAAACAGAGGTTATCCAGGACGACTCTTCAAAGCTATATGGATGATATGAATTACGACAATTTTCCTTTAGGATAATTAAAGTATGTTTGAATTGATTTGATAAGTACTGAGGGTGTACCTTCTTTTCTATCTGACTATATTTGTGAGCAAAATCTTTTAGGAAGACGACCCCAACATCCTTCAGTTTCAGAGTTTTTTTCCTTGAGAAAAAAGGGAAATGAAGCGAACATCTGTCACGTCCTAAGCAAAGAGGGCTTGACTGGTATCTGCAATGAACTTCACTCGTTCATTCTTGAAGCCTTTCCCGTTATCAGCATCATGATGGCAGTCCTAGTCATCCTCTGTAACAGTGTGGGGATTTTTTACAAAAGCGCCTCTGGAGTGTTAATCACCTCCCCAGCTTCATTCATCAGGGTTGCATCATAGCTAACAAATTACAGCAGATTTAAAACATCTGTTCAGGGGTTTGGTGCAATGTTTCAATGGGCTTTGGGTAAAAGGTGCTGAGCTTCAGATCTCTCTCGATGCTCTTCAGTCTTGGCTTCAGTGGACGAACCCAGGATAACACAGTTCTATGTACATCACATCCACAAACTTCGATGAATGTTATGTGAAAACAGACACAGTAGGTCAGGGGAAAAAATTGTTGAGAAGCATAACATTAAATTAGATAACTAAGATCCCACAGCATTATGCCACACTACCTAACATAAACCCCACTAAGTCTGTGGTTGAAGTTTCCAGTCATGCAGATGCCAAAACAAAAATACACATGGTAACATATTTGCAATCTGAAAAGGCAAAATGCAGAAACTGAATATTTGGTTCTGCAACAGTAACACAGAGCTCTGATGACTTAATCTGACCCTGTGCTCTTCCCGTAGCATCCATTATTAATGAGCACTAATGGTCCAGATGAGCAGTGAAGCTCCTATTGATTAGGTTTGTCTTACCTCTGATCTAACCACAGCTCAACACCCAGACCACAGCAGCTCAGGTTTTTAAGAGCTTCCAGCCATGAAGGATCTCAACACTTCCAGTGAAGCAGATTTAGATGCGGAGCATCTTTGTCGATGTTGATGGTTCCACCAGCTGGAGAACCGTTAATCGTTAACAACAAAAGAAGCTGAATATAAAGAAAGAAGACACTCTGCAGATCATTCAGAAAAAAAGTAGTGAGTGGACAATAACTGGAAGCTCATTTATTAAAAATATTCAGTCACAGTGAAAGGCTGCAGGTTACAGTCATCAAGTAGTCCTGTTCGGGTGTCCACCTGCTACTAACTGGGGCCCTGCTCTTCCTCATGCTTCATCCTCTTCTTCAGCTGATCTCCGATGTCAGCCAGCGGGTTCCGTTTGCTGGAGAGCATCCTGACTGCGTCGCTGAAGCGGCTGGTCTCAGTCTCCCTGTGAAAAGCAGAGAACAGGTTGACCCTTGGCACACTCGCTGCTCATCAAACGGGAGAGATGCTTACAGCAATTTACGCTTCTGGGACTGCTTCATCTGACTAAAGTCTGTCGGCTCCGGTCTCCTCATCGGCCTGAAACAGTAGAAAGGAGGATGTGTTACAATGAAAACTCAGGAACGATCCACAAGTTTCTCTTTGATTCAATTGTGCTTCAATGCAGGTTTTATTTGTGGAGCGTAGCCCACATATCAGAGAAATGAAGAAATAAAACTAATATGTAATACAAAAAATAATTTAAAAAGACAGCTTATTTGCACTTCCACTTCACAATGATGCACCCATTTGTGTTGGTCACATTTTTGGAATTCACGGTTGAGGTTTGAAGTCAGAAGGGAAGAATCCTTTATCAAAACCCCCTGACTAGGCTCAGTCAACCTCAGAGAACCCTGGGATATGGTGTTCAATAATTATCCTTGATAGAGCTCTACGCCTTCTCTCTCACATAGTCCCATCACCTCCAGGATTTTGTGGCACTTTTTTGTGACTGTTGCGGCCTAAAATGCCTGATTTTGAGTCCTCTTTTGTAAAAAGTTACAACAAAAGTTGCAATGTTTTTGGAGGGATTTTCCCTTGTGTTAAACCCTGCATTCTGAACATCCATATACAAAATAAAATTATACAGAAATATATAAAAGTAGAAAAAAAAAAAAAAATCACATAAATACTGTAAGCCGATTAAGGCGCAGTGGATTTTTTTTTTATCATTTTGACAAACGGGAATTTATAAAATCCCATCATATTCTATTTTTACCCGTCAATTTTTAAAATGATAATGATACTCAATAGTATTTACTTTTTTATTCATTTTGAGTAGCAGCTGCTACTCTTTCTTGGACCTACCGTTCAGCACTAAACACGGTTGCTGGGCACTCAGAGCTCCAACTTACGTTTTGTTCTTCCTCGTCTTACGGCGACACCCCAAAGCCACGGGGGGGCTAATGAGCTCGCAGAGCTCTGGCAAGGCATCCACCAGAGGCCTCAGGTCTCCCACAACAGGGGTGGCCTGGCGCCGGGCCTCTGCTGCCTGCTGCTCCTTGGCTTGCCTGATGGAGCTGATCTCTGCGAGAACAGAAGCAGAACAATCACAAAAATAAAGACAGATTATCATGTTCATCCGAGACATCAGAAAGCAGTAAATTCTAGACCAGAACAAAAGTCAGATGGGACATTGGGGTTTTGGACCCCCTGATTCCCTGAATCATGACATTAAACAGAGATAAAATTATATTTTATTCCACAGACTAATCATATTAAACCACCCTCTGGTTCTGATCCTGAACTATTATTGTTAAAACTGCTTTTGAAACAAACCCTCAGGAATCCATGATCAGTTCCAACCTTGAGAGTGTGAAACTGAAATGTCTTTTTTGAAGGACTGAGACCAGATGGACTAGGAAAAACATAGCAACACCAAAGAAGAAACCCGGTCAGATTTTCTCAAACATGATCCGTTTGGTTAAGTTCAGTTGCACTGTTAAGTGTTTTTCCCCACCACGTTTTCTTAAAGTTCCAACATTTTGTTTGTTTGCTTTTATGCATCTCCGGTAGAGCCAAAACTCTGACCACAGAGTTGAGAAATAGGACATTCAGAATCACAGATCCAAGGACCGAGTCCGGTTCATTGAAAGGAGACATAATACAAGCTGGGCCAAAAGCTTACCTAATCTTTTTCTGTTATTAGAACCGGACAAACCTCAAAGGTCTTCCAGACCTACTTTTAGTTATATACTTTGAACTGAAAATTTAGACTGAAATCATATGTTGCTGGTTTTGGTTAGTTGATCATTTCTTTATTCATTAAATTATTTTGCATAATTCTTCTATAAATGACTAGTTCCAATAAAGAAATTCAACTTAAATGACAGTAATGTCATTCTCAAAATGAATCACAATACTTGCGCTTAAGTGCCTTGCCCCTAAATATTGCTACGCACTGATCTGTGTTTGAGTGTATAAATGTGTGTAATTGGGTTGATGTGGCTCTAGTGTAAAGTACCCTGAGTAGTCAGTATGATTGGAAGAGCCCTATACAAGTTGTCAGTTTATCATCTTCATTCTAACATGTAATGTAGGCAATCAGAACCTTAATATGAAAAACTATTATCCATTCAGAATGATTATTGATACATTTCACATTGATTAGATAAACAGATTATTTCATCAGACTGATAAGAACTTTGACGCATAAATAGGAGGGTGTAAGTATTTGTACGAGTTAAAAAAATTATAATTAGCATTGTATTACATGAAATAAGTTTAAACTTGTTACATGTATAAAGGACATCTGTCCACACAATCAATCAGACTCTGATTGATTGAATCTTTCCACCATGGGCAAGACAAAAGAGTTGACCAACAACCCCAGGGACAAAGTTGTAGACCTACACATGGCTGGGATGGGCTACAGGACAACATGTAAACAGCTTGGTGAGAAGGCAACAACTGTCTGTGCAACTATAGGAGAATGGAAAAAACTCAAGATGACTTTCAATGTCCCTCGTACTGGGATTCCATACAAGTTCTTGCCTCATGGAGTATCAATGATCATGAGAAAGATGAGTTGATCAGCCCAGAACTGCAGAGCAGGACCTGGTCAGTGACTTGAAGAAAGCTGGGACCACAGTCTCAAAGGTTACCATAGTAAATCATTACGCCGTCATGGATTAAAATCCTGCAGCACATGCAAGGTCCCCCTGCTCAAGCCAGCACATGCCCAACCCCATCTGAAGTTTGCTATTGACAATCCAGATGATCCAGAGGAGGCATGGGAGAAAGTCATGAGGTCAGATGAGACCATAATAGAACTTTATGGTAAAGACCCCTCTTGCATTGTTTGGAAAAAGTAGGAGGATAAGAACAATCCCAAGAATACAACCCCAACTGTGAAGCATGGGGGTGGGAACATCTTGCTTGGGGGACAGGATGACTGCACCATATTGAGGACAACCTCCATCCCCCAGAAAGAGTGTTGGACTGTCCAGCATCACAATGACCCCGAAACACACAGCCAGAGAAACTAAGGAGTGGCTCTATAAGTCTTGAGACCTGAACCCAATAAAAAAACCTTTGGAGGGAGATGAAACCTTGTGCTGCCCAGGGACACCCCCGAAACATATAAGACCTGGAGAAGATCTGTATACTATTGGAACGACTGGAGAGTTGGGTCAGACTCTCTGGTACAGTAATTGGCTGGTTCGAGTCTTACGTAAAGAACAGGGACTTCGTTTCAATAGGAAACTTTTCATCAGAACGAACAGAAATGACATGTGGGGTGCCCCAGGGCCCCATCCCATCCCTCTTATTTAATTTCTTCATGCTCCCACTAACCCAGATTATAACAACCAATCAGATTAGCTAACATAACTATGCAGATGATACTCAGCTCTACATTACGATGTACCCATCCAAACCCTAAGTAAATGCATTGAGCAAGTCAATGGATGGATGTGCCATAACTTTCCCAGCTGAAAAGAAACAAAAACAGAGGTAATTACTTTAGGACCTAAAGAGGAATCATCAATAGTCAGCAAACAGATTCAGTTAATACAGCTAGAAACTACTGATCAGGCCCGAAATCTAGGTGTAGTTATGGACTCAGACCTGAACCTTCATGGTCACATAAAGGCCTTCTTCCACCTGAAGAACATTTCTAGGATTAAAGGACTGATGTTGCAACAGGACCTCGAAAAACTGATCCATGCGTTTATCTTTAGTCAGATTGATTACTGCAACAGCGTTCTCACAAGTCTGCCTAAAGTCAGACAGCTGCAGCTGATCTAGAACGCTGCTGCTCGTGTCCTCACTAGAACCAGGAAAGAAGAGCACATCACCCCAGTTCTAAAGTCCTTACACTGGCTCCCTGTAGCTCAGAGAATAGACTTCAAAATACTTTTAGTAGTTTTTAAACCATTGAATGGCTTAGCACCAAAGTATGTTGAAGATCTACTGTTACTATACCAACCCACCAGAACACGCAGGTCCTCTAATACCAGACTACTTAACATCCCTAGAATTAGAAACAAACATGGAGAAGCAGCTTTCAGTTTCTATGCTCCTCTATCTGGAACAAACTTTCAGAAAACTGCAAAGCTGTTATTTTAGCAGTTATTTTAAATCTGAACTAAAAACGTATGTATTTAGAGCTGCCTTTGAGTAATGCTTTGATGTATGATATGTTTTGTGGATGCTTTTTGTGTAAGGATGCTTTACTAAATATTAAGTTCTATTTTATTATATCAAATACTTATTTCATGTAAGAAAATGTCCATTCAAAAAACATACAATTAGATTTTCTGGATATTTTTAGAATCTGTCTCACGTTTGAGGTTGACCTGCGATGAAAATTATGGACCCCACTAGTCTTTGTAAGTTGGGAAACTTGAAAAATCAGAGGTGGACCAAATACTTACTTTCCCCACTATATAAAGAAGTAGCCTTACCAATTGCTCAGTGTTTGCGTTCATAATTTTTTTTAATGACAGGCCAACCATAAGAGCATATTTTTTTAGGGTTAACAGTACATTAGTGAATTTTTCAGGATAATTTAAATTTAACTGTTTAGAGTCAGTCATGCTTTTCTCTTTTCATACATTCATTCTTTGCAGACCAAGGAAACCTTGAACAAGCTGTCCTTCTAATTTCCTGCCTAATTCTGGAAAAGCGTCCTTTGTAGAGACAGGCTCAGGTTTCAGCAGTTCTGAGGCAGCAGCCATTAGCACCTAATTATACGCGTGAAAAAGCTGCGTGTTGTGTTACTAAGGAATTGATTGGCTCAGCAGAAGGCTTCGGTTACAGGCTTCATGTCAATTACTGGAGATGATGGCAGCAGAGTTAGAGAGCAGCAATAATTACACTGAGACACAGTAACAGTCCTGAATCCAAAGCACACTCAAGTGGTCAACATGTGCCAAATTTAGAGGAGGATTCTAGGAAGGAAAATGCTCCTGAATGTTCCATATTAGCTAAAAATGCTCAAAATCTTTAAGCTAAAACAAACTCATTGCAGACAACCACTAACATCTCAGTAACGCCTGGTGGTTCTCCTGACACATCAGATTGGATCTGTAGTCATGCTGTCTCCAAAATCGTTGCCAAGTTTTGTTCAATTCATCTTCATTCGCTTTTTCAAATATCAGAATTATGACAACACGTTTTAAACACCATCTAATGAATCCGGTAACAACCGCAGAACAAAAGCTGCAAAGATCGTCTCATTACCCACAAACAAGTCCTGGGCTGAAAGGCCACTCAGGCAGGAAGAAGCCATACATCCATATAGCAACATAAAACCTAGATAAGGAGAGACTGGGGCTGGTTGCCCCATGGGTTGGTTGTCAATTTGCTTATTACAGTCATATTCGAGGGCACAGTGGTTTCATTTTGATATCAAACATTTGGCTTAATAGATCTGCTCAATTTGCTCTATTTGAACACAACATTGAGGTGAGGATAATTTTTTTTAAATGGGACTGTAATTTTTCATGTTGATGTTATTTGGTGGGGCGGCTGTAGTTCAGTGGTAGAGTTGTCGGCCTGCAACCCAGTAATCGTGGGTTCGATTACTGCTTCCACCTGCTACATGTTGTGTCCTTGGGCACAACAAAAAATGGAAGTCTCGCTTCTGTCAGTCTGCCCCAGGGCAGCTGTGGCTATCTCACACACTTGCTTCCACCAGTGTAACAGTGAATGAATAATGGAGTTGTAAAGCAATTTGAGGGTCTCGAAAAGCGCTATATAAATGCGAGCTATTATTATTTGTGTATTATAAATTTGTACATCATTACAAGCTTTTAAAACAATAATTAATCAAACAGTCAAACATGATTTGAGCTAACATTTATCAAGCTAGATAAAGGGCAGGACAATATCTCGAGTTTTTTTTAAATATCGCCATTCTTTCATATATGATACAAGAATGACCCTATATCATTCATATCGATATAAATAGCTTTCTCTCTCCCTCTCTCTCTCTAATAGTAAAAAAAAAAAAAAAATCAACTGGGGAAACATTTTAAAGACCCAATAAATACATTTGCATGCATTTATTGCTTTGTTCAGCGCTACCGGTATATTTTTCACCACTATACCTTCCTTTACTTTACCACTCACCAGAAAATACATTACATTGCTCAATTTTAGAATGTAAAAAGGAAGATCTATTCCTAAACCAAAGATATTTTTTTGCTGTTTCAAAAAAAACAAAATCAAAAAAAAAAAAATCAACCCAGAAAACCAGGAAAGATTTACACACTTTTATAAAATCTTAATTTTTAAACTAAATCCCTATTGAAATTATTAGGGACAACCAACCCTATATATTGCTACAACAATGGGGCAGATTGTCACAGTGGGTCATAGTGTCTTTGTCAGGTAATCTTTTATCAAAATTCATTGTAAAAATCCTAGACTTTCATATAATCTACAAATGGCTCTTGAAATATGTTTGAATGAATAGCAATATACACTGGAGTGACACAACCAGCCCCGGTCTCGCCTACAGTTTGGAAATGCACTCAGGGATAAAGATGATCTTTGGAAACATGTCCTGTGGTCAGGTCCTTTGGAGTAAAGCTGTGCGGCTGTTTTGCTGCAAGAGGTGTTAGTGGACTTCACAAATTAGGTGGAATCATTTGAAATTACCTGATCTCAGTCCCAGAGCATATAAGTGGGCAGAACTCAAAAGGTGTGTGAGCAAGGTGGCCTGCAAACCTGACCCAGTTCCACCAGTTTTCTCAAAAGGAATGGGCCAAAGTTCAAGCAAACTGTGTTCAGAAGCTTGTGGAAGGTTACCAAAAAACATTTGAAACAACTAGATAGTTTAAAGGGCAAGTCTACCAAATACTGGGGAAATTGATGGAAACTTTACATTTAAACAAAGTTCTCATTATTCAAATAAAATATATTTTGGTGTTTCCAACTTAGCTAAAATAGGAACACATCTTGCTTGATTTAAACTTTAAACAGTGTTTGGTTTCAGCTGAATGTGGAAAATATGAAAATAGATGTTTGAACATTGTGGATTTATGCTTTCAGTGAAGAACAACAGGTTCTCAGTAGTGGAACATCTTGAATGTGGACATGTTCCTGTTCAGGGGTTGATGGACCTACTGCTGAGCCATCTCTCTCGTCTTTCCTTCATCTTCTCTTTCTTTGACTTCAGTTTTTTCTCCACTGGTCCTGTGGAAACAGAAGCACAGTTACATGGTGGCGCACATCAAACCTGGCTGAACATGGGGGGGACATGGAGCACCAGTGTGTGACAGATATACTATTAGACCATGGAGAGGACTTGCACTCATCTGAAATATAGTGTGGAGCCCTCTAACTGATTTTGTATGGGCCACCAACCACAAGTCCATATTTGACTCGCCAGCACAGGAAGATGGGGGCTTTACTGACAAACTAAATTGTATGGCACAACACAAACATATCTCTCTTCTATGAACCATAATTTTTCTTTCATTTTATTGTATTGATAAACAATACAAAAAACATCCAGAAGCTTTTAGTCGCTTTAGAAAAAAGAAAATTGACTAGAAAACTTAGGAAACTGTCTTTCCATTAATATCCCAAACAAATAACTTTTTAAATCAAACCTAATGTAAACAAAACTCAAACTCTTGCTATTAACTACTCTCCCTCTCCCATTATCAGCAAACAGTATATAAAAACAGAAAACTAAACATATTACATATCTTGGCATAATAACAGATTGGTCCAAGGCAATATCAGCATTTCACTTAAAATGAAAATATTATCAAGATTACTCAAGCTACTTCAATCAATACTTTTTACAATATTTTACAATACTTTAGGTGTATATTTGGCCTGGCAAGAGACCACGAGTGTGTTTCAGAACACTTCAGTTGGTGAAAGAAGAGGGAAGATTGGGAATACCTGACAAAAATCTTAAGGAAAGTCAAAATGAGATCATTTCACAGGCATCAACTTTCTGGAGTATGATTGGGAGTTCAATTTGGAAGGATATATTGGACTGCTTGGCTGGCCAGCATTTGATAGCAAACTTTACCCAGAAATGAGGGAAGGATGTTTTAAACAATGGGCGAATAAGGATATAACAGTACTATGCACACTATTTCCCAAAGGTGGCAGTTAGCCCAATAGGCACAATGGGAAACAGATTTACTTTTTCCACGCATTGAAAAGACTGTAAACAGTTAGCTACAAAAGCACTCTGGGAACGCAGACCTCCGCCAAGGCAGCTCAGTCCCCCAAGAATTTCATCAAAATTTGTCTCTAACTTTTTGAGTTATGCTGCTAACTAACAGACAAACAAACCCTGGTGAAAACATAACCTCCTTGGCGGAGGTAAAATAAAAATTAAAAAAAATTGGAATAGATGAAATCCAGGACAATGCTCATCCTTATGGATAATCTCCAATGAAGCAGCCAGGATTTTAAAAATATAGCCAAACAAAGATGACTACGGTGAGATCATACACGATTGTCAATTTCATACAAAAAAAATGAAAATCTGCCAAAATTATACAGCACTGTTTAAAAGTTTTAGCCAGGTGTGAAAAATGCTGTAAACAAAGAATGCTTTCAGAGATATAAATAATGATTGTTTATTTTTATCAATTTACAAAATGCAAAGTGAGCAAACAAAAGAAAAAGCAAATCAATTTGGTGTTACTACCTTTTGCCTTCAAACCAGCATAAATTTTTATAGGAACGCTTGCACAAAGTCAGGGATTTTGTAGGATTATACTCAGGGTATGATCAACCAATTACACCAAACAGGTGCTAATAATTATCAATGTCACACATAGGTTGAAACAGTCATTATGAAACAGAAACAGGTGTGTAGGAGGCTTATAACTGGATTAGGAAAAGCCAAACTCTTCTACCAAGGCGAGGGTGTGACGAGATTGACTACAACAACAAGACACAAGGTAGGTATATACTGCTTCAGCAAGGTCTCTCCCAGTTAAAGATTTCAAAGCAGACTGGGGTTTCAAGATCTGCTGTTTAAGCTCTTTTGAAGAATCAAAACAGGCAACGTTGAGGATTGTAAACGCAGTGGTCAGGCAAAGAAACTATGGCATAGAGTAATGGTGATCTCATGTTGCAAGGATCAAAGGAACAGCACTGGGCTGGTTCGAATCATATTTGTCTGATAGATTCCAGTTTGTTCATCTAAATGATAAATCTTCTTCACTCTCAAGGGTTACTTGTGGAGTTCCACAGGGTTCTGTTCTTGGACCAATTCTTTTCACCATATATATGCTTCCAATTGGTAGAATCATTAGACAGCATGGGATAAATTTCCACAGTTATGCCGATAATACACAACTATATTTATCCATAAATCCTGATGAACCCAGTCAGTTAGGTAGATTACAGGCATGTCTGGAAGACATAAAAACATGGATGACTCTAAACTTTTTGCTTTTAAATTCTGACAAGACAGAAGTTGCTGTCTTTGGACCAGAAGTTCTAAAAAAGAAACTGATTAGTCAATCACTTCATCGATGGATGGCACTAAATTGGCCCCCAGTAATAACGTAAAGAACCTCGGCATTATTTTGGACCAAGACTTGACATTTAAATTCCATATTAAAACAGGTTTCTAGGATTTCCTTCTTTCACCTCCGGAATATTGCTAAAATTAGAAACATCCTGTCCAGGAGTGATCCTGAGAAACTAGTCCATGCATTTGTTACCTGAATGCTGGACTACTGTAATTCTTTACTATCAGGTAGTCCACAAAATGCCATTAAAAGCCTTCGGTTGATCCACAATGTGTCAGCAAGAAATCTGATGAATACTAAAGGAGATAACATTTCTCCTGTTTTCGCTTTCCTTCATTGACTCCCTGTTAAATCCAGAATAGAATTTAAGATCCTTCTTCTTACATACAAAGCCCTTAATAATCATGCTCCATCATACATCAGAGATATAATTGTTTCGTATGTTCCCAACAGAGCACTTCGCTCTCAGACTGCAGGTTTACTTGTAGTTCCTAGGATTTCTAAAAGTAGAATGGGAGGCAGATCTTTTAGTTATCAGGCTCCTCTCCTGTGGAACCAGCTCCCAGCTTTAGTCCGTGAGGCAGACACTCTTTTTACTTTTGAAGGCCAGGCTGCAAACTTTCCTTTTTGATAAAGCTTATTGTTAGAGTGGCTTAGGTCATCCTGAGCTAGCTCTGTAGTTATGCTGCTATAGGCTTAGACTGCTGGAGGACAGACTTACCAATTTTCTTCACTCTGCTACTTCCTTTTCTACTACTACTCTCCAGTTGTATTACAGTACATTCTGTTATTTCGACTGTTAACTTTTGTGTTCTCAGTGTTTTTCTCTCCATAGAAGATATACCTGGTCTGGTATCCTGCTTGGCTGCAATGCCCTGTTGGACGGGGGGCATCGACTGGGATGATGCTCTCAGTAACTGGACATCCACTGTTTCCTGTTATCAACTTTTTACTTTCTGTAACATAGAAAGTACTCTTATATCAGATCTTCTGTTCCTTCTGTCTCTGCTCTGTCTTCTCAAACCCCCAGACGGTCGTGGCAGATGGCCGCTCCTACTGAGCCTGGTTCTGTTGGAGGTTTCTTCCTGTTAAAGGGGAGTTTTTCCTCTCCACCGTTGCTACATGCTTGCTCAGTATGAGGGATTGCTGAAGGATTGCTGTGGTTGGAAAGTCTGCATCAACGGGGCCCAACCTCACGCCAATGACTGATGCAACCTGCTGGGATTCCTTAAATAGGAAACTTTTTAACTGATTGGAATGTTTGTATAAATGTATTGAAATGACTTCTTGTTAAGTGCCTTGAGATGACATCTGTTGTGAATTGGCGCTATATAAATAAACTGAATTGAATAGAAACAAGGACAAGCAACTCAAGTATGCATGAAAACACAGGAACTGGGGTGCAGAACAATGGCAGCAAGTGCTCTGGACTGATGAGTCAAAATTTGAAATATGTGACTGTAGCAGAAGGGAGTTTGTTTGGGTTTATTTTGTTCGTGGCTGAACATAAATGCCTACCACATTCGTCGAAGGGCTGGAGAGCAGTACAATAATGAGTGTCTGCAGGCAACAGTGAAGCATGGTGGATGTTCCTTAAACGTTTAGGGCTCCATTTCTGCAAATTGAGTTGGAGATTTGGTCAGGATTAATGGTGTTCTCAATACTGAGAAATATAGGCAGATATTTATCATGCAGTACCATCAGGAAGGTGTATGACTGGCCCCAAATGTATCCTCCAGCAGGACCCCAAACATATAGCCAAAGTCTTAAGAACCATCTTTAGCGTAAAGAAGAGCTGTAAATGATTGTATCGGCCCCCACAGAGCCCTGATCTAAACATCATCGAGTGTGTCTCGGATTACATGAAGAGACAGAAGGATGTGAGGACGCCTACATTCATAGAAGATCTGTGGTTAGCTCTCCAAGATGTTTGTAACAATCTACCAGCGAGTTCCTTCAAAAACATTGTTCAAGCATACCAAGAAGAATAGATGCTGTTTTGAAGGCAAAGGGTGGTCACACCAAATATTGATTGGGCAATGTTAAATCTTAGTTTCCCACCACAAAGCATCTTGCATTTGGAAACTGAATTTTTATTTAGGGGTATTGGGGTAAAAGTGGCTGAACATAAATGCCTACCCCATTGTTCAGGTGCTTATCTGTAAAAAACCTTAAGTTGAAGTGGTAGAAAAAATTTGGCAAGTTGAGGCCAAAATCATGACAGCAGTAAACTCTGAGATCCTGCTAGGCTTTTATCTGCCACCACAGTACTAAACAACACACATGTTTGCAGTCAGAGAACAGGCAAAGATAGGCATCTCATGCTGACTACAAAAACCTGGGACTGATAGGGAGGGGGTGATTTACCACCACTCTGCTCCCAGGAGAAGAATCAGCTTTCTACTGTTAGATGAAATAGATAGCTGCTGTGATTCTGGTTGAACGGACACAAGGTACCCCCCACCCCCACACACACAGTGTCAATTGCATGTAAATGACACAGATTAAAGACACATTAAGATGAGCATCTGCTTCAGCACTTCCTGTCTGGACTAATTCACGGTTTGTGGTGACCCCGGACAATCAAGACTGATCAAAGTTGAACTGGACACCGCTGCACTGAAGAGATACTGTAAAACTCTGCTTATTGTTGTTTTAAAAATAAAGGAAGAAACTCAAAAAGACTGTTGATCTCCCTCAGATCGGGGAGTTTATTCAATTTAAAGAAACACAAAAAGGAGAAGGTTTTATTTTAGTTAGACAAGGACCACCTTAAAAAAAAAAAAAAAAAATCAGACATGCATTAAAACCTCAACATATGGGGTCACATCAGGATGGGATATTCTGTTCTGATCACAGATGAAAAAATATTTTAAAGATCAGAAGTTCTGAAATTTGTTTTAGTCATGAAACCAAAATCAGGGTTCATGCATGAAAAATGCTTAAAAGAAATACCAATTTAACAGCCATACCAAATTGTTTTCCATTCTCTAAAAAGAAAATGCCATTCATAAGTGGGTTTTTAATGGTGGTTATGGTTTAAGAAAGTGGAGTATGACAGAAACCATTTACTGGGAATATTCAGTATTCATGCAAAATGCTTAGCACCTACTGCAAAGCTCCACCTATACTTCAGGGTCGATTTGAAAAGTTGAACTAAAAGGGAAAAATGTACCCAGAGAACTATCCTGGTTCCTGGCAAAGGTTCCTGCTGTTGAAAAAAGGGGGAGAAAAACAGCCCCACATGTCTGGATATGGGACCCTGTCTTACTGTGAATAGAAGCAGAACATTCTGACACCCTAGTACTTTTGATAAGAACAATCACTTGATTATGGTCAATCCACAACTTTCTTCATCATCTTCCAGAAACAGTTGTGGAGATCTGAAACAGTTTGGAAAGAGGTGAGTTTATCAGGGGTGAGTGTGAGTAGTTGTCTAGCAATCGGAGGGTCGTTGGTTCAAATCCAGCTTCCTTCAGTCACATGTCAATATGCCCCTGGGCAAGGCACTTAGCTACCAAGCTCTTTATGGTGTACGAATGGGAGTGTGAATGAGTGAATGGGGCTCCAGTGTAAAGTGCTTTGAGTGGTCGGTATGACTGGAAAGCGCTATATAAGTTCAGTCCATTTAACACGTCTGTCGAGATGAAGACCATGAGGAAACACAAACAGAACGAGCAGAAAGTGATGCTCATCAGAGCAGTCAGACTTTAAACATCTGCCTTGTTTGTAATCATCACACAGTTAACTGAGATCATCACTCACTGACATATTTTGCCTCTTTTTAAACCAGTGTATCCCAATCTCAGCCCTCAAGGCACCACTGCCCTGCATATTTTAGGTTTCCCTGCTTCAGCACACTATTTCTATTGATGGCTTTTTAACAGGCTTTTACTGAACTGCAATCATCTGAATCCGGCTTGTTAAAACGGAGAAACATCTGAAACATGCAGGGCAGTGTTGGGAAACACTGTTTTAAACAAGTTATAATAGGTACATGGTCTGTACAAAACCTGTTAATGAAGTTCTTTGCACAAAATCACACTCACATAAAGCGATCTGACCAGTTTAATTCTTGGCCATTTCAGTCCCTTTCAGAATGAGCTGTTTAGAGGGCTCTGTCATTTTTATGCAAATTAGAGGTAGCAGACCATGCCCACTCAGCTTGTTACTTGGCTGCGGGTTTGGTATTCATGGGAATGCTATGGTATTTAAATTGGTGGGCGGGGCTTAACATGCGAGGGGCGGGGTTTGGAAGGTGAGGAGCTGTTATATGCTAATTCCACTGGCACTTTTTCAAACAGATTTCTGACAGCAAAAAATTACAAATGGCTACACAAAAGGATCAAAAAGGAAATTTGCTTAATATGTCCCCTTTGAAGTGCTCATGACACTGAATTTTGACAATAAAACATAAAATGAAAAAATATACAACTTAAGATTTTGGCTGGTCCAGTTAAATTTATAATGCGATTCTTACTTAACAGTGAGCCAAAAAGTTTGTTTTCATGCCACACTGTGTGCCTTGATACCCCCGTGGCATGATGTCAATCGGCAGTACGACTACCTCCTCCAGCCTTTCCAACTTAGCAACTTTCTCGCTATATTTAACGGCGCACCTACTTTTTGCCCAATCTTCTTGACCAACAGGAATCTTTTGAAAACCTAAATAGGTTTAAACCTTCTTCGCTGGTGTTGGAACATTATCCTGCTACAGATCGATGTGCCATTGCTTCAGTAACAAAGAAAAAAAGATCGTTTTCTCCTGACAGCGTACAACCAATCACATCACTTCCACCTCCTTCCTTAATCGCGCCCAGGGTCAATGGTGAGCTATTCAAATTTTGAGCCAGTCTCCACACATGTACAGGCATGTACACACTTCAGTGAGAAGTTCATTTTATTTCGGTAATATTAAATATGACGAATTGATTGAAATATAGTGCCATGAGCACTTTAAGGCAGAACATACTGACAGGTATGTTAAGAACACTGTGGCATAATAACCAGAAACAGAAGCAAACTGTCTTTTTAGTCCTGCAATCTAGAAGTTCCATTCATTTCATGTTCACAGTTACTTTTATGTTCACAAAATATCTAGGTACCTTAAAATACAGCTGTGTGTGTGGGTGATTAATTGTGTGTAATATTTATTTCAGATCTTTAGCTATTTTACGTGTCCTAATAAGAGGAGTTGACAGTTAATGGAAATCTTCAATCTTAAAAACCAGAAACTGAACCGAATGGTGACCCAATAACCACTAACAGAACCAAATGGTTGCCTAAAAACCAGGAACCTAACATAATTTTGTGAACCATTCCACCCCCATTAAACTAAATCATTTCTGCTTATCACAATATTAAACTGTGTGGAGTGGAGTTCAAAACAAAGCCAAAACTCTATTTTACCTGGATTACAGTCACTACACACCAGGTATTCCTAAACTAATGCAAAGAGCTCATGTGGTCATTGACCAGTCCGGTGGCGGCCCCTGCTGCTTTCTTCAAGTAAGAACATCCCTGGGAATTAACAAATATTTGAATAAACTGAAATAAGCCTTGATATTAAAATGGATTGGCTTTTTTACATGGATGATAACCATAGTTGAGCATAATCCTGACTAAAACAATGATTCAACTTGTTTGTTGTTATTGGTGAGACGTTACATGCACTCTACATATTGTACATCTTAACACACACAGGTGATGTCTAAAAACTTAACTATTGAAGCCACACATCTGAGCCAGTGGACAACATGAAGTGGAGACATTTTGGATGATATTGGGCCGATATATCTGATGTGTGGAATTCATGTTGAACTTGCAAATTCAACATGGATATCTGAATATGTGAAAACAAAATGACAAGTAACCCACTCATCATCCATTCAGTGCATACTGCTGTGGCTCTTAGGAATGAGAGCTCAACAAGATGATCAGTGAAAGGGAAACAAGATCTGGACTGTTTAATGCAGCATAAACTGCCACCGCCATGTTTCATGGAGGTCCAAAGTGTGTTCATGGTGATGGGTGTCGTTAGTTTTTCTACACACATAATGTTTCTTTCTGGACCAAACAGTTCAATTTGGCTGATTGAACAGACGCCGATTGTTTGGTAATGTTCTTTAAAAGGCATAAAACGCTGAACTCTTTACTAACTAGGTGACTTGTGAAGATTATCAGCTGTACTGGATTTATTTAGGGTAAAGTTGGCTGAATGCATTTTTTAATTTACATTTTGTATCCAAACCTAAGCACAAGACAGAGAGAAACAGTATCTCTGTTCCTGTGTCTGTTGAACACACAGGGTGAACTGACAAAGATAGATTGATTGATTGATTGATTAATACAAATGCACATCACAGACTTCAGAATTTTCCTAGTAAAAAAAAAATAAAGAATTGAAAACACTTAAGAAAACAGCTGAATCATTCTCCTATTCCTTCACAGTTAAGCATCACTTTGTGCTGCTCTGTCACATAAAATCCTTTGAGGTTTGTGATTGTATAGAGACTAAATGTGGAAAAGGTCTGGTGAATACTTCTAAGGGGCAGCGATGCCGTAGATTGTACCTGTATTGGTGGCTTGTACATGTGGGGCTTCTTCAAAGCTGAGCGTTTGGACCAGAGACTCCGCAGAGATCTTTGTCGCAGCAAATATCCCAAAAGGAAAGGAGCTCCGAGAAACAGTCTGGAAAAATATAACGCAAGCAATAAACGTGGTCTGTTAGTCACAGGTCAGTTAATCTTCACTGAATCATTATGTTTTTACAGAGTCACCCCCGAACAGCTCTAGATCCTGAATTTCCTGCTCAATAAAACAGTTCTGACTGATGAGGACTTTATGTGTCTGACCTTTCCTTCCTCTTTGGAGTGGGTCGGCTCTTTGTCCACGGCTGGCGCCGCCGGTGTGTTGTGGAACTGTAGCGGACTGTGGGTCGGTTCGGTCCCGCCAGGCTGAGTGAGGCTATGGGGTCTGTGGGGCTTCACCGCCTCCTGATGGAGCTTCTGACGGACATGTTTTACCTTTCCAACCATGTTAACATATCCAGCACCCGGCCCTTGTTCTCGTTCTTTTGTCTGGGCTGATGTCAGCCTGAACACTTGTTTCTGATCTACAGCTGTGTGCCTTGCAGGCCACGTGGGGTCAGACTGTCTGAACCACCGGAAGTTCAAGTTTTTACATTTTTACTGTATTTGTTCATCCATCGTACGGACTGTAACCTGATTCCTTGCACATGGTTTCAGGTATGAACCACATGTTGCTTAATTTATATTTAACAGCACGAGGTGGAAACTACGGAGAAACTGAAACCGTAACAACAACAACAACAAGAAGAAGAAGAAAAAAATCACATTGTCTTTTATTTCGAAGAGAAATAGCGTAAGTGTAGGGCTGGATTTAACTTGACTATGCTTGTGCCACGGTTTAATGCGTCGTTAGGAAACAAGTTAAAAAACGTTCCGCATGCCCCGAATTATGTAGGATTCTGCAAAGAATCCGTCCAATAATAATAATAATATACTTTGAAGTTTCTCACGTTCTATCTCACAGACCGAATGTTTTACAATTGTGGTTTCTGATGAGATCATTAAGTCACCAAACTGGATGTTCTAGAAATTAAGAATATTGATTGGTCTTGTTGGACCAGAAGTTCAAAGTTCTGCAAGTTGAAATTACACTGTAAACTGGAGCTCACGCTGAATTTAGAGGTTCATCTTGGAAAAATTGAGGTTCCTCATTAGCACCAACCTCAGATTTTAACATTAGCCTACTACTATGTGTATAAGACTGAGTGAATGCTCCAGTAAACCTTTTTACCTGGGCAGTTCTCATTAACCCAGCCACTTACAGAGTAGCCTAGGTTTTGTTCAACATCTACTTATGAATAGGTTCCTTTAAGGCAGTGGTCTGCTGCAGGTTTTAGATCTTTGCCTGCTTCATTATATACTGAATGAATCGCATCTGTAGAACCTGGAGAAAGGTCGTTTCAGACATTTGAATTACCTATATTGGAGCAGGCTCATGGAGGTCAACAGCTCCTGAGGACACATTTGCTTTAAGGTTTGAAAATATGTTTATTTCCTTTTTACCTTTAATTCTACAACTGAGACTCCGCGTCTCACTGTCACTCTGAACTCTGAAAGGATGACAGTCACGTCATCACTGATGATAACGTCTGCAGTTCAAATAAAAAAGACAAGGAACATTCAGTGAAAATCTTTTATTTCTTCCTGACTTTGCTCAATGGAAATATGTCCAATACAAAACAAACAATACCAGTTTACAGCTTGCTAACATGTTTCATATCATGGTATGAATACAAAAATACATTGAAAAACACATTGACACAAATATGTGTTATGTTCACACATGCTGAACTGTGAGGACATCCTCACCTCAGCTTCAACTCAGACCATCGTACTTCAAGAAGGTGGAAAACAGCTGTACACTGAAACTATGTATAAGAGCAGATATGAAGCGTTCCTGCTTCCTCAGCCACCACACTGGATCCATCATCACATCAGCTGCTTTTATGACTAGTTTACTGACTACTTTCACTTCAAGGTTTATTAGTCTCAGGGTTCCTACACTACATGTTCCATCCATCCATCCATCCATCCATCCATCCATCCATCCATCCATCCACCCGTCCGTCCGTCTGCCAATTAGTCCATCCTTTCATGCACGAGATTAAACAATCCTCCAGTCACTAGGTGGCAGCAGTGTTCAAACTAGCCAACATGCTGTCTGTTCAACCCAGCGGAAGTAGTCCACACAGACGCATCAGTGTACAGATTGATGGAGTAGGACTCTATGAAGTTTGCGATGTGGGAAAGGCAGACGTAATTGCGAAATTTATCAAACAAAATTGAATACACAATACACTGGATATTGTAGTGCTTTGGCGGCTGCAGCTCCTGTACCTGTTGTTACCTGGTTAGGTGGGGATTGGGTCAGCTCTCCTCTCTAAGATAAAACCGGCCATCCATGGCAAAAAAAAACTAACTGAAACACCGACAACAAAAAACAACTCGTAGCTTAGCGCCAGGGTCAGGGCTAGCAATGTATAGGAATCGTTAGAACAACACTTCTGTAAGTTCTGTCAGCTCATGGGCTGCAAGGTCTGCAGGAACCGTGAGAGCTAAACACAAAAACACTAGTCTGACAGGTCATGCCAGTGGAGTCTGGCACAAAGTTAGGAAATAAAAAATGAACAAAGGTCCTGGGGTCTCATTTATAAAACTTTGCATATAATCCTACCTAAAACCTTATTTAAGCTCAGAAAGGTTTTTTTTTTTTTTTTTACTTACACCAAGTATGTTTCAGATCAATCAAACTTTGAGTATGCACAGCTGCACACAGTTTTCGCTTTATAAATCACACTCTCCCTAGAAATGTGCTTTGGTGGTTTTGGATCACCCTACACATTAGGGATGGGCATTCGAATAAACTGTCTTCATCGATCATCGGGAGAATTAACGATAAATTTTCGATTAAAGATTGATATTTTTATATTAAAATTCAGTATTCATAGGCTATATTAAAATGAAGTGAGAATAGGAAAATAGCGTGTTTCCTCATTGAGATCTTCATTACAAGTGGGACACCTCTTGTGGAAGTTAAATGGAATTAATTCACGGTAGTTGCACAAAGAAAATATGCGCTATAATCAGCGGAGCCGACAGCTAAAGGACGGTACTCATTAACACAACTGACGCTCATATTTCTTTCTTCTCCAAAAAAGTAAAAAAAAAAAAAAAAGTCCTGTTAAACAATAAATTAATATAAAAAAAATACTTATAGGTCTGATAGTTTTGTGTTACATTTGGCAAAAAGAGTCGAGAAAGAGGATGAGAGAGATCAGCGTACCTAACAATGAATTAGGCTCATCAACAGAGTAAAAAAACAAAAAAACAAAAGAAACCATAATTTATATATAACTTTAGCATCAGTCTACTGATTTTTGTTGAGAAAGATGAGCATGTTAACATGCGCTGGGGTCAGAAGCGAAAGCAGCTGCTGTCGTGTCTGACCTGCAGCGCTGAGATTGCCTGCTGTGAGGGGACAGATGTCGCTGTGATACACATATGTCAAATGGATCCAACAGCCAATGAAGTTTTGCACAATTACTAGTTAATTTCAATCAGGTGTCTTGACGCTGGGAAAGATGAAAACCTTGCCAAGGTTCCCCACCCCTGCTCTGGAATCTTGTTTAATTAATTTTCCACCAGTCTGTAGGGTTGCAATCCAGGGGTGGCGGAGCATCCCTCAGAAAGTAATCGCTGAGTAAGTTTCTCTGCTCGTTCTGCATCTCGGCTCCTCTGTGCTAACACAGACTTGATGCTAGGCTGAGACCAAGAGCAGGATGTTTTGCTTCTAACCAGGGTTGGAAGTGCATTTAAGTAGCCTACTTATCACAGCTTCGCAGTAAACCGAGACTTTTCTTTTGTTTGTTTGTTTTAGTCAAAGTGGTCCCACGCCACACTTTGCTGCGACCTTAACGTGACAATGCTACTTTTGAAATACACAGAAACTGGCAAGAAACTGAGTCGGCCTGTGGGTTTTATTTTCATTCGTCGCCCTCGTGTGGTAAAGTGTTTAATTACTGCCACATAGCAAAATTAATTGCATTCCTTCAAAACTCACACTACGCAACAGAACATGCGTTAGTTGATCGGTAAAAAAAATGTCATCGATGAAATTCTTAATGATCAATTAATCGATCGTCGATTAATTATGCCCATCCCTACTACACACCCACTTTCTGCCATAAACGGTCAATGCAAAGTGCCTAGTGAAAATTCTGCATAGACTTAAGCCAAATATGGGGGGGGGAAGCGCAATTCCACTGAGACAGAAGGAAGCACGTGGAGGCATGGAAAACCGTTTTATTTTAATCAATCAACGTTTACCTATGTAGAGCTTTACTCAGCCAAAAGGCGACCAAAGTGCTTCACAATAAAAGACAAAAATATAGTTCACAATAAGAAGCACAAGCGATCAAAGAAGAACAATAACCATAAAGTTTGAATTATATGGTTACTTCTGGTTGGAACATTAAGATTTGAATGAAAGCAAATTAAAACTAAATAAAAACTAAATTACAGCAGAATGTAATGAGTTTCAGCACTCCTAGAAATTTAAAGCCTGACAGTAACGGTGAGTTTTAAGTGTACTTTCAAATTGTATCATCCCTCCAACATTGGGCACAGTTCAGCACATAGATCTAATAGGACTACTTTCGGGAATCCATATCGCCTGCCCCCCATCCAGATGCTGCCAATGACATGCTCTTCAATGAGCGCCAGCACATCCATTGTTCAGGATTATGCAAATATGTCACTGCAGTATTTAAATTTGTACTTCACACAGTTAATGCACCAATAGGTGCAATTGCTGTATAATCTGAAGACATGAACACATGAAGTATGAACATACTGGGATATAATTTTTAAATGCAAAATAGTTTCATTCAGATTCTCATTTTAATTCTAATGTCAGAGATGGGGGTGGGGGCTAACTGTTGGTTGTGTGTTTGCGAAGCTCTATAAGAAAATGTTGCTTAAATTCACAATTTTATAATCTCTCTAGCTGTGGTGCCAGTGTCCTCCATGTCCAAAATGTGCGTGAGTGAGGTCTTTAGTGTGCCTACAGTTGCACACATTTTCTTCTATGAATCCCAAACTTGGCGTAGAAAGTGACTTTTGTGCAAAAGCAAGTTTTATAAATGAGACCCTTGATCATTATGGAAGTGAGCAGGAGGATTTACTGTTTCCAGGTCTCTTCATAAGACCTGGTTTGGTGCTGAGTTAGATTTTCTTTCATAAAATGTGAAAAATCAAGAGATTCTTTGCTTTGCACATAATGTTTTATTTTGGTAAAAATGACAGGAAAATACTTGAACCACAGCACTGTTATATTTGTGAAAATATTTGTAAATAACAGTAAATGTGGGTCTTCTTGGTATTGATTTGTTAAATTGTTTTCTGTCACTCCATAACTACACACTTTTGGGTTAATAAATATGATCAGAATGGAAAAAGTGGAAGTCAGAAAAATAATAATTGGAAAAGAAGAATTTTTGGGAGAAAAAGTTGGGAAAGCTGAATTTTGGAAAAAATTAAAATTGGAAAAGAAGAATTTTGGGGGAAAAAAAGCTGAATTTTGAAGATAATGCTCTCTGGGGGGCATCAAAGAAAATCATTAAGAACCACTGATCAAACTATAGTGGAGGTTGAAAGCAAGGCATGATCTGATGATCTTCATGATCTGTCAGAAAACGGAGAAGTTCATCAGTCTGAATTACCTTTTATGTTTTCACCTGTGTCACTTCTACCCCTTTTTTAATGAACTCCATCATGATTTGCCTTCATGGGTTCCATGACTGCAGGAGCTAAGAGCAATGCACACAGTGACACAAAGCAAAGGACTGGATTTCCTGACTCAAATATCTGGTGGCACATTCTCCACTGCAGCACAATATACAAGAACAGCAGAAAAGAGTACATATATTCAGTCATGCTTACAACCTGCACGCACACACACACACACACACACACACACACACAACACCCACAACGCAGACAAAAATAAGACAGAGAGCAGCTATCCTTGCTTCAGCTCTTTACAATTTCTTTGCATTTGGCATAAGCTTTGATTCAATTCAAATAAGAATATGAAAAAACACTAACATGTAATCTAATGCTGTATGAGACAAATATAAATTGACTCATTATTAAATAAAATATGGAAAGTTGCTCTTTGCAGAACATCTGTGTAGGTCATTCCAGATCTGTGATCCCGACATGAACGAACAAGGAAGAGGGAGAAATCCTGGTTCCATCTCTGGACAAAAGGTGAATGTGACGATAACCTAAAAGACACAAAATCAAACCACAAACATTGGGAAACCGAGTGGAAAAAGAATAGACGTCTTTGTTTGACAAAAAAACACTTTAAAGGGGAAATATTATGCAAATTTCACTCTTCAATTTTTTTTTTATGTTGTTGCCATTTGGGTCTCTCCTGGCTCTATAAACACCCCAAACAATAATAAAAACCATTCATCAATTTTTTAGCAAATTTTTGGTGTCAGAAATCTTGTGCTTCTACAAGCTGTTTGATAAAGTGCCTTATAGTGATGTCACAATAAGTTGAATTTGCATATAACTGCCCCTTATCTCTCAGACCCTTACCTATCAACCCAAGCCCTGCAACTGTTAAACCCCGCCCACCAATTCCAGTTCCATGCCATTCTCATGTGTGGCAAACCTAAAGCGAAGTAACAAGATGAGTGGGCGTGGTCTGCAACCACTAATTTGCATAAAAGTGATAGAGCCCTCTAAACAGCTAGTTCTGAAAGGGACTGAAATTGTCAAGAATTGGGCTGGTGAGAACGCTTTACGAGAGCGTGATTTTGTGCAAAGAACTTTATTAACATGTTTTGTACAGACCATAGACCTATTATAACTTGTTTAAAAAGAGGCACAATAATAATAGCCATAATCCACTTTAAAACATCCATCTTTAGGAAGAATAACTTCATCTAGTAAGCTTTTAGGTGGACCCTACTCTATATATTTAATTTTTTTCTGTTTGAAAATCATTTTCATTTACAACTCTTTTGAGTTTTGGTGGAAAAACAACATTGGGACTATCCATACAACTCCTACTTAATTGTACAAAACGTTAATTCAATTTTTATTCTGCAGTTTATGAGGGAAATATAGAATGAGGTGGTTAAGAAGATCGTCTCAGTAGTCTACCTTTTTGCATGCAACTGAGTGGCAGTGTAAACTGCCCCACAAAGTCATTTTTAGATGTCTTGTCATAGTCTTCCACGACGAAGCGAACCAGAGCCAGTTCAGGTGTATGGATGGTGAAGCGTAGCGTGTCGTTCCACAGAGGGTTAAAACCTGGAAAAAGCATTAAACTGGTAGCTGCTGCAACACACATGACTGAGTTTGTGTGGAACAAAAGTCTTAACTCACATATAGGACCCTAATAAAAGTATTCATACCTTTGCTGTTCAAACCTTTCAACTTTTTGTGTCATTAAAACCACAAACTTCCTTGGTTTTTATGTGACTGACCAAGACAAAGTCGTGCATCACTGTGAATTGGAAAGAACTTGGTACGTGATTTTCAGTAATTCTTTTTGACAATATGGTAAATTGTTTCCTTTAATTGAAACGTTGATAAACATCCAGAATGGACAGAATGGAGTGGACATTGAGATAGTAGACTCTTCTAAGTACCTCGGTGTTCACCTGACAATAAACAAAAAGGACTGATGCTCTTTTCAGGAAGGGTCGGTGCAGATACCTGCTAAGGAGACAGATATCTTTTAGAGGGCAGAGGGCGTACCTGAAGACCTTTTTTGATTCTTTTTAGCCCATAAATGGTCCTACTGATGTGAAATGCACACCAGTATCTCAAAGTACACGTGTGGGTATGTAGAAAATGTTATATCATTCGTAAGTGTCTAATCTTTTGAGGTAGGAGGGCAAAAAGAGAAGGGGTGTTAAAGTGAGGGGATGGAAATCTCAGTAGCCTCAGACTTTGCCTTGCCGAAAATTGCATGCCCTGCTACCTCAAAAGATTAGACAGGTATGGGTGATATAACATTTCCTACAAAACCACACATGTTCTCTGGGCTGCTGGTGTGACCTTCATACCTGTACCATCTATTTTAGAGCTGATGGAGATAGGACAATATAGGCCTAGTGAGAACTGAATAATTGTTGGTCTTTTAAAGTTTTTGAGGTAGGCTACACACGATAAACATACAACATGAGTGAAGTTATTTTTGTGCTTTACTGATCATTAATATACTGCATTAATATAATGAATTTACAGGTGTTTCAAAATAAAAATCTTTCAGACCTTTGCATCATTTAAAAGATTATGGATTACTGACAGGGCATGCAAATCTCAGGAGGCATGCGCTTTTCAGCATAATACATGTGAAGGCTTCGTCCAGCATGGACTAAATTACAATGCGATCAGTTCAGAAACAATTCATTAAAAGTAGTTTTCAAGACTGCTTATTGCTAGCAGGTCTATTTTCAGACCCAGGGTGCGGTCGTTACTCATTTTGAATAGCAGACAGCCGCTCTCCCATTTTTTAGTGGTACACAGTACTGGGCTGTACTGGCTTACTTCCACCTCTGGGTGGACGTTCTCCTTTCCAAGAGGACAACCACCCTAAAAATACAGCCAGAGCTACAATGAAATTGTTTAGATTAAAGCATATCCCTGTGTTAGAATGGCCTAGTCAAAGTTCAGTCCTAACACCCACTTAGAATCTGAGGCAACAATTGAAGACTGATGTTCACAGATGCTCTCCATCCATGAGCCATTTTCATTCCAATTCATAATTATGGACTTCTTTGTGACAGTATAGCACATATTAAAGTTTAGATTGAAACATGACAAAGTGTGAAAAAGTTCATGAGATTTGAACAGCTTTTTAGGATTTTGTATATAATCTTCTACACACTTGCTGTACAGAGTATAATGAAAGCTAGCTTCTTAACTTTTTTTCCAATCAGTTTGCATGCAGGATAAACTCAAACCAGAAAGGTTTGCTTTATTAGATAAACTTGTGAAACATGGCAGATCTAAAGGAACCACATATGTGATATTATTCTAAGAAAAACATAGTTCTGAATTTATACCAGTAGTGTCAAGTAAAAGCTACACACTGGAACATGAACTGTGGAGAGCTCAGCGTGTGATACCATTGTTCTCGATGTATCTGGTTTCTTGTTTGGCCTGGTCCATCAGAACTCCATGGATCTCCACTCTGACCAGAGGGTCGACTATAGAATCCTCTTTGATGTTGACTTTAGGCAACTGCTGGCCACTTATCACCTTTATGAGAGGTCAGTAAAACATATACATTTAAAACAGCATTCAGTGCAGCCTATGAAGCCAACTCATGGGAAAACAATCGTTATTTTATTTAGGTGGGTTGTACCTGGATGGTGAGAACGATGGGTTGATAGTCATCGCGTTTCTGAGGCAGGTCGGGGTCAAACCATTTATCGCTGTCTCTCATGAAGGCTGGCTTCAGGATGTAGCCACAGCGGCCATTCTGACTGAACAGGCCATCATTTAAATCCATACCCTCTCCAGCAGTCTGGAAGTTCAGTGCAACTGGGTGGAAAAGTGACAAAATGTAACTTGTTGCCTATTACTTTTTAATGTTCGCTCTCTGCTGAACAAAACTTTTATAATAAATGATCTGATTTTAGATCAGAATCTTCATTGTTTATTTTTAACAGAAACTTGGCTGAGTGCAGATGCCCCTGTTGTTCTTACAGAGGCCTCCCCACCTAATTTTAACTTCACTTATTCTACGAGGAGTAGCAAAAGGGGAGGCGGAACTGCTTTTATAAATTCATCAACACTTTCCGCCAAACCTGTTTTATTTGATAACTATTTTACTTTGGAATATAATGCAAATGTTTTTAGCACTCCTCAGATTTTATGTGTCACAATTTATAGGCCTTCTAAAAAGAGTGCACTTTTTATTCAAGAATTTTCAGTTTTTATCCATTTTGCACAACTCCTTTGAAAGGATCATTTTAGCTGGTGATTTTAATCTACATATAGATAACCTTTTAGATCCTTTATCAAAAGATTTTTTTAAACATCCTGACTTATATGGATTTTAGCCAACATGTCATGCAGCCGACTCACAACAAAGGACACACCCTGGACTTGGTCATCACGCATGGCCTGTCCACCCGTGTGTCCTCTGTTGTTGACTTGGCTGTCTCTGACCACTACTTTGTGTTTTTTAACATCACCAATTTTATTCAGCAGGAGACCTCTGTGAGAACTGTCAGGAAACGCCATCTAACCCCTGAAGTGGCTGCAGGTTTTCTGGAAATTTTTTAAAAGAATCCTCCTATTGTTTTACCTGCCCCCTGTGATTTTATTGTCAAGGATTTTAACAGAAGGCTTCAGTCCACTCTTGACCAGCTTGCTCCACTACAAGTTAAAAGTTTAAAATCTAAAGCTGCAATGCCGTGGAAAAATGAAAACCTCAGAGAAATGAAGATAAATTGTAGGGCGGCAGAGAGAAAATGGAGGAAAAGTAAAACCACAATAAACCATGAAATAAACACAGATCTTCTCAAATTATACAACAATGCAGTAAGAAATTCAAGAAATTCATACTTCTCCAAAATGATCTCGGAACATAAAAATAATTCCAAAATAATTTTTTCCACCATTGATAAACTTTTTAACAGAGCTACTACTGCATTTCCTAAAACCCCCTCAAACACTCTTTGTGAGGAGTTCGCAGACCACTTCAGAGGGAAGGTAGACACCATCAGATGTAAGATTTAATCTTCTCAGAGTAACATGGTTTTAGACAAATCTGAGTGTGTGTCTTCACCAGAGGAAACGCTGGACAGTTTTGTCCTGGTAGAAGCTGGGACTCTTGATAAAGTTTTCTCCTCAGTGAGGCCCACCACATGTGTTTTGGACCCGATTCCCACTTCCTTTTTTAAGCAATTTTATGGATCTTTTAGAGATGAGATTTTAACCATGATGAATTGCTCCCTTCAGACGGGGGTCTTTCCTGCCGCCTTTAAAGGGGCGGTAGTGAGGCCCCTGTTGAAGAAGAGCAATTTAGATTTTAATGATTTTAACAATTTTAGACCAGTATCTAACTTACCTTTTTTAAGCAAAATTTTAGAAAAAATTGTTATAATTCAACTTAATGATTTTATTAATAAGCACAATGTCCTGGAGAAATTTCTGTCTGGTTTTAGGGTGAACCACAGCACAGAGACGGCCCTCTTAAAGATTTTTTATGATTTTAGATTAAACTATGATGCACAGAGGGTGACAGTGTTGGTTCTACTGGATCTAAGCGCTGCCTTCGATACAGTAGACCACACCATTCTTTTAACCCGTTTAAAACAGATTGGCCTCTCTGGTGCTGTTCACAAATGGTTCACATCCTATCTCACAGACAGGACTTTTATGGTAAGTTTAGATACCTGCTCCTCTAGGGTCCATAGGATTACATGTGGTGTGCCCCAGGGTTCGATTTTAGGCCCAGTGCTTTTTAACCTGTATATGCTCCCTCTTGGCAGTGTCATCAGAAGACATGGAGTCAACTTTCACAGTTATGCTGATGATACACAGCTGTACATCTCCATTTCTCCCGATGACACACGGCCAATGGATGCACTTTTTAACTGCATTTTAGACATTAAATCCTGGATGACAGAAAACTTTCTCCAGCTCAACCAGGACAAAACTGAAGTTTTAGTCCTCGGTCCTGAGGCTCAGAGAGATAAACTTTTACCAAAACTACAATCACTGTCTTTTAATCCCTCTTTACAAGTGAAGAACCTGGGCGTGATTTTTGACTCTGAGCTGACTTTTATTCCTCACATAAAAAATATTACTAAAATAGGTTTTTATCAACTAAAGAACATCGCCAGAGTCCGCCACATTCTCTCCCTGGCCAATACGGAGACACTGATGCATGCTTTTATCTCCAGTAGAATTGATTACTGTAATGCCCTGCTTTCTAGTCCTCCCAAAAAGAGTATATCAGGTTTACAACTACTACAAAATTCAGCAGCACGTGTCCTGACGAAGACCAGGAGGCGGGAGCACATTACACCGGTCTTAAAATCATTGCATTGGGTCCCCGTACATTTCAGGATCGACTTTAAGGTTCTTTTAATGGTTTTTAAGTGTCTTAATGGTCTTGGGCCTTCTTATCTCTCTGAACTGCTTTTACCATATAAACCTTCGCGGTCTCTGCGCTCCTCTGGCAGCCGTCTCCTTGTCACCCCAAAAGTCAGGACACACATGCATGGCGAGGCGTCTTTCCAGTTTTATGGCCCTCACCTCTGGAACAGGCTGCCAGAGGACCTCAGGGCTGCAGAGAACGTTCATGTTTTTAATAGCAGGCTCAAGACTCACCTTTTTAGCTTAGCTTTTAACTGATTATTATTTATTACTGTTTGTTTAATAGCTCTGCATGTTTTATGTGATTATATTTTTATCAGTTTTACTATTTAATCTTAGCACATTAATTTACAGTTTATTTTTATACTTTAATTTATCTTAATCCCCGTTCCAGTGTTTCCTGTGTGGAAGCCCTCTGCCCCGGGAGCGGTGGTCGGCTGTGGCTGCCTGGGTGCTCTCCAGGGGGAGCTTGGGTGGAGGTGGGGGTCTTGGCCTTGCCTCCACTGGGTGCCCTGTGTCGGTGCCTCGGCTGCTGCTGTTAGTCTACCGCTGCCGGGGCAGATGGCCCCTCTGATGGCGTTTCCTTGCATGGTTCATCGACACTCGGCCCAATGTCCTTTTTTACTTTTTCTTTTAACTGTGTGTGTGCATGGGAGATGGGTTTTAGGGGGAGGGGGGTATAACTGTAACCATGCTTTTAAATCTGTGGGGGAGGGAAGGGAAGGTGGTTTTATGTGGGGTCATTTTAATCTGTAAAGCACTTTGTGATGCAACTTCTTGTATGAAAAGCGCTTTATAAATAAAGTTTGATTTGATTTGATATTATAAATCCATACACATTACATAAAGCTGATCCAGACCAACCATATATCAATTCAAATTCAATAAAAAAATACTTTATTGATCCCAGAGGGAAATTAGGAGTTGGTATAGCTCATAAAATTAATTCTTTAATGAGTTGTTGTAGATGATGATGGCTGGGCAGGAAGGATTTCCTGTGGTGGTCTGTATTGAAGCAAAACTGAAGAAGCCTCCAACCGAAGACACTCTGTTGTTGTATGATAGTCTCATTTAGAGGATGCTCAGGGTTGTCCATAATTTTTTTGATTTTATGAAGAATCCTTCTTTGCATCATCTCCAGAGGTTCCACAGTCGTCCCCAAAACAGAACCAGCCTTCTTTATCAGGTTGTTGAGCCTTTTTAAGTCCCTAGCTCTGATGCTGCTACCCCAACAGATGATGGCTGAAGAGATTGCACTCCCCACAACAGACTTGTAGAAGATCTGCAGCATCTTGTTGCAAACCTTGAAGGACCTAAGCTTCCTCAAGAAGTACAGTCTGCTCTGTCCCTCTTTCTTGCAGATGGCTTCACTGTTCAGCCTCCAGTCCAGTCTGTTGTCAAGGTGAACTCCGAGGTATTTATACTCCTCAACCACCTCCACTTCTTCTCCCATGATGGAAACAGTGTTTGACTTATCCCTGTTTCTTCTGAAATCTACAGTCATCTCCTTTATTTTGTTCACATTCAAGGTAAGACGATTTTTTCCACACCATGTCACAAAGCGGTCCACCAGCTCTCTGTATTCTTGTCCATCTCTGATACACCCGACAATTGCAGAGTCATCTGAGTATTTCTGCAGATGACAGGTCTCTGATTTGTACTGGAAGTCTGAGGTGTACAGAGTGAAAAGGAATGGTGAGAGTATGGTCCACTGTGGTGCTCCTGTGCTGCTGACCACCTGGTTTGACACACAATTCTTCAGTCTCACAAATTGTGGTCTGTTGGTCAGGTAGTCATTGATCCAGGCTATTGTTGAGGGCTGTGTCTTCAGAAGTTTCTGACAAAGCAAATCGGGCTGAATTGTGTTAAATGCACTAGAGAAATCAAAGAACATGATCCTCACTGTCCAGATGACAGTGGGTTGGTTGAAGCAGGTGGATGATGGCATCTTCAACCCCAGCTCCACAGCGATAAGCAAACTGCAGCGGGTCCTGATATGTTCTTGTTTGCTTACTCAGGGGTTCCAACAGGAATCTCTCCAGGACCTTCATGATGTGGGAAGATCCACATAAGGTGGAACTGGGCAGTCATGGCCAACGTTTTTGAAAAACTCGAATTTTCTTTTCTAAAATCAGTGATTCGGTGCTCTTTTTTAATTTTTTTTACCAGATGTTTCCATGGAATACTGAAGTTTCAAAGTAGAACTGAGGGATATGGCGCAACATTATTGTCAGGATATAGTTTGGATTTATCAGAATACACAATACGTATATTACAAATCTAAAAGATGTGTGTTTCATAACTATATGTTGACTCTGACTCCAACCCCCCTTCCAACAGCAGGACAAAAGCATGAATTACAGGAGCTGATTTAGACTTGGGACTACATTATGACAAAGCACTGCTGCAAGGTGCAAGGACACGACGCAGTGCCCACAAAAGCCACCTGGAAAACACAAATGCGTGAGCTGCGCTCGGTTTTTAATGGCTTTGCTACACAAGCAAGAACCATTTTATTGCATTAGACTTATAACGTACACAAACTACAGTACAAACTCCGTAGAGCTCATGCTTTTGTCAGTCCCCCCAGAATTTCGGGATGTTGCAATTGCAACTATTAAACAAATTCAGCCAATCCTCACGATTTCTGAATGTCTTGCAATTTTAACCAATTATCGCAACTTTAATGCATGTTTGAACAATTGCATTTCTCCTTCTCATCACCTTATTTCTGACACTGTCACATATCACCTACACTTCTTGTTTCTTATGTGAGAGGGAGCGAGAATGCAATATGTTGCATTTGCGAACAAAAATCATGGCCAAGGACCGTGCTATAGACTTTCCTCATTCTCTGAAGGTAAATTATCTTGCACCTGGTCCAGCACAAACGGAAATTATCAAATGACACAAACATTTTTCTACCGGAAAACATTTAGACAGATTACAATTCACATCATTCCCTGTCCACTTGATGTTCAGTTTGAGTTTAATGTTTAGTTTCTGTTGAGTGGAAGCATATGCTGATTTAAGGTATTAAGCAGCTCCAAAATATCATCAATCTGAACTTTTGAACTTGCACCTCTTAAGTTCATGTTTTTCTTTTTTTCTTTTTATAATTTTTACATATTTAAACGCAACTTTTCTTTTATGGCTCCAGAGGTTGACCAACAGGGTCAAAAGAGTCCGGTCATAATCTATTTTTACCCGTCGATTTTTAAATATGATAGTATTTAAATACATATTCAATAGTATTCATTTTTTAATTCATTTTAAATAATATTTAGTCCAAACAAGCTGAACGGAGAACTACATATAAAAAATGAAATTGAACGATTGCACTGGATACCTGCTGTGGCTTGAATGCACAGTCTCACAAGATTCTCCTGCTCCGCATGGAACTGAAATGTGCCCATTTTGTGCATAATAAAATAGTGGGATTGCTGCTGAGGTTATTGTGAGGAGTTTTTGGATTTTTGCCTTGCACAGATGACTTGTCATGGGGGTTTAGAACTTTTTCTGCAGTATTTTACTGCAGTATTTTGGATCAAATGAAGGCTTTTTATTGTACACTCAACAAAAATATAAACGCAACACCTTTGTTTCTGCTCCCATTTTTCATGAGATGAACTTAAAGATCTAAAATTCATTCCAGATACACAATATTACCATTTCTCTCAAACATTGTTCACAAATCAGTCTAAATGTGTGATAGTGAGCACTTCTGCTTTGCTGAGATAATCCATCCCACCTCACAGGTGTGCCACATCAAGATGCTGATCTGACATCATGATTAGTGCACAGGTATACCTTATACTGCCCACAATAAAAGGCCACCCTGCAATGTGCAGTTTTGTCTCACAGCAAAATGCAACAGATGCCACAAGCATTGAGGGAGCGTGCAATTGGCATGCTGACAGCAGGAATGTCAACCAGATCTGTTGCTCGTGCATTGAATGTTCATTTCTCCACCATAAGCCGTCTCCAAAGGCGTTTCAGAGAATATGGCAGTACATCCAACCGGCCTCACAACCGCAGACCACGTGTAACCACACCAGCCCAGGACCTCCACATCCAGCAGGTTCACCTCCAAGATCGTCTGAGACCAGCCACTCAGACAGCTGCTGAAACAATTGGTTTGCATAAACAAAAACAATTTCTGCACAAACTGTCAGAAACCGTCTCAGGGAAGCTCAACTGCATGCTCGTCATCCTCATCGGGGTCTTGACCTGACTCCAGCTCGTCGCTGTAACAGACTTGAGTGGGCAAATGCTCACATTCGATGGCATCTGGCACGTTGGAGAGGTGTTCTCTTCACGGATGAATCTCCGTTTACATTGTTCAGGGCAGATGGCAGACAGTGTGTGTGGCGTCGTGTGGGTGAGCGCTTTGCTGATGTCAATGTTGTGGATCGAGTGGCCCATGGTGGTGGTGGGGTTATGGTATGGGCAGGCATCTGTTATGGACGAAGAACACAGGTGCATTTTATTGATGGCATTTTGAATGAACAGAGATACCGTGATGAGATCCTGAGGCCCATTGTTGTGCCATACCTCCATGAACATCACCTCATGTTTCAGCAAGATAATGCACGGCCCCATGTTGCAAGGATCTGTACACAATTCTTGGAAGCTGAAAATATCCCAGTTCTTGCATGGCCAGCATACTCACTGGACATGTCACCCATTGAGCATGTTTGGGATGTGCTTGACCGGCGTATACGACAGCGTGTACCAGTTCCCACTAATATCCAACAACTTCGCACAGCCATTGAAGAGGAGTGGACCAACATTCCACAGGCCACAATTGACAATCTGATAAACTCTATGCGAAGAAGATGTGTTGCACTGCATGAGGCAAATGGTGGTCATACCAGATACTGACCGGTTCTGAGTCCCCAAACCCCCAATAAAGCAAAAAACTGCACATTCCAGGGTGGCCTTTTATTGTGGGCAGTATAAGGTACACCTGTGCACTAATCATGATGTCAGATCAGCATCTTGATGTGGCACACCTGTGAGGTGGGATGGATTATCTCAGCAAAGCAGAAGTGCTCACTATCACACATTTAGACTGATTTGTGAACAATGTTTGAGAGAAATGGTAATATTGTGTATCTGGAATGAATTTTTGATCTTTAAGTCAATCTCATGTAAAATGGGAGCAGAATTTTTTTTTGCATTTTTATTTTTGTTGAGTTTATATATATATATATATATATATATATATATATATATATATATATATATATATATATATATATAATTAAAAAAAAGCAGAACACTTTTTAGGTTTAAAATAAATGCTCTTTAGTATGACCGGGAAATTCATTAAAGAAATTAAAGGGTCTATATGCAATTTTCTGAAATTTAAACTCGCGTCTGACACCTGTGGCCAAAAAACGGAACTGCTCTTCCTTTCTGCTCGCTCTCGCAGCACGCGCTCGTACACCGGCCGCTCTCAATCTTCGATCTTTTTCGGGCACTTGTCAGGGGTTTAACTTTTTTTGTCTTATGTGGAGTTGCTGTTGGTGTCAAAGTTGTCCTTGGTCTCTTCTGTGTATTCGCACAAGCCATTAAATTGCTTGCGAGGGCTGAGTAGCGGTGGTGGCAGTGTGATCATTGGGGGAGAGTAAAACATCCCTGCTTGCGACAAGCATAAGACATAAACAGTGGCGATCTGAGTGCTGTTGTTTCATCTCACCTCATTGTACATGAACTGCGTTTCTCTTAGTAGCATGGAGCCGACTCTTAAACACTGTGGTAAAAACCAAAAACCAAGCATGAGCTGTTGTCTTGACTACATTGTTGTTACGGTTTATTGGGTAACATTTCTTGCTGCTCTAGTATACTCTAGTATACGGTACACTTTTAGGTTTAACCCTGCCCACCCTGTGAGAGTCCAGCTCGCGATGGAAACCCTCACCTAAATACACCAGATTATAAAATAGCATATCGACCTGGACCTACCGGCACCCTACCACTCAGTGGAAATGAGGCATAAGTGACATGCTTTTGCAGGTTATCAACCAGGCTTTGCAGTTTGTACTAATTGTTCTGAGAAATGCACTAGCTATTGTGGAAATGTTGATACTGATGTGAGAAATGTACATGAAATTGTAAGACCATTTTTGGGAAACAACAACCTCTGTTGAGTGTGTTTCCAAGTTTTATGGTGGTTAATAGTCTAATGGTTCAATGAGGAATACACACAAATTTGATTTCTCTGCCAGATTTGCAAGAACATGAACAAAGTTCTTTCTGGTCATACTTCGCAAGAACTGAGGCACAGATCCCCAGCAATAAAAGTACTGCAAAAGACATCATCATCTGAAAATTAACCCTGTTCTGTTCTGGGGACAACTGTGGAACCACTGTGATGATGTAATGAAGGATTCTTCATAAAATCAATAAAATCATGGACAACCCTGAGCATCCAATTTACGAAGTTATTCTACAACAACAAAGTGTCCTCAGTCGGAGCCTTCTTTAGTTTCGCTGCAACACAGACCGCTACAAGAAATCCTTCCTGCCCACAGCCATCATGATCTACAACAACTCCTTGCAGAATTAAAAAGTATGAGCTACAACAACATTTAATTTCCTTCTGGGATCAATAAAGTATTTTGGAATTGAATTGAAAAAGCAGGTACATAGCAGAGCATACTGTCTTTTTTGTCTGATTTTGGTTGTAGTCACCTATTTGGCACCCAGTGTTCCACATTTCCTGGGGATTGAAATTGGAAGAGTCTGTTCGGAAGCCAGTGGGATAAACCCTGGTCAGTTGCCGGGAATTATGATGCACAAACTCTGCTCCTGTAAAGGAAATGATCCAGTGGAATTCACAACAAAAAAAAATATGTTGTACAAGCATCAATGTTAATTATAAAACAAAATGGATGGATGGAACTAACCAGCCTCTCGTAAGTGTTTGCGGGCTTTGGACTCTGTGAAAGAAACGACCTCGTAGAACTTGTAGTGGATCCGGGAGTGTTTGAAGCTCCTGAAGTGGACACTCTTGCAATAGACCACACACTCTGATAGTTCCTTAGACAAACGCTGCTTTGACTTCTGTTGACATACAGAAACAAATGATAAAAATACAACAACGACAACCGGATGTCAGGAAAGAAATCACAGCTCACTTGAACTTTAAAAATAAAGCATTTAATAGCAGTGAGAAAAATATATGACTTGCATTCACAGCATTGCTAAAGGGATTCCTTTACAGGCAAAAAGGAAGGGGCTGTCATTGGTGTACTGGCCATGGTTAAAATGTCCAGCGTTTCCAAACTTTCCACACAGTTTGAAACATTTATAGTACAATACAACTCAATAAAAGGCAAATTGGAGGGAAAATGTGAAAAAGCTAAGTTGCATACATGTCCCTGTATTTAAACCAATACTTGGTTGAAGCACCTTTTGATTTAGTTTTGATCATTCAGTCTTCTTTGGCAGGAGTGTGTAAAGATATCTCTTTTTGATTCTGTAATATCGACCCACTACACCTGCAAAATTTCACACAGCATCCAAAACCAAAACTATACTGTATATGATAATACACATAAACTAATTATAAATTAGGGCCACTAACTTTTTAAAACATTTTAACCTGAATTGTTTTTGCTTTATCAGGCCCTATGCAAGAGGTTGTTGGGGGTCCCAAGATTGCTGAAATACTACTGAGAGGTTTCTAATGCATTAGCTGATTCACAAAAATGGCACTATTTATTACTATTCACCAACAAACTCATAATAATTTCTGATATTAATGTCTACATAAATGTTTACATTATTATTCGAAAGCAAGTACACAACTCAAGCTCAAGTTCCCTCATTTTCAGACCCCAAAATAATACAATAAAAATGTAGTGATCATAAGTTAGGTTAATACTTATTTACATGTCACTGTGCTAAAAACTTTTCCATTAGTTCCCTCGTACCTGTTGACTGATATGTCTCATCAGATCAGGAGTAAAATTCTAATACATTATGAAAAGTCAAATGAAAACATTAAGACTGCCCCCACATGTGTTGCGCCAACTCCCTTCTGATCTGTTATTTTGTAGGCTGTGTTATAAGCTGCAATGCAAAATTTTATCGATGAACTGAACAGACTATTGGATGGGTGGAAGCCATTTCAAAGATGGACTGAGCAGACCAGATTTCCCAGCAATCCTAGCGGTGACCCCCAACACACTCCTATTGGTCCGTGGCCACCAATGGCAACATCAACGATGACATCACGGCCAAAGGGCTATAAGAGTGGTGGTGGCTGCCATTTCAAATTTGTTCTCAGCAGAGGTTCTTAGCAGAAACTCCTGCCATACAGAGGACATCTTACCGGTGAAGATTCTCTTTTGTTCTGACCCGCTGGACTGGGAAGAACTCTCATTTCAACGCTTCAAAGTGCTCATCCTGTTTGTGTATCCAGTTCGGGCAATATCCGGACTGTTCCAAAATAGTTCATTACGACGTTGACCTGCAGGCCAACCAGCCTGCAGTTGGGACACAGTCCTAAAAAAAATCCTGTGCAGGTTTTTATAACTCTTCCTTTTCTTGCTCAACTACGGACACATTTTGTTCTCCTCCTCGTGGACCGGACCTCCCTCAACACAAAGTAGGACTGAACTGGTTCATTTATGCTAATCTTATGTCTGGGTGGAGATAAATAGAGAAAACAGAGTTTTTAATGAGTTAGATCACGTTCATTGTTGATTTAAAGGGTTTTTAAGCGCTGAACCTGTTTGTTCATTTAGCGTCGCCGCATGCATAAGTTTGAGCTGTATTTGCTGTGTTTGAAACTGTTTTTCTTCATCCTGAGTGGATCCCGCTCTTTCTTTGTTTTTCCTTCCTCTCTTTTCCTCGCTCTCTCTCTCTTCCGCTCTCTGATCACCTGGTCGGCTGAGTCGGACTTGGTCCGGCCTGCGTTAGCTGGTGTTAGCTGAAAGATTAACCTCATCAGACATGAAAACGGGTCATGGGTGAAAAAGGTGAGAAGGACACAGTGAGCTAGAGGGGGTCTGGGGGCATGCTCCTCTGGGAAGAATTTTTTAAATATTTCTTATTTAAAGCATTAATCTGATGAATTTTGAGAGAAAAAATGCCCACAATTGCTAGACAGTTCAAATGTATAAATTTATGGTTGCAAGTGTCTGCCAGGTTCACATTTTATATACAGACACACACGCACACACACACACACACCTACACACACACACACATACAGAGCCCTTATTATTTCTTCTTCTTCGCTAGTTTCTGCAATGCTTGCTTGCGATTTTTGGCCAGATGTTTAAGCCGTGCCCGTTTAAGCGCTGGGAGAAACCCTGATATATATATATATATATATATATATATATATATATATATATATATATATATATATATATATATATATATATATATATATATATATATATATATATATATATATATATACACTACCGTTCAAAAGTTTGGGGTCACATTGAAATGTCCTTATTTTTGAAGGAAAAGCACTGTACTTTTCAATGAAGATAACTTTAAACTAGTCTTAAATTTAAAGAAATACACTCTATACATTGCTAATGTGGTAAATGACTATTCTAGCTGCAAATGTCTGGTTTTTGGTGCAATATCTACATAGGTGTATAGAGGCCCATTTCCAGCAACTATCACTCCAGTGTTCTAATGGTACAATGTGTTTGCTCATTGGCTCAGAAGGCTAATTGATGATTAGAAAACCCTTGTGCAATCATGTTCACACATCTGAAAACAGTTTAGCTCGGTACAGAAGCTACAAAACTGACCTTCCTTTGAGCAGATTGAGTTTCTGGAGCATCACATTTGCGGGGTCAATTAAACGCTCAAAATGGCCAGAAAAAGAGAACTTTCATCTGAAACTCGACAGTCTATTCTTGTTCTTAGAAAAGAAGGCTATTCCATGCGAGAAATTGCTAAGAAATTGAAGATTTCCTACAACGGTGTGTACTACTCCCTTCAGAGGACAGCACAAACAGGCTCTAACCAGAGTAGAAAAAGAAGTGGGAGGCCGCGTTGCAGAACTGAGCAAGAAGATAAGTACATTAGAGTCTCTAGTTTGAGAAACAGACGCCTCACAGGTCCCCAAGTGGCATCTTCATTATATAGTACCCGCAAACACCAGTGTCAACATCTACAGGGAAGAGGCGGCTGCGGGATTCTGGGCTTCAGGGCAGAGTGGCAAAGAAAAAGCAATATCTGAGACTGGCCAATAAAAGAAAAAGATTAAGATGGGCAAAAGAACACAGACATTGGACAGAGGAAGACTGGAAAAAAGTGTTGTGGATGGATGAATCCAAGTTTGAGGTGTTTGGATCACAAAGAAGAACGTTTGTGAGACGCAGAACAACTGAAAAGATGCTGGATGAATGCCTGACGCCATCTGTTAAGCATGGTGGAGGTAATGTGATGGTCTGGGGTTGCTTTGGTGCTGGTAAGGTGGGAGATTTGTACAGGGTAAAAGGGATTCTGAATAAGGAAGGCTATCACTCCATTTTGCAACGCCATGCCATACCCAGTGGACAGCGCTTGATTGGAGCCAATTTCATCCTACAACAGGACAATGACCCAAAACACACCTCCAAATTGTGCAAGAACTATTTAGAGAAGAAGCAGGCAGCTGGTATTCTATCGGTAATGGAGTGGCCAGCGCAGTCACCAGATTTGAACCCCATTGAGGTGTTGTGGGAGCAGCTTGACCATATGGTACGCAAGAAGTGCCCATCCAACCAATCCAAATTGTGGGAGCTGCTTCTAGAAGCGTGGGGTGCAATTTCTCCAGATTACCTCAACAAATTAACAGCTAGAATGCCAAAGGTCTGCAATGCTGTAATTGCTGCAAATGGAGGATTCTTTGACGAAAGCAAAGTTTGATGTAAAAAAAATCTTATTTCAAATATAAATCATTATTTCTAACCTTGTCAATGTCTTGACTCTATTTTCTATTCATTTCACAACGTATGGTGGTGAATAAATGTGACTTTTCATGGAAAACACAAAATTGTTTGGGTGACCCCAAACTTTTAAACGGTAGTGTATATATATATATATATATATATATATATATATATATATATATATCAGGGTTTCTCCCAGCGCTTCATATTTATTTATCTATATAGGCCTGACGACACGCATATTAAAAAAGCGGCGGACTTGCCATGGGCCAGTGTGCTGGGTGTCCAGCCTGCTATCTTGCTTATGGAATCGCAGTAGCACCCCCCTCCTCGTTGGAGTTCTCCACCACCAGGCTTAGCTAGTTTTCTGGGGGACGGGACGTTATGTTGTATCCTCTTATTATACGGCTCTGTAAAATGACGCGTGCGATATGTTCCATTCATATGTATGGCCAACTCTCACTCAGCGATTTTTTTCCATTAACTGACTTCTGAAATTGACCGGACGTGGAAGGGTCGCAAAGCGGCGCGCTGGCAAAAATCATGCGCGGTCCACCGCCCTCCTGTTAACACCAGACTCTAAATACAGCCAATGCACCAGACGCATATTTCTCCGCGGCGGTCGACAAGTGCTTCTGCTCAGATGTTTATTCAGAGCAAATTTTTTCATCACATGTCCTGGGGAACATACAACTCCCTGTACTTCTCCACTTCTAAAATTCATTTTACATCAACCATCTTGACTTGTCACCAACTCATCTCTGCCTCTCTCTCGCTCTTTTCCTGTATGTTTATGTTTAGACCCCCCCCAAATATTTTCTCATCGGATCTACACGATTCACGTGGGTCACCTATTTTGGCTTCAAAAAGGCGAATTTCTCCGAAAGGTGAGGGATTTTCTTGTCTGCCTCATTGCACAGAACTAGTTCTATGACTCTTTGTCTTCTAGGCTATCTGTGACTTGAGCCCCCTGGAGTGAGGGCCACCTCCCTCTCTGAACAAAGCCTGAGCTGTCTGTTTGTCCCCGATCCCTTTCATGTTAATTGTGTTTAATTTTCACTTTTTGTTTTCTAAGATCTGTAGTAATTAGTTGCATGCTTTAGAATAGATGGGAATTATTGACGAAATTGTCAGGTTACGCTTTCAAGGAGGACCCAAATGCAGAACGTTTAAGAACTCAGATTTAATTAAATAACAAATAACAAAACTTACAAAATAATGACGAGAAAGCCAGGGAACATGGAGACCAGGGAACGCGGGAAGACAGACCAGGGAACGCAGGAACCAGGAAGAGAGGAAAGACAACGAACCAGCGAGTTGTGACTGAGTTCGAACTGTATTTATACTGAGGGGAGTGGGAGGATGTGAGCAGAAAGAGCTGAGGACTGATTAAGGGAAGCGGTTGCAGCTGAGGGAGTGAGCAGGTGAAGATAATTAACTGGAATAGGAGGTAAAAAGGTTGGGAGACAGAAGACTCTTAAGAAACTAAAGATAATAAGTCTGGAAGGGAATTTGAAGGAAACACTGGAAAACAGAAGGAAGAAATAAATAGTAAACTATCTAGAGGGAAGAACCTAAGGAAACAAATGAGGACACAAACAGAAGGTGAAAATATCTAAGAACAAGAAGAAGAAACAGAAACAAGGAAGTGCCAGAATAAACTAGTAGAAGCAAAGAATAACTAAACACGATAATAGAACTAAATAAGGAAAATAACTAACAAAACACAAACACCTAGGAATCATGACAGAAATGTTTTGGCTGTAAGGTTGATCAATTTTCTTAATAAATTCCCCTTAGCTTAAAGAGAAGTTGTCTGGGATTACTTGGAGTAATGCGTACAATTAATGTCCACATCGTAAGAACTTATTCCTTCATCCATTGTTTATTTATCTCAATCTAATCAGACACGTAATCATAAACAAAAACTGAGACTAAACAATTTGGCTATATATTCCTGGAATCCAGGTGGTGCCCCCACACTTGATAATTTTTACATAAAATTATTAATCTTCTTAATAATTGCCCTAAGCAATTCATAATTATTCATAGCCAAATCCTACCTATCTGTGGCACAACACCCTCGTGTATGCCCTAACAAAAACTTTTTGACTACTGTGTTTTAAATTGTTACTTTACTGTGTATAATCAGAAAGTGTGAAGCACACAAAGATGTATAATGTTCACAAAGCCGAAACACATCCGTCTGTTAAAGGGGGGGTATTATGAAAAATGGACTTTCTGAAGCTTAATATTCTGAGAACCTGTCTTTCCCTCATTAAAAACATACCTGAAGTGTTGCTCTGACCCATTCACTCATGTTAGAGTCCCAAGTGCAGTAATTCTAACACACCAGCTGCAGCTGCACGTCTGACTCTGTGCATGCTGTAATGATTCACAGTATGTGACAAACTGAAGGGGGAGTGTCAGAAAGAGTAGGAGGGTCTTAGAGAGGCACAGGCGAAAATCAAGACGTCCAATACGGAAGTAAATGTCTTTAAGGTGGATTTGGATATATGACGGACTTTTAAAAGACTTAAGGTGACAATTTTATTGGAGTGTGCTATAGAAGGGTAATATGTGCCTGGAAGAAGCATAATACCCCCCTTTAATAAAGATGGTTCCCAAGTACGTAAAGTTGTCAGAGTTTGGGGTTGTTGTGTTTGTGTGACTGTTGCCAAGCTGCAGGTTTACACCAGAGGGTGAAGAAAAGCCTGGAGCAGGAAGTTACCTTCCAGCTCGCTTCTAGAAACAATCCCCAGTGATTCTTTCTGGACTCCACAATCACAAACAACCTCAAAAAAATAACTGGATCAACCACCACAACCAGCTTCTCTTATCTCTATCTTCATAATCATCATTATTATCATCATAATCATCCCCATAACCAACCTCCGAACCAAACCTGTCCACCCTCCAAAGCTCTCCACGCTCTCACTTCACAGCTCTACTCATTACACCTGCTTCAATATCTGCTCCAGCTACATCCACAACTCCACGCCAACCAACAATCCCCTAACTCTGCATATTCCTCCCTGGCGTTCATCTCCTTCATCTACCATAAGCTTCAACTTTACACATCCTGGAATATTCTCAAGTAATCAACTCTGGCTAATCTCTGTTTCTCTCCCTCACAGTGTTGCAGTCTCCTGTGTTCCAGAATCTCCCAGATCAAGATCCTCCCAATATTCTTAATCATTAAATAAACTTGTTAAGCTTTACTTGTGTCTCCTGGGAGTATCTTGTGGATCAGAAAAGCCTTAACAGAACCAACACAAAAATGTTGTTGGATACCTCTTATTGCAAACAAAGTCTGTCAGTTGTGCATCTCGTGAAATTGATTTTATGTACAAACATACATGAACATCTTGTACATGTTTAGAAATCATATAAAATTTCCATTTCCATTTTATTTGCTACTAGTGCATCTAAATTGCTATAGTTTGGGACAATAAGGAATCTTTCTCTTCTATTTCTATTCTATTCTAAGATTTGGTTATTTTAATTTTTCCAAGAATTCCATTAAATAAATGTGAATGTAAATGTAATGTAATGTAAAGCTGAAGACACTGACCTGGAAAAGACCAGCTTATTCAATCTTATGAGTATTTATGTCACAAAGTTCTACTGTCTGTCCAGACCTCAACTTTTAACCTTTATCTCTCTCAGGGCATGAGTTTTCTGTATCATATCCCTGAACCTCCAGTCCATTAACATAAGCTGACTGTTATTTCAGTCCAAACACATGACAGCATGAACGCTTGTGCTGAAAGCGAATCCTATCGTGAGTGGTAGTGATACCCCACTGCAAGGCCAAGGAGGCGTGCCACCACGGTTCCTGTCATGGCTGCCCAGATCAAAGGTTCTGCACAGCGAGACCGTCAGAGTACTTCTGTATGCATGCCTGCCTCGCTGGCTCCTTTCACATGAAAGCCAATCTGTGAGGGTATCCCTGCCCTCCAACACCACTGTCACCTTCACTTGTCTATAAAACAGACACCTAAACTGTGAGCAGGGACACTGTAGAGCTTATATCATTATTCAAGTTGACTGGGCTCGCCTCCGGTGAATGTAGTGACATACTGTAAGTCCCAGTGTGTCAGTTCATGTTTCTTTCTGATTCTTCTTACCAAACAGAACACTAAGTCTTCAGTGGGTTTGTGTCCGATAAAACAGACATCCACCTAAAGTTTACAAAAAATTTAGTTTGAGTTTGGGATTCAAAGTGGCACCGTTCTATGCACTAAAAGACTGAATATTATATGTGGTTTAAATGGAGTTATAAATGTTTACTCATTATCAGATTGTTGTGTAGTCATCTGAATCAATCAGAGATGGTTAGGAAGCCTCCAGAATCGAATGGAGCTGTATTGCCCTACCCCACACAAACAGAAATGACTAGTGACTGTAGTCAAAGTATAGTGTGTCCCTTTCAACAGGATAAAACCTTTACCTGACCAAACACAGTCTCAACTGTAGATGTCATCCAGACGCTTAAGGCGTTTAAGTCTTAAAGATTTAGGGGGCCTATTTTTTATGTTGTCATAGTTAATTGGTTAGCTTGTCAATGGTCACATCACAGAACAGTCACATGTCAGAGGACAGAGTAATGCTTGCTCTGCATCTGTGGGCCACCAGTGTGCAAGCTGATCACCTTATGTAACAGCCTGTCTCTGTTCTCTGCCTTTCAAACCTTTTTTTATTTTTCATGAAAGGATAGGGAGGGGCATAGTGGCATAGTGGTCATTGTTTCCTTGCAAGAAGATCTTGGGTTCAAATCCCAGCTGGAGGTCTTTTTGTATAGAGGTTGCATGTTCTTGCCATGCATGCCTTGTTTATATTATATATAGGTATGAGTATGTTTCTGTCCTGCTCTCATCCAGTGACCACTGGAGATATTCAGAATCTCCAAACCCCACCCCAATTTATTTTGTAAAAGCAGAGATTATGACAGATCCACAGTCCACTAACTTTCTTGACATGTTTGTTGGTTTTTCTTCGTTTTTTCCTGGTCCAATGTATTTCGATATTAATAATTAAATAATATTTATAATTACATAAAACAAGGTTGCAAAAAGGCGTGGTTGAATCTAAAGCTTCCAATTTTTTCATTGAGCAGGTGAATGAATAAACAAAATAAAAGTAACATGCAGACAAACGTTTCTCTCTCGTTTTGTGGTTTTTCAGGTATTTCAGTGTTTTTTACTGGTAATGTGTGAATTTGACAGATCTGGACTTTGACTACGCATTAGTACTGGGCGATATAAATGGTATAAGGTAGAAATTATATCAGTTTAGTCAACAGTAGAGATTTTGACTATACTGGCCTACTGCAACTGCACATGTTGATGATGTCATCAAGCGTTGCCAAGGATAAATACTGATGTTCAGTGTTAGTATTTAGACTAGATATTGAAAGTTTAAAATTTATTGTCTTCTATTTTACAGAAATGAAACCTGTTGAACTTGTGGTGTTTTTAGTTCAATTGTATCAATCTTCATTTTCATGCAATATTAAATGTATAGATAAGTAATTAGGAAAGCAGGAAGAAATGTTATTTCTCCTTTACATTTTGCACTTCAGCAATTTAGAATGTTTTTGTTTTGTAACATTTAGCTTATATTTTATTTAAAATGTCATCATCTTTATTTATGTTATGATAATTTTTGTGTTGCATTGTTTGGAAAAAGATTTTTAACTCACCTTAAAAATTACTTGAAAGGTTTTGCATTTTTCTGACTACATTCTGCACAATAAATGTTCTTTAAATGGCATTCAATATGTTTTTGAAGTAAATGTTCTGCTGCAATGTATCTGGTATGTGAGACTGTTCAAAAACTGTCATTTTGACATATATAAACAGAAAAAAAGAATATATTGCAATAAATATCTTTACCACACATGCTTCAAATTATATCACAATTTACACTCACTGGAAACTTTATTAGATACACCTTGGTAGAACCGGGTTGGACCCCCTTTTGTCTTCAGAACTGCCTTAATCCTTCGTGGCATAGATTCAACATGGTACTGGAAACACTCCTCAAAGATTTTGGTCTATATTGACATGATAGCGTCACGCATTTGCTGCAGATTTGTCGGCTGCACATCCATGATGCAAATCTCCCGTTCTCCACATCCCAAAGGTGCTCTATTGCATTGAGATCTGGTGACTGTGGAGGCCATTTGAGTACAGTGAACTTATTCTCATGTTCAAGAAACCAGTCTGAGATGATTTGAGCTTTATGACACTAAATTCACCTTTGTTCCCCATTCTGATGCTCGGTTTGAACTGCAGCAGATCGTCTTGACCATGTCTACATGCCTAAATGCACTGAGTTGCGGCCATGTGATTGGCTGATTAGAAATTTGCGTTAACAAGCAGTTGGACAGGTGTGCCTAATCAAGTGGCCAGTGAGTGTAGATTTGAGGCCATATTGCCCAGCCCTACTAGGCATTACTATGCTTTGATCTGAACCATTCAATTGTAGCTCTGGCTGCACTGTAAAAAATGTACGTAAAAATGACAATAAATAACTATGATATAGCTACGATAAATTACTATTAAATTGAAAAAAGTAAATGATTGTAATACATATGTTAAATTACTATAAATCATGTCTTATTTTCTGTAAAAGAAACAGGAAAAATGTATTAAATTGTTTTCAATAAATTATTTTAAAAGTTACATAATAATTCTGTATAAGTAAAAAAATTTAATTACTTGGTTATTGGTCTGTGTGGTGGTTTTTTGCTCTCACATCATTTTCACAGGTTGTCTACTGGAGGGTGCAGCGGAGGAACTGGTTCTCAGTCCTGTTGGGTGGAGATTTGTAGGTGTGTGTCTGCACACCGGTAAATCATCATCATTATCATCAACCGGAGGATAAAGGGAACTGGCAACCCCTCATTCGATGCCTGAGTGTTAACCTAAACATGGTACACCACGCCACTGAGTTCCTGAGCTTCTTGTTTATGAAGATAACTTTGAAGATTTTTCCCTTTGATTTTGATATTTAGAAAACTTATCTTCCTCATCTCTTCTCCAGGTTTCCATGTTCTGATCTACATCTCACCAAGTTTCCATACAGCTCAGTTCTAAATTGTTCCTGGTTCATCTTCCAAGACTGGCAGTCTAGTTTCCTAATGCATCTTCATCCTCTGGTTTCATCTCTGCTCACACCATTGGAGACTCCACGATCACCTCTGTGTTGCCCCTGTCCACCCTCAGAGGACACAGAGGATGCTCAGTTACTGGGAGCATCATCCCAGTCGATGCCCCGTCTAACAGGGCAAATTTTTCAAATATTTGATGTTAGAGGTTAATGGAGTGTGTCTTAGCCCTTTGATGCGCAACATTTAGCAATTGTGACTTGTGTTTTTATCTTTATCATCGCAGTAAATTACTTTCAGATTTAGGTTACATGCTACAGTCCAGAAGATGGCGGTAAAGCACCGCCAAAAATAAACAAAAGAAGAAGAAAGGAGAGAGAGAGAGAGAGAGAGAGAGAGAGAGAGAGAGAGAGAGAGAGAGAGAGAGAGAGAGAGAGAGAGAGAGTTAGTTCTGAAGTACTGAAAGTCTCATTGCAGTGTTTGACCCTGACCTTTAGAGTACATTTAAAACTAACATTCCTAAGATATAAGGATTTTCTTTTAAAGGTGAGTAACACATGAACAAAATACTCTATTGTTTAGTGTCTAATCTTTAGTAGATACTGTGTTTATGTAAGAAAGAAATGCTTTAAGGCAAATATTGAAATCTTTCTCCCTCACCTTTTAGGCACAACCATCAAAGTTGTATAAAGGAGAATTAAATTAGTTCATACTTGGAATAAGATTTCTACTTTATTGTTGGATCATTGCTCCACTTTCCATATACCACGCATCAATATATTTTGTCTTGTAACAGTAGAGACACAGAAGGAGGTACAAGGGCAGATGCTGTAGATGGAGGAGGAGAGACTGAAGATGTAGGACAACAGGATGGAGGCTCACAGGTGAGGTTGAAAGTATAAAGATATGTTAGCCATGAATTTGAGCGGTTTTTCAAATGAGAGGCTTATGGTGATCTTTATCAGAAAAAGTGGTTCATCCATTTGGCTTTGAGATTACAGCTTTCTATGTAATCTTCATCTATGTATTTTTTCAGATGACAAAACGGAGCTGTCTAGATGGAGATACTGGTAGATTCACAGGTGAAGCATTGGCTTGAAACAATGTGGCAACAACTCTCTTATCTGTGAAATATCTGTCTGCATTGTACTTTCTAGGCTGTAGATTTATTCAAATTTGGATCTTCATGTTTTCAATTAAAGGGTATATCTTGCCCCCACCCCAAACTCAAGTCACTTGTGCCCCATCCAACTCACTACTTGAGTAGTATTTTCATGACATGCTTAGTTACCTTTACATGGGTAATTTTTTAAAGGACTACTTTAACTTCTATTTGAGTAATTTTAGTTTGAAGGAATGCTACTTATACTTCAGTATGGTTTTTGGCTACTCTACCTACCTCTGGCTAAATGTAAGATTTTATATTTGCTTGATCAATTGTATATATGTGTATTTGAGTCTGAAATGTCCAGTTTGCTTAACTGTGCTTTGGATCTGCTTTCAGGCTGCAATGAAAGAACAGTAATCTACACCGAGCATCTGAAGAAGAACATGCAAGTCCTCAACCACATTGGATCCAAAACCTGTTGCAGTTTTCTGGATTCTATCAGAGACTGTTTTCCATGTCGAATGCCCACTACTATCAAGTCCAGATAAAAAGACACTTTATGTCAACCACTGCAGTTTTCAAATGTTTTAAATTCTTTTGACTGTGTTTATTGTGTACTTTCATTTTAAAAACTTCAGGCAGTGTTAAGTAAAATTAACAGGTTATTGTGTAAGTTTAATACTATTCAGGTTCTTTTGGTCATTGTATTGATTATTAAATCAATTTGGGGTATTTTGTTTATAGCAAATTATAACAAAAACAATCAAATTCTAAATTTTATAACAATCAGTCCTGTTATGTTTATTATCTAATTTGTTAGACCGTACGTTCATAAGAGACATTATGACTATTACAGCAGCAGCAGCCAAGAATTTAATGTAAACCTGAACTTCTTAATAAAAAAACATAGGTGTATTACACAGTTGTAGTGTTTTTTATCACTATGAGACCGTAAGAAAGCCTATGGGGAAAATTTTAGCTTGACAACAGTTCTTCATTGTGAATTTTATATTTAACACAAAGTATGCCATTAAGTATCCTACATCATCCCTGTATTTTCCACAGGGAAATTCTGGCAACCACAGCTGTCAGTAATTTACGGTGATATTGAATTTCTTTTCCATAAAATATTGTATTTTATTCAGTTTCACTCTATTAAAGAGTGAGAGACTGTAATCAGGTTAATGGAATGTCTGTTGTTTTTACATTAATTACCATAAACAGGTTTACAATGTTGTTTTTCATTATTTATAGTAGTTTACCGTACTAAAAACAACAGTTCTTAATCGTGAATTTTATATTTATCTAAAAAGTATACCGCTAACTATTATACAGTACATTATCACTATATTTTCCATGGTTAAATTCTGGGAACCACAACTGCCAGAAATTTACTGTAATATTAAAGTTTTTAATACATTACCATAATATGTTTTACAGTTTCACTGGATCCAGCTGTGGGAGACTGTAAAAAATTAAACGGCATGTCTATTGTTTTTACATGAATTGTCATGAACAGTTTTACAGTATTTATTTTAATTCAGGGTAATCTACTGTGAAACAACAATATTCCCTTACTGTGAAATGTATGGTTACCTAAATAGTATACTGTTGCGCTTTCTAAATTTACACTTTATTTTTCACAATGAAATTCTGCAAACCACAGCTACCAGTAATTCACCATAAATTAAACTTCTGGTTGTTGTTTTTTACAGTGTATTTATCCTGCTGACAGGTATGGCAAGCCGATTGAGCATTTATTCTGATATCTTGATATCAGACATAATTGTCAAAGACATGCAAGCCATTTCTGTCCACTAGTTAACTAGTGAGCCATGTTTGTGTGAACTAGTTAACTAGTGGCAGCCCAAATGTCCACTAGTTAACTAGTAAGGCACAAATTATCTCTAGTTAACTACTTCATATGTTTCACATCTTACTAGTTGACTAGTATTGCTCAGCATGTTCACTAGTTAACTAGTGGACATTGAAATTTCCACTAGTTAACTAGTTAAAAGAAATTTCTATTTTACTAGTCAACTAGTAAGGTACAAAAATGTTTGTAGCTGACTACCGAATGTCAAATTCCCACTTGTTAACTTCTATATAATTTGGCCAGCCGCTTGAGCATTTATTCTGATATCTTGATATAAGGCCAATTGCAGTGAGCTGTATCTTTATCTTGCAAATTGTTTCCATGTTTTACATGATAGTACTTGTTGCCATACTCTGCAGTGAAAAACAAAAAAGTCACTGTAATTTTTGTTTAGATGGCAAAATGATGGAGGCCTTTTTACGTTAATGCCAAAGGCTAAATTCGAGACTTCAAAAAGGGCCATGAAAACAGTGAGAAGAGAGTTGGCCCTCAGAATCCTTGAGGGATCAGGTACATTTACGGCTTACCAAAAACACACAATACTGCCATCAGTGCATTTCTTATGCATCTAAACTATTTACCAATCTCCTATATTTTACACCTTTGCTGCGCTACCCAAACATCCTGTTTTCAGTTTTTTTTCTGTGTTTGATGAGAATAACTGTTGTGCAATGTGTGCTGCCTTTAAACCTCCTGCATCTGGGCCTCCGATAACAGACTGGGTGAGGTCTTGTTGATGGATTTCAATTTTACACTAATATATCTGAGAAGGTCTAAAGCTAATTGTGAGGCCAGGTGAGAAGTAATTAAACATCATGAATACAGTTTTTTGATCATTTTTGTTTTTTATCTTTACTTTTGACAGATCCAATGTGATAGCTGTGAAAGATGGTTCCATGCAAAGTGTCTGAATATGGAAAAGACAGAATATGAAAGTGCAAAGACTGGGATTTGGAAATGCCCATTATGCAAATGAAGTGCAGCGTACAAACTGAGTGAAACTGTGAGAAATTGTACACAGTAAAGATACAGTTTAGAGTTCATGTTTAAAATGCACAAACCACAACACAGTTTCATGTGGAATTAATGAAGGATGCATAAAAAAAACGGATTAGAAATTGGTGTGTCCTGTTCTCTAGATGTAATAGGACAGTCTAAGATTGATTTGGTGTCACTCAGTCACATGACCTAGAAGCTATTGAAGAAGACCCCTCACTATTACAGTAAAAAATTTATAAGAAATATTACATATGATTTTTTTTATCAATAAATCGGTGTGTCATGTATCTTAGGTGTCGAGCAACAACGTATCAATATTTGGGCGTTACTTTGTCAGGAGATCTCACAGGCATTGACTTATTTTCTGGGATGTCTGGAAATTTATTGATGGTCCCTAACCAAAACCACCGCCTTCAGGAGCGAGCCTTCAGGAGCGAGCCTTCAGGAGCGAGCCTTCAGGAGCGAGCCTTCAGGAGCGAGCCTTCAGGAGCGAGCCTTCAGGAGCGAGCCTTCAGCTGCAATGTATCAGCTCCATGAGAGCAGTTGTCGGTGAGACGTCGAAGGGAGTCTCCGCTTTAATGAAACAAATGTCCGTAGAATATCCAACTTAAGACTAACTTCACCGCGGTGATTTCTGCGGAGTACCAGCGCTCCCACATCAACAAACAGACACGCTGTCTGCCGCTGCTTTCAGACTGCAGGCTTTTTCAGGCTAATAACTGAAAAACTAAAGACTGCACACGTTAACTGAACAAAGATTACAGCAATACCACAACTTTGTCACTACAAATGTTATCAAAACATATTTTTATGCTCAAACGATCTTAGTTTATAACATTTGCTCTTAGAACAGCCTGGATGAAGTCAGCCATGTTTTCTAGGTTTCTGAGTCCTAAATGGACCAATCAAAATCCTTGTTCCGCCTTATTCATTTGCATGCAAGTGCAACATTGCGCACTAGTAAACTAGTGGCCAGTGTTGCGGTCCCACTAGTTAACTAGTGGCACAAAATGCCAGCCGTTTGTGTATTTATTCAAATTCCACTAGTTTACTAGTGTGAGGGGCATTTTTCTCCAGCCAGTTCACTATGGACAGTGTTTTGTCTTCACTAGCTAACATGTAAGGCTCAATTTGCCCTCTATAAGCTACTGAAAGACATTAGAATGCAGATATGCTCACTAGTTAACCAGTGAGTCTGTCCTGTTCCATTACTAGTAAACTAGTAACGCCAAACATGTCAATTAGTTAACTAGTGAAGGCCAATTTGTCACTAGTTGACTAGTAAGAGCACATTTTTGCATTACAAGTTAACTAGATAGCACCAAAAACAGCCACTAGTGTGTGTCTTGTGCGCACTAGTTAACTAGTGAGCTGCTTCACTGCCACACATGGAAACTAGTGAGACTTCAGTCGTTCCACTAGTTAACTAGTGGACAAAAACGGTCAGCTTGTTTGTGTTTTTAGGTGTAACTAGTTTACTAGTGAATGAAATATGCATGCGTTTTGGGGCACACTAGTAAACTAGTGACACCTTTTGCACCTCACTAGTTAACTAGTTGAATGGAAATTGTCATCACTAGTTCACTAGTGGGTGTTTTGGTGCACACTGGTAAACCAGTTACACTTTTTAGACCTTACTAGTTAACTAGTGGGCATTTGTGTCTTCACTAGTTAACTAGTGAGTAGTTCTGCCTTCACTAGTTTACATGTAAGTGTCACACTGAAGCCACTAGTTTACTAGCTAAAGTTCCTTTGGCCAGCATGTTAACTTGTGTGCCACATGCAAATGTTTTAGATAGGATTTTGTGAAATTCTGCGCTGTGATTGGTTGTCATATTTTATTTGGACATAGGGAGCCAATAGAAAGCCACAATTTGAAGAATTATCCGCCTCCTAATTAGAATTCTGTGCCACTAGCTGACTAGTGTGAATTTAGGCTTGAACTAGTTTACTAGTATACATTTATGACATCACTAGTTAACTAGTTTGGACCAAGGATGCATCAACTAGTTAACTAGTGAACCTGCTGCCATCACCTAGCTAGCTAGTAAGCTATTTATGGTTCACTAGTTAACTAGTGACATTGACCTACTCCAACTAGTTAACTCGTGAGGAGTTATGCCTTCACTAGTAAACATGTGCCCATTTTTGGCTGTCACTAGTTAACTAGTGAGACACAAAAACCTTCAACTAGCTGACTGGTATGCATTTTGGCCTTTACTAGTTAACTAGTGGACATTTTCGGCTCTAACTAGTTAACTAGTGAAGCCAAAATTTATTCACTAGTTAACTAGTGAGTATTTTGGCTACCACTAGTTAACTAGTGTGCATATTTTGACCCTCACTAGTTAACTAGTTAACACAAACATGGCTCACTAGTTAACTAGTTGATAAAAATGGCTTGCATGTACATGACAATTACGACTGATATCAAGATATCAGAATAAATGCTCAATCGGCTTGCCAAATCCATTGAGGTTTGTTGTTGGAACAAGACAACACGTGGGAAATTCCAACAGCTACAAATATGTTTACAAGGATTTACTTTCATGCCTGTATGTAGATATAGTAAATGTCCTATCTGAACAATAAAATTTAAGAAAACATTGAAATAATCAAGAAAATATAACAGGTTAGACAGCAATCAGTTATTTTGGTGTCTTCAATCAAAATAGAGTGTCTCTGTTGGGGATGACCTTATTTTATAAAGATTATCATTCATTCATTCATCACAGGCCAGTTCCTGATAAAAATTTAATCAAGGGCTTAAAAACCTATTAAACAGATGATTCTGACTAGATCTGCCAGAATTATTAGACTGCGTAATAGGCTGTTTGGGTCTGAGAAATAGAAACTGAACACATGAGCAAACCCACCTTTACTCTGCGCCGGATACTCTCACGATGTAGATTATCTTCATCTATTTCTGCTACCTCGTTTTCATCGCTGACCTCTCCTGTCAGAGAGTCTTCCACTGTCCCATTGAGACTTTCCTCTAAGCCACCAATTTTCTTTGCCTTCAGAAGAATCTTCCCCTTAAGTTCCTTAAAAAAAAGGTATACATTGAATCTCTGGTGTTATTTGCAAGCAATGTATAAAAATCATTCTTACTCAATTTAGAGGACAATTCAATTGTTGAAGGAGATGATGATAGGAAACTGTTAGGTGACCTGTTACAAATGTAGACTGGAACACATAGCTAAGGAAACTCACACATTTCAAGGTAAAGTCAAGGGATTGCTGTTTGCTGTCACAACCTCTTTTTTTGTTACTACAGCAATGCTTTTATAAGCTCCTGAAAACCTTATATCTGATACCACTTCTCTGACAAAACTGATTTCAATAAACCAACGAGCTTGATCAAAACCTCGGTCTTTTGCATGTCCGCCAGGCTCTGATGAATTAGACAAATTGAAGTTCTTATTACACAGGAGGTATAATTGTCACTGAACTTATCTCTGTTTGAGCTAGAATACTCTACACTGACTCATTATCCATGCACCATCTTGCTGCTACACATTTTAATGCCTGGCCAAAGAACATCTGAACTGCCATTCTCTATGTTCCCAAAGAAAAGCTTCCTTAAACAGAGCCAGATAGCTCACCTCAGGAGATGGAAGCCCTACTGTGGCCCTGCCATCCAACATGCCTTGAAGCAACTTGTCACCAAGGATGTGCTTCAGGTGTCGGGCCATGACTCTCTGCTGGTCAACACTGCAGTGATTCTCTATTGACAGGATCACCGGATATTCCGATACCTGGAGGAGAGAAAAGACAGGGCAATAGAAAGTCAGTGCACTGTATTACGGGAAAGCAGAACCAAAGATGGAAACTAATAGACCTGCCACACAGTTAGGAATTCAACAGAACTCGTATCCATTTTTTGCTGCTGGGGATAGAGGAAGGACAGTAAATCGTGTTCTAGGATCCATAATAAGGTCAGTATTTGCTTTACTATGACATAAACACTGTACGGCGCCATGTTCTTTACTTTATCTCAGAGTTAGATAAAGTAGAGCATACTCATTAAATATGGGAATGTCAGAGAGGTCATACTCACGGAGACAATTAATTTGTGAAATCTCTCCAATGTGATCAAACATGATCGTTTATAGGGTCCTGAAATGCCTGCTCTTTGTGGATGTGACACCAATTCGATTAAATATCTTTACTGCTACACCACATTTCATCTCTGTGTGGACAGGTCCTGAGTCTTGGTTTGTTACTGCAGTAACTTGAAACCCATCCTAATGTTCCTGAAGCTGCAGCTTTTCTGTGCGTCTTTGCTCCATCTTCCATCCTCATACACAAAAACAACACAATCGGGCAGGAAAAAAGTAACACTCAGGCCTTTTCCACACTGAGCTGAAACCAGGTGTAGCAGCAAAGATATTTAATTGATCCAAGCATAATGGGTAGTCTAAGTTAAAACTAGATTCTGTAGAATTGATGCTAAAAATAGTCCCATGCACCATCACTCCAACACATAGTTTTTCTATTTGTACAGTCAGCCGACTGCTGGCACTAATAAACAATTAATAATGTTATTTACAGTTTCAAAATACATATCCAACAGGTTTCTTTAAGTGTGTTGGAACTGCCATCTTATGAGTTGCAGCACATCCAAAATACTCAAATTAAATCCATCACTCTGGTGACTGATCAATAGAGTAAAATCAGTTGTCCGAAAGGTTACTGATTTCTAAATCAATAAATTATTTATTGAAACATTACTTTTTCAAAATAATCTTTTTATCTTCACTTCTGCTTTGCACTGTGAACTGCTTGTTTGAACACATACCAAATTGTGTTGATTAAGTCTTAAACTAATCTTAAGTAGTTTAGAGCCAATCTGCCTTAATTTCCAAAGCTCTTCAATACAAACATTGGCCCTTGAGAATACATATTCATACTGGACTGTAATATTTCAGTTTATCATTATGTTAGTTATTTCATTATTCGTTATCCTGACGTCTATGGTGTTGCTGTGTTATAAACCCACAGCACATTTTGGTGCAACTTCATCTAAATTAGTGGAGAACTAATTTGGTCTGATTTCCAAATTCCTTCTAATGTGGATGTTTTCCAACATCCAAATTTCATACTAAACTGTGACATTACTATAATTTTATTTGTTATTGAATCTATTTCTTATTTTCATAATTGTATATTCTTACCGTTTTGCATTTGGTAGTTTATTGGTTTTTATTATTCTTTCATTTTTACCCTAATAGATTAGTTGAGTGTTACTAGCTTAGTGAGTTTGTTGATTAAAGTATTTTAACTGAAAAGTGGAAATATTTTTGTTAGTAAACTCCTATATATTGGAGAGAATTATTATTATTATTCCATATGCATATGTAGTAACTTGCAGTTCGAACAATGCCAGTGCTGAACTTATTCCTTCATCTATTGTTGTTGTATTACCTAAGCCAAGTGTTTATAAAAATAACTTAGACTGAGAACTATTTGGCCATTATTTTCCTGATAATCAAGTGGTGCCCTGACTTAGTAATAATGATCTAAATGACTAGTTTTGTTAATAGTTATTCATACCCAAACCAGACTATTGTTACACAGCATCCACTTTGTTGCCGTGTCTGATATTGTCAATTATTTGGAACTTGGCCTTCAATTTTGAATTTGTGCAAAGGCTTACTCCAAATAATGCAGTAACTTGGTTTTGCAAGACATCAGTTGGATTTGTCCTGTGTCACAGGACCAAGCGAGATCAATCAAACCTGGCATGTCAGGAGCAGACACTAACTAACGGCTGTAGAAGTCTTTTTCCTTAAAGGCACTGCTAATGAGGTCCCAATCAGTCAAAAGCAGAACAGTTTGTTATTGGAAGGTTTCACACATATTCTACTCATTCAACTTTGCTGCTCAACCCTCAAATGCAATTTCCTTACAAATGTGCTACAATTATAAGATTAAAAGCAAATAAGCATTGTTACAATAAAGAAAGGGAAAAAAGCAATGACAAATGTCCTTACATTTTGTACCAAGTTATTTAACAGCATGGAATTGTACAGCTAATATACCATTCAGTGTCCTAGAGATTAATGTGTTTTGGTGTGAAATGTGCAAATCAACCCCAGAACAAACACTAGAAACCTTGTGAAGCTGCTGCTGAATTGGTAAGTGAGTGTCATTATCCACAGTGAAATAAGTCCTGTACCAACATGGGCTAAAGGCCACTCACAGAGGAAGAAGCCATTGCCCCAATAGCAACATAAAGAGCTAGATTATAGTTTAAAAACGAACACAGTGGAAAACACATAAAAAAATTTTTCAAACATTTCCTGTGATCTGACCCGATGATTGCTGGAGATAGGCACCAGCCAGGTGGAAAACCTGCATAGGATAGATGGTATAGATAATGGATGGATGGAATTCTCCGATCTGATTACAATTAAATTAAATGACCATCAATAATATACCATGTAAATACCTTGGTCTTGACTTAAACAACAGACCCAACTGGAGACACGTGAGTGAAGCTATCTACAAGAAGGGACATGGCAGACTGTACTTCTTGAGGAAGCTTCAGTGTTGCAGAACGATATTGTAGATCTTCTAAGTCTGTTGTGGACATTATAATCTCCTCTGCCATTATTTGTTGGGGTAGCAGCATCAGTCATTGACTCTGAAACAAGCTCACCTACCTGATAAAGAAGGGTGGCTCTCTTTTAGGGACCACTCTCGAGGCTCTAGAGTTGACTTTACAATGTAGTTTTCTTCATTAAAGAAAACCATAATGAAAAACCCTGAGCATCCTCTTAATGTGGCAGCAATAAAACAACAGGGTGTCTTCAGTCAGAAGCTTCTACAGACTTGCTGTACTACATATTACAAGGGAAACCTTCTGCTCCTGCTGATGACCATCAACATCTATAATGACTCTTTGAAGAAAGTTTAAGTTACTATAACAGTCATATTCCCTTGGGGATTAATAAAGTGTTCTGAATTGAACTGAATTTTAACATTTGGGGAAAAAGGCATATGCCTTTGGCACTTAGGCCTGGAGTGGGTATATTGTCTGGCGGTGGAAAGAAAACTTTAAGGATCTACTTAATCCAGCCTGTCATGTCTTCTGCTGAAGCGTAGATTCTGAAGACTTGGGACATGGTCAGTCTATTAAGATAACTGGGGTCGCTAAGATGTTTAAAAAGCTCCCCACTGGCAGGGTGCCAAATGTAATTGAGATTAGTCCCAAGATACCGAAGACTGTCATGGTTGACATGCCTCTTCAATGTTGCATAGAGGACATAGAGGACTGGGGCAACACCAGTGGAGTAGCACACCAGGCTCCTTATCCCATTCTTTTAGAAAGAGGACCAGAGAGTGATCTAACTACCGAGTGATTATACTTCTCATCCTCCCTAGAAAAGCTTAGTGTAGGGTGCTGGACAGGAGGCTGCAACTGATTGTTAAACCTCAGATCTAAAAGAAAAACAGAGACGACGCCGATGGTGGAGTATGGGATGGTGTCTGTTCGCTCATCCTCATCCCCCAATTCTGACCAGGCAGAGCAAGACTCCATGAGCGCAGCCAGGGAAGGACCGGTGCAGGCCGGCTCGTCTTGGGAGGCTGCCGTGCTGACCACTGGAGGAGTCGACCGCCTCTGGGCCCAAAACATCTGCTCCTCGGCCTCCAGGCGGATGTCCTCTAGCTCTTCCTCCAGCTCTTTGAGGTCAAGCGGAGGGAGGATGGAACAGAATCGGGGAAGAGTACTCAAAAATAATTCCTCCACTTCCGGTAAGGCGAGCTGAGGAAAGGGCGAAGGTGGAGATCTTCAAAAGCTGGCTCCAGAGGGCATTCAGATGATCATTGGAGTCTGCTGGGTCCATTTTCCTGGGTCGGATCATTCTGTCAGGCTGCAGTGGTAGGACAGAGAACACTGCTGGGAAGTTCATTTTTCACAAATGAACTGAACAGACTGCATTTCTCAGCATTCTTAAGATTCCACAGACAGCGATGACATCACAGATGACACCAGAGGCCAAGATTATAAAAGACAGCAACGTGGCAAAATTTGAAGCTTGAAGCTTGAAGCTGTTGGCTCTGCCGGCGGAAGGAGACGCTCTTCACCGGTGAATCCCCTCTTATTTCTGGCCTGCTGGGCGGGAAAGAAATCCCTTTAAACTATCGTTAGCCTTTAGCCGTGTCAACAACAAGCATGTCCGGCCGTGTGCATCACATTTAAGTATCCCCTGGAAACACTTCACTTCCGTTGTGTTGTGGTCTTTGCAGCGCATTTTTCTAATGTTTTGTGTTGTGGTCTTTGCAGCTCGTTTTTCCTAATGTGTTTTGTTGTGGTCTATTTGCAGCGCATTTTTTGTTATGTGTTGTGCTGTTTTTCTAAATGCTGCACACATGTTCTCAAATTGATGAAAATGTTTTCTCGGGGCGTCGCGTGGCGCAGTGGGTTAAGATGGGCGCCACATGCTCAGAGGCCTTAGTCCTCGATGCAGTTGTCCCAGGTTCGATTCCAGCCTGAGGACATTTGCCAAATGTCTCTCCCCTTTCTATAAGACTGTCCACTTTCAATAAAAGCCACTGTGGCCACAAAAACCTTAAAAGATATATCAAAAAAAGAAAATGTTTTCTCAATTTGCTTGTGTTTTGTCTTTTTGCATGTGTTTTCTTAAGTTGCGTGCTGTGACCTTTCAGGGCCCCCGTACTCCTCTCTTCTTCCACACTCTTCCACATTTGATTATATTTTGCCTGGCATTTCGGGTGGGCCACATGCCTTCCATTGTTAGCCCAAAGGTAACTCCATTGTTCTTTGCTCTCAACAAGTTCCCTCTGTTGGAGCCTTAGCTCCTACCCACATGGAGAAGCTAACGGACACCCGCCATATTGCTCACCTCCATTGTTAGCCCAAAGCTAACTCCATTACTCTTTGTTCCCCATGTGTCTTGCTCTTTGTTCAAGCCCCCTGGAGTGAGGGATGAACCCAGCCCCAAGTAGCTACCCCTATAGCATAAACATCTGCACATGCCTTAGCTTCTACACACATGGAGAAGCTAACACATACAAGCCTCCCCCTCCCTTTTATGAAAAAAACAGTGCTTCAAAGTGATTCCCTGATGTTCATTGTTTATTCCATTCACATATTATTCACTTTCTAAGATCAAAGATCAGTAGTACTTTAGGTTACAAGCTGTAGAATAGATTTGATTTTTATTTTTTATTTTTTATTTATTTTTTTCTTTCTCTTTTTTTAGTGTTTACCTACCAACTTATCTTGCATATTTTTTGGACTTGTTTATTTGAGTTAGCTGTTTCTTGTACATCAACATTATTAATTTTAGGTCAATGTATTGTTCGTCCCAGTTTACAGATTCTTGTCCTGCAAGACCTAATTCAGTTTTGTTCGATTTTTCTTTCTGCATCGAGCTATTATTGAAAACTTCCCAATAAACTTCCAATGCACAGCAGAAATATGACATGCATATCACAATATATTTTTTAGTTCATAAATGCTCCTCACAGCTTTGGATTTTTTTTGTTGCTATGTTTGCACCAAAACTGACATTAGTTTGTTTGTTCTCAAACACACTAGCATAAATGTTTAGCTTTATTATTTATCACGATACAAAAATTAAGAAAAGGTATTCTTGGTAAACTCAGATTTATTACATTGCATTGTATGAGCTAAAGCATGACTTGCTGAGAGTGAAATTGACGTAGGGGGCACTCACATCAGCTTGTCCGGTTCATTTGTCCGGTTCATTTGGGGAGCTGTGAATGTGCAATCAAGCTCCAATGCAGACCAAAAAAGCAAACTCAGGTCCACCAAAAACGTAGGTCTTGGCTTAATTAAAGTGAACTCTGGTGTGGTTCAATGGCATACGTGAATGCCAAGCGGGCCAGGGAACACTCTGGGTAAATATAACCATGACGATTGTGCAACAACTCTGCCTCGTTCTCTGCTCATGCTGAGCCCATTGCTGCAATGTAATTGTCTGGCACATTTGCAAAAGACCACTGAACAATCCTAAAACTGCCCAAATGTGATGCCACTCCATGTTTGTTTCCATTTCATCTGGCATCTCAATATGCAGCCTCTGACTATTAATTAAGAATGCTTGTTACTGAAATTTGTAATCATTCTTCCTATATTTCAGCAGTATGCAGCCATGCACAGAGGGAGGTCTATGAACAATAACAGTGGCCTTTTTTTTAGATTGTGTGAATGTGTATTTTCCATTGCCTGGATATTTTGATTTAATGACACAGGTGATTAATTAGTGGTGTGAAGTTGGGCTTTTCATAAACCTAACAAAGTACATTTGAGATAACTAGCAAATGTTTGACATGCACTTACAGTTTTACTCTCTGCACACTCTTTGATCTGAAGTGCTTGTCCCTTCATGCATTCAGCTTTTTTTTTTTTTTACATGTCCTGTTTGGCAGTGTGGAGCTCAGAATTGGTGTCTGAGTACCAAGTAGAAACCCATCAGATTTACTTTCACAAGCGGAGCACTACAGCTTTTGCTATGGTACTCCACTTGATATATATGTGTGAAAAATATTTATTATGAATTGCTGGGGTTTTTATTTCCTGATGTTATGGAGACGGAGACGGAAAATTAAGGGGAAGAAAGAAAGAAGATGAAGAAGAGAGGTAGGAAACAAAAAGTCATGAGAGAGGGTGAGTTGAAAATACAAGAGAGGAAAGGGAACAAAGAAAACACAGGAAAACATCGAAGTCAGCCTCCATACCCACAGGACGGCAGAGAGAGGGGAAAAAACAAAAAAATACAAAAAAGGAACATCGACAAAACAAAACAAACATTGTGAACTAAGAACTACACAACCACATCACACAAAAATGGATATAAAATACAACAAGAATGTCACAGAAAAACTCATGGTACCGATTAATCAATATCTAGTAATGATAACCTCAGCCCAAGAATATATCTGTAAACACAGGAGACCCCACACCTATGTGTGTGTGTGATGCTGGTGCATATAAGGTTTCTCTATAAGAGTGTTCAATAGTTGGTGTGAGCAGGAATCAATCCGTCTCCCAGGAATCAATGCAGACACGAAGGAGATCGGAGCCAAGACGTCCAAAGGACCCCCAGAGCCCCAGCCGGACCAGGGCGGGGCCGACCGCATCCTCCAAGAGAGGAGCAGAGGAGAACCCCAGGGGAACGTCCAGCGGCTACGATGCAGTGGCCCGGGGGGCAGCAATGACGAGCCCACGGGCCCAGCCGGCAAACGGCCGAGCCAGGGCGGGCCGGTCCATGGACCGGGAGAGCCGGGGCCCAGGGGCGCCCTCACTCCCCAGCAGGGACCCGACAAGGTTACCAGCCGCAACGCACCACTGCCACCCTGGGCCAATCCTCACCGCCCACATCCCAATGCCCCGGGGTGCCCCACCGATAGCCGCAGAAGACGGACAGTATCCCCAGGCCAAGCTCAGCCAGCACCTGGACGCCAAGTTGTACCAGCTCCCGAGTCCTGATCCCGCGCAACGCAGAGCGCTGAGACCAGGCATCCATCAAAGCCCAGGGCCGGACCAACTCGCCAATGAACCGACCACGCACGGTGCGCACAGAACAGGTGATCAAAAGAGCAGAGACGCTGGATCCGTATCATGCCGAGCCACCGAACAGGCACCACCCAACAATCCCAAACCGGGCACCATTGAAAGAGGTGCCCCAAAGAACCAAGGGAAGACATCGGCCCAGCGCATCGGCCGACCGACACACCGGTCCCCCAGGTCCGGCAAGGCACACCAGGTCTGAACCGGATTGACCACCAACGCATCAGTGGGCAGGGGCTTCCGTCACTGGCAGGGAGTGACAGAGGGGAAATAGGCCCCCCATTAAATGTAAGGCCTAAGGTGCGCCAGGCGATAGGACAGCCCAAGACCCAACCTGACAGGTAGACAAAGACATACAGACACAGTCATATGTTCCCTCCCTCTTAAACACATACATTCTCACTGACTCACCAAGACACCCAAGAAATGACGCTGTACCCTCACTCAGACAGGTCCAGGTACCGATGCCCCAGTAGCGCAACCAGCCCCCCGGACCCGGGAGATGGACCCCCTAGCTTCTAGGACGGAGACAAGCAGACCGCCAAGGGCCCCGCAGTGGTGAAGCAGCCCAACAGCCTAGGACCCCGACCAGACCGCTTGTTCCTCCTCCGGACCGCAACCCCTGATGGCCCGTAATGAACAGGGGTGTGAAAAGACCCCTAGCCTCCATCCTCCCGCTCGAGTATGGTGTTGATGCGTGTTGTTATAATGTGCATTTAAAACAGAGGGGTGGGATATGGGGAAGGCAGCCACACCTCCTCGAACCCCCACCCCGAGCCCTCAGTGTCTATATGTGGTTTAATAGTGGGCACCAGCACCAGAGGTAAAGCTAATTGAACAGCTCCCCCTCTGGATGCCGAAAAGTGTGCCCACCCCAAAGTCCCTACATGTGTGTCTCATGAAAATGTTATAAGTGGGAGTGTCTAAGTTGTATATTAAAATTGGGACCCAGGGCACCACGGGACAGCGAGGAGGGAAACCCCTCATCGCACCCCAGTGATGTGCCCATGCCCCAAGACCCTACATGAGTGGTAAAGTGATGGAGCAGGTGGACAGAGGTGTTCGGGGATGGGGAGGGAAGGACTGGGAGACAAAATGCCTTCCCAGGGAGCCAGCTCCCCCACTGACCCCAGTAGACACCACCGTTCACCGGGATCCACCAGGGGAGGGAGGCCATGGCTTGTTCAACCCGGGGCCCACGGCCACAGCACCACCAAGCCACTAGACACTAGACACCAAGGTTGAGTTCGGTACCCCTCCTCCCGCACACCCCTCCCCCCCGTCTAAGTGCCCTCGTAGAGGGAGAGCACCTGTCGCTAGATAGCAACAGCCTCCCCGCCAGCAAAGGAGGCCCCCGCACCCCAAACCCCGGCAACGCGCCCGCCCAGACCAGCAGCCAACCGATGCCCCGGGTGGCCGACCCACCAGGCCGATTTCCACCAGCTCCATTCCCTTGCGGAGCGACCACTGCTGTTCAATGGCCCGGCAAGCGACCAAACCCAGCGCCCCACCCACCTGCCCTGCACGCCCACTACCCGACCAGTCCACCCGCAAGTCCGACCGAACCCGGCCAAACGTCTGACCCCAGCGTCCCACCCCGCAACGCACAAAGACCAGTACACAGGAGCTAAGTCCAGTGCGATAAAAAAAAAATTTCAGGCCCAAAAATGCCACCCAGCCGCCGCGACCAGCAGCCAGACACCCAAACCAATGACGAAATGCTTTGGCTGTTAGGTTGATCTATTTTTTTTATAAATCTGCATATTTTAAAGAGTTGTTGTCTGTGCTTATTTTGGTATATGCCTGCAATAATTTGTTGCCCCTCCATTTTGAACTCAGAAGAGACTGGGTGTCTGGTTCTATTTTTCCCTCATAAAAGAAATGGCGCCCCAAACTGTTAATTAAAACTTAAAACTTTTTCAATAATGTTATTAATATTGAAATATTTATCATAATTATTGATAGTTATGTAAACCAGACATAATTGCACTCCTATGTGTTACAACACGTACCTGTCTGAGGAGACACCAGGGCTGACCCAGACCACACTCTTGGGACTATTTATCCCTTCTGGGTTGGGAAGGCTTTAAATGGATGAAAAATGGATGGATGGATGCATGGGCAAAATGGAGAAGTTTGCAAGTCTGATTGCATCTTAAGTACAACAATGACAAGGTTTTGAAGTGACCACCACAAAGCCCTGGTCAATGGAAAATGTATGGGCTGGCTGAAAAGGTGTGTGTGAGTTGATAACATACAAACCTGAGCCAGTTACACCAGTTTTGTCAGGAACAGCAGGCCAACGGTTTTGCAAACTAGTGTGTCTCTAAAAGTGTCCTCGAAAGTTAAAATAATTATTGGCTGAGTTGATCAGAATTAAAGTCCATCACTCCTGCTGATTCAGCCAATTATTTGGAATACCATGGTGGCTAACTCTTTATCCATGAAGACAGAGCATCTGTACTACAGAGCATGTAAAGTTCCCTTATCTGTAGTAGAAAAGACCTCAAACTACTGTGATCTTGTTGGAAAGTAAATAAATCCTCAGACTGATGGACTAACAAGCTAATCAAAGATATGCCATCTGTTTTAGCTGAATTAAGCAATTTAAGACAACTTGTATCATATGTAACAACAAATATTCATATCAGTGGAATATGCTCAAGTAACAACTGCTCCGAAACATTAATCTTCTAGTCACAATAGATGAAGATTACATTACATTTGCTAGATCATCAGATGCATTGGAAGACAATGCTGGAACACACCATTGAAATGTAGGACAGATACAGTACATGATGATGGGAAGGGGTTTTAACCTTGAGCTATGAGTTTAAAATAGCATTAAGTCCTTAAAGAGCAACTCACCCCCCTACCAGAGTCTTACTCCGCCCACATTTCCTGTTTGAAAATTGAGCCAAAAGGACGTGTTTCCTGGCGGACCAGCGAACGCTTGGTGGGAGAGGGTTGGGCGTGATCTGCGCTGTGATTGATATGTTGAAAGCAGTGCTGCTGCAGTGGCACAGACAGACAACGAGAAAGATAGAGTGCAACATTAGCTAATTTGTCTCAGAGCGATCTTTCTGAGGTGGATGCATTTCTCTCCACCTCCTTTACCAGAGGAAAGAGAGGAAAGCGAGAGAGGTTCTGTGGAGGAGGCGGAGGCTCGGCTTGATTTATACTCTACAGCGGCAGGGTGCCTGACAATATCAGCCATCACCGCAGAGTGAATAGCAATGCCCGATTCAAATTCAAGTGCAGTGTAGAGTTTAAACCTGAAAAGGGCACCACACTAAAGGTTTTTGGTAGAAAATTTATATTTTTACTAAAATGCACTAAAATCCCAAAAATAATGACCAGATATGTAGAAAGCATTATTAGACACTCGTTTATGCAGTTTACCAGCAAAAAAGTTTATTTGGGGGTGAGTTGCTCTTTAACCTAGCTACACAGAAGCATATTCTTGCGGAACATAATTTCAGGTAACCAAATGTTGCCATCTAAGATCATAAATAACACTGATAATGCTACCTTGAAAGCATATTTTCCCACTGCATTGACCACATCCTTGAAGAGTATCTTGGAGGTGAAAGTATGTCCATGATAGACTATGGGCTCTCCGTTGGCACCATCCCAACAGTCTACTTCAACACACCGGCAGCCGCGATTAAGAGCCCTAAAGAGTAAGGACAAATCCCTTTTTCATCCACTTGTCTATGCTGGATCATCAGAAAAAAAACTACTGCATAGCTTATCTCTTATGTTAATCCCAATATCAGAGTAATGTAACAGCATTAATCACTTTGAAAAATTTAGACATTAGAGCTTTCATTCAAAATGGGGACAATTAAGGGTAAATACAGACAAGGTCACTGCAAATCTATTTTTTTATCAAATCTCATCACATTTATATATCACAGCATCTTGTTACACTCATATTCCTCTGTCCCTCAAGAACGTCCAGTAGATATCTTACTGTTCTGATGTCTGTCGCCGGGTGATCTGACACATTTCTATCAGAAAACAAATGCAGGCTTGTTTTCTTTACCTTGACCTACTGTCCTAGATGCATTCACTAAAACAGAGAATAGGTAAAGAAATCCTAACTTACATAATACATATTTCATTACAGTGACAAAAAAGTGCAATTTAAAAAAAGGTTTCTTCAATCTTTCCATGTTCCAACACTACATTTTGACAATTAAAGCAGAGCTACCTGATGTATCCTTCCACACTGCTTTGTCCTCTGAGCTGGTCCTCCATTAGATATGTATTGTGGGAGGAAGAGATGAAGTAATGGCACAGCGGCTGGCTCATGTCTTGAAATATGCCCCTGCACTGTGGGCTGAAGATAGAGCCTTCAGCTGAACCGAGGTACATCAAGAAGCCATCAAATGTCATAGCCTTCAGTAGCTTGGCTGGAATGCAACAGGAACTGATAAACTCAGTGTTTGTAAGGTGAAGACATCACACATGTTTTCCTGAGTATGTACCTGTTTCTGAGGGCTCATAGCAATCAATGAGCTCCTGAGCATGGTGTTGGATATCACCCTCCTCCAACTGCTTCTCTTTGAGGAAGTCCTCTAGGTCATTCTGGGATAACTTCTTACCGTCAGATGAGTACTCCTGGAAAATTTTCAAAATATCTTCTCTTTGAGTCAACATCTTGTAGAACAAGACAAACTCATCACCTTCGAGGGCACCGGTCTGTGATTTATCTGCCATCTGATGCAAAAAGAATAAATGATCAGGGTGTGGGTCTGCAATGACTGTCAAAACCAAGCATCTTTTATAAAATGGCTCTCACTGTGAACAGACGATGAGCATGGTGTTCATTCATGTCCACATTCATCATTCTCAGAAGATCTTGCACTTCTTTGAAGTTCATTCTGCCATCGTTATTCTTGTCAGCCTTCTTGAACCAGTCACCTATCCATCTGGGAATAGTGCTTAAAGAAGCAACAGTCTGATGAGTTTCTGTTCGACAAGTTGGGTAAACTGTATGCCGAACTAGAAGAAGCTACTCTTGGACTTTATTATTTAGCTAGTAATGGAGATACACTGTATTTTAAAAATGATTGAGATGCTTGTCTTCACACACACACAGGGACTTTGATGACACCCTGTTCACAATATACAGATTCTAACATGGAGTTGGCTGACACTTTGCAGCTATGAAAGCTTACAGTCATCTAGAAAACCCAGCCGTATGACCATTCCCACATGAGGATATTTGTGAGGTCTAGCGCTGATATTGGACAAGAAAGCCTAGCTCTAACACTCTGTTTTAATTCAGCCCAAAGGTTTTCAGTTTGGTTGAGGTCAGAACTCTGCACAGGCTAGCCAATTTCCTTTGCAACAAACCCCATGATCAATTCATGTTGGATCTTGCATCGTCCACTGGTGCACACCTGTGTTGACACAGGAAGGAGCCATTACAAAAACTGTTTCCACATAGTCAGGAGCATGAAATTGACCTGTGGCTCAGTTCTGCTCAGCCCCCGTCGAATGCAAAAGAACCAATTGCATTCAATTGACAGTTTCCCAGAAATAAAAAAACTTGGACATTCTTGCTGTCTCGATCCATAGCATTAGGGTCTTTGTTACTTCTGTGGTTTTCTGGGCTTTTTTGTGTTTTAATGCACAAAAATGGTTAAACGATGTGCCTAGGGCACTTGCAAAAGTGATACATGGTATCCCGAGAGGATAAGCAACAGAGTTTATTTGATCGAAATTCCCCAACCGAAATGTAAGAATCTGATAGAGAGGTCTCCCTATCACCGCATTAAAAGGAGACATGCTGCTCCTTTTTTAACTGTTACTACCCAATTCTTTGAATCCGATCTGGTGGAAATACTCAAAAACTAGAGAAGCAAATACTTTTTGCATTTAATGAAAGCTCAAGCCCTTATACAAAAAGTTTAAAAACCCAATCAAGCAAGAGATGTGAACGACCATTGGCTTTTGATTTCTCCTTCGAACGAGCAGCCAGCAAAAGCCTAGATTTTCCTTCTTCTGGCTGCTTTGTAGCACCTTATGGCTCCGCCTGCAACCGGGCCTTTTCGGGATTCTTCTTCTAACCTCTTCTCCCCCTGATCTCCCTCTCTAGATACTGTAAACATAATTGTACTCGTCTATTTAATGTAAGACTAGCATGCATTCTCCAGCTATCAAACATACAATACAGTGTCCTACAATATCCTACAGAAACAAAACATGTAGAAATGTCTTTGTCGGATAAAGCTGTGTGGTAGACCACACTGTCAACTTAAAATGCAAATTATAAACAAGAATGTAAGTTTGTAAACATTCTTGGTAAGACAATGGTCTTGTATAATCTTAGCAATCAGGTCATATAAGTTGATGTCAATCACTAAAAGCCTAGCGGTAATAAGCTTTCTTAAGCTAGCTTCCTAGCAGGCTATTGTTATGTTAACTGATGGTAAATTAATTTAGCACATTACCATGCTGTACATGAACAATGTTGATGATATTTCACTTGTTAAAGATACTAAATGAGGTGTCTCCCTCTTGCTTTGTGATCTAAAGATATGTGCCTCTAATTTCAGTTTCTTCTCATAGATTTCCTGCCTGGGAGAGCCAGGCGCGTTTTTCTTCTGTTCAAGCTGGACGTGATTGGTCAACTCCAGGATGTGTAGTGGGCATTGTCTGTGTGTCTGCACCATACAGTCTATGGTCTGCACTGACCAGGAGGGGCGGGAGCAGGAGAGAGAGAGGAGGGGGGGGTATAGACAGAAATAGTGCCCCAAACACAAAGCAAACAAAAAAGGGACGTTGTAATGAGGATGCAGACATAACATATTAAAAAGGTGACAAAATGATCTGGTGACGCAGCAAAATTTGGATGCATTTCAATTACATTGATAACTCAAAAGCAGAGTGTAGAATATGCAAAGGTAAAATACATCAAGAAGGCTCTGTAGTTATCTACATTATATTAGCTTTTTTATGTTGTTTCACTGTAAATAGTTCAAAGTTTATAAATATTTTACATTCAATCAGTTTGTTTTTGTACTTTTACATTTATTTTTTTGTAGCACTCTGTTCCGTGGAGAATATAAGCTACATAAATAATAAACATTTTATATTATTATGTTTGCAGGTTAGTAATTGATTTTACACATAAATTTACATTCAAAATTCATTTAAGAAATCAATTTATAAACAGTGTTGCATGTGAAAGCAAACCCCGAATAAAGGATACTGGTCTAGTTTTTCTCTCTCTCCCATGTTTTCCAGGTTTTCAATTAGCTTCCTCATGCCCTTGATCCAGGACTGGGCCTCCTCAGTTGACTCGGCCACCAGATCTAAGTTTCCCCTGCGACCATGGAACACCACCGTGAAGCATCGGTTAGCAGGGAACTCATCTGCGATGCTGAGCAGTACTTCACTTTGATGGCCCTCTCGCACTACCTCCACATCACTCACAGAAACTGCACAAAAACCACGGTGTAAGTAGCATGTGGACAGACTGCAATCAGTGTGCAGAGGTAATATAAAGGCAATGATTGGCTTTTAGTATGCAACCATCTACAAAATAGTTGAACCCTCAACTCTTACAGGTGGAGTGGGCTTTGCCAGCCTTCTTGGATTTGTACCAGATGGTCATGCAGTCATCCTGCAGCTTGAAGTATCGTTGCTTTTTCCAAGTACGAGACTTAATTTTTCTCATTACTGTCCCCACCATCATGGACTGAAGGTTTTCATCCCCCTGAATGCCTTAGAAAAAAAGAAGATTCATTCTTATTACACCTATTTACTACTATAATATGAGGAAAAAAATATTTGAGTTGACTTACGGAGAACACTCCCAGTGGAAGCCATTTCCCGCTGTCTTATAAAGCCATCTAAATAGAAGAGCACAGCAAGCAGTGATGGAACTTTCCAAGTGTATAAATGTAGATCATTAAACATTTTACAGGGTTAGGTAAAAGAATGAACCCCTGCATATTTGCAGTTCAGTATTTGCAGATTCACCTGTTCATGGATTTTTCTGTGGAAAGTAACTCCAAATTATTCGCAGAAAATTAGACTATTAGCATTTTTTTCCATAGAGCATGACTAAAGTATACAGAAAAAGCAGCTTGGGAAGCTGAACTACCTAGGCACAATGCTTCTTGACATGCTATTGACTAGAGTTTCCAAAGCAGCTAATAGATAGTCCTTTATTTGTCCCACATCTGGGGGAAATTCCAGCTGTTACAGCAGCAGTAAAAAGTCAAAGATTTAAAAATAATAATAATAATCCATCCATCCATCCTATGCAGGGTTGCGGGGGGGCTAGTGCCTATCTCCAGCGGTCAAGGGGCGAGAGGCGGGGTACACCCTGGACAGGTCACTAGTCCATCACAGGGCAACACAGAGACACACAGGACAAACAACCATGCATGCACACACTCATACCTAAGGGCAATTTAGAGAGACCAATTCACCTAACAGTCATGTTTTTGGACTGTGGGAGGAAGCCGGAGAACCCGGAGAGAACCCACGCATGCACAGAGAGAACATGCAAACTCCATGCAGAAAGACCCCAGGCCGCGATTTGAACCCAGGACCTTCTTGCTGCAAGGCAACAGTGCTACCAACTGCGCCACTGTGCAGCAATAATAATAATAATAATAATAATAATAATAATAATAATAATAATAATAATAATAATAATAATAATAATAATAATAATGCTATATATGCTGTACAGCATATACACATAAACATCAATATGGATAATAACAGTAACGTCATGGACGTAAATGAACTAAATTCACTAACTAATAAATTAACAGGGTGAACTACTGGGAACAGAGCTGATTATACAGTCTGACAGCAGCAGGAAGGAACGACCTGTGGTGTCTCACCTTCAGACACCGTGGATGGAGGAGTCTGAAGGAGCTGTTCAGTGATGTTACTGTGGCATGCATAGGGTGAAGAGCATTGCCCATCATAGATGATAACTTGGCCATCAATCTCTTCTTCCTCACCACCTCCACTGCATCTAAGGAGCCCCCCAGCACAGACCTAGCCTTCCTCACCAGCTTGTTTAGTCGTTTCTTGTCCGCAGCTGAGATGCTGCTGCCTCAGGAAGCCACTCCATAAAAAGGGGCTAATGTAATAGTATATGAATATACTGTATATTAATGTATTCATTTTCCTGTCCTGTGATTGGCTCTACATCCAGAAGCAGAGATAAAGAAGACTGTAGATGTTAGCTTTGGTGGTAGTACCAAGACAGTTTCCATTGTGCATATTAATGAATATTAGAGTATCTTTGGTGTTTGAACTCATAAAATTAGCAGTTATAATTGTTTTTAGAGGGGGTCTGACATATTCTGTTCAGCTGTTCGCAGGAGGTTGTGGTTCCTAACCCCCATGAATACCCCTGGTCCACTGTAATCAGATTCATGTATTTGCATTATTTACATGGGAGCCACACTGTTAAGAATTTGCTTATGTAGTAAAATATGGAAATACAAGCTTGTGAGAGACAAAATGGGGGCTCATTTACCAGTAATGAACCAAAGTGCAGTCTTTGAATTCATCACGGCATAATAGTAATAATCTTCAGTTAGTCAATTTCTGTGTGGCCGTCACATTGACTGTGTAATACTTTGGTATACAGTGGAGTTCAAAGTTGACTCAATGACTGTTATAGCCCAGACCAAATGGCGGCCAAGCAAACCCATATCTTTACTCCTCCACCACCGTTCTTGACATTTGGTTGTGCTGACTAATGCTGTGCTGACAAAATCGATTCTCTGATTTTAAATCGATTCTTATAAAAATTCCTAAAGATTGATTTGTACGTCCAAAGATTGATTTAACCCTTTAACATTGTTTGCCCTTTTTACAACCAAAGTAAGGAAAAAAAGTCATTTTGAGGCTTAGCTGTTTAAGGGTTAATACAGTTTCCCTCAGTGAACGCTAACCCCACCCAGTGCCGTGTCATTGAATTCAGGCATGTGCGCTAGGTGTGAAGAAATGTAAACAATATGGAGTCGGACAATACAATTTTTACTTTCTGTAATATAGAAAGTGCTCTTATATCAGATCTTCTGTTCCTTCTGTGTCTCTGCTCTGTCTTCTCAAACTCCCAGACAGTCGTGGCAGATGGCTGCTCCTACTGAGCCTGGTTCTGTTGGAGGTTTCTTCCTGTTAAAGGGGAGTTTTTCCTCTCCACCGTCGCTACATGCTTGCTCAGTATGAGGGATTGCTGAAGGATTGCTGTGGTTGAAAGTCTGCCTTAACGGGGCCGAACCTCCCGCCAATGACTGACGCAATCTGCTGGGATTCCTTAAATAGGAAACTCTTTAACTGATTGGAATGTTTGTATAAATGTCTTGAAATGACTTCTTGTTAAGTGCCTTGAGATGACATCTGTTGTGAATCGGCGCTATATAAATATAACTGGATTGAATTGAATTGAACAATAGCGGTACCGTTTGCCAAGCGCCGGCTTTGAAAAAGATAGGCTTTGGTCTGGCACTAATTTGGGTTCAGAACGGACAAACACAAAGATGAGCTTGACAGAAGCAATGCGATTTGCAAGGTCTGCTGAATGGAGGTCAAGTATTGGAGAGTTACGACCAACTTCAGAACCCACATGTTGTGACATCACCAATCTCTCAAGACCAAGCCATCCACCGGGCTGCAACAGGTGAAACTCAAGCAAGCACCCCAACTACCAGTCAATTCTGCACGTACTCCCAAAATAACAGAGGCGATAGCAGGCTTTATTTGCAAGGATATGCACTCATATTCAACAGCAAAATAGGGCACTACTTTCATTAGCCATCCAGGTGGCTAATGAAAGTAGCGGAACCGCACTACGTTATGGTGTCTTACAAACATCTTTCTAAAGAAGTCATCCCAAGCATGTCATCATCAATTCTAAATTGATTCAAAATCTTCAGGATTGGAATTTAATTGATTCTTGAATTTTGAATCGACACTGTTTTATTTTTACAACCATTGTGGATTATGTTTAAACATCTATACGTGGTCTCATTTGTCCAAATGGCATTGTTGCAGAAGTCCTGTGTTTCATATTGACACAGCTTTTAAATCTACGTCATGCATTCATGTTCTTTTTAAAGAGAAAAGGCTTTTTTCCTTTTTAAACAAGTCATAACTGTTCAGTGTTTTAACATTCATTTAGTATTTAATGTTGCAACAATAAAAACCAACAACATATAAAAGCAAGTTTGAGTACTCTCATGCAAATTATTTAGAAATGGGTGTGGATCTAACAGAAATTTTTTTTGCAACAATAATTGCTTCTGGGTTTCTTCTCAATGGTCATGCCCGGAACATCTCACCAGGGAGGCACCCAGGAGGGATCCTAACCAGATGCCGGAGCCACCTCAACTAGCTCCTCTAGATGAGGAGGAGCAGTGGATCTAATCGAAGCCCCTCCCAGATGATTGAGTTTCCCAGTTAATCTCTAAGAAAACTTGCATAGGTCACTTATTTTTTACGCCTATTATCCAGAATAGAATTTAAGAATGTAACAATTTAAGATCCTCCTTCTAACATATAAATCCCATAGTAATCAAGCTCCATCATACATCAGAGATCTGTTTGGTCCATATGTTCCTAACAAAGCACTTCGCTCTCAGACTGCAGGTTTACTTGTAATTTCTAGGATTTCTAAAAGTAGAATGGGAGGCAGATCTTTTAGTTATCAGGCTCCTCTCCTGTGGAACCAGCTCCCAGCTTTAGTCCGTGAGGCAGACACTCTGTTTACTTTTAAGGCCAGTCTTAAAATTTTCCTTTTTGATAAAGCTTATAGTTAGAGTGGCTTAGATCATCCTGAGCTATCTCTGTAGTCATGCTGCTATAGGCTTAGACTGCTGGAGGACAGACTGACCACTTTTCTTTACTATTTTTATTCTTCTACTACTCTCCCGTCACATTATTTGCCGTTATTTCGACTGTTAACTTTGTATTCTCTCAATGTTTTTCTCTCCGGAAAAGCTACACCTGGTCAGGTATCCTGCTTAGCTGAAGTGCACTGTTCGACGGGGGGCATCCCTGTAACCCTGTTTTTCAACTTTTTACTTTCTTTAATATAGAAATAAATCTTTTGTTCTTTCTGTGTCTCTGCTCTGTCTTCTTGAACCCCCAGACAGTCATGGCAGATGGTCGCTCCTACTGAGCCAGCTTCTGGGGGGGGGTTTCTTCCTGTTAAAGGGGTGTTTTTCCTCTCCACTGTCGCTACATGCTTGCTCAGTGTGAGGGATTGCTGTGGTTGGAGTCTGCATCAACGGGGCACAACTGGCAGTCAATAACTCGATGCAATCTGCTGGGATTCCATAGAAAACTGGCTAAAACTTTAAACTGATTGAAATGTTTGTATCTCAGATTTGGAGGCAGATTTCACTGCTCCAGTGAAAGCAGAGATCCCCTGCATGGGCTGCCACTTTGTCTTGGTGGTGTGGTTTAAATGCCCCAATAATCCTAGGAGCTAAATTGTCAGGGGCTATGATGAAAAACAGCCATGGAAACGATGCTCCCTTGCCCAAACGCTGTCCTTGTGGCTCCTTTCTGTAGCCAGGCCTGGAGATGGGGCGTGCTGGCAAGCATTTGGTGGCTCCCCCCTCTTATCGGCTCATTTGTAGGAGGGGCCAAAAGGGTCAGGTGCCATGTGGAATGGGCGGTGACTAAGGGGGAGGGCTTGTGAATTAAATAGAGCTTGATGTCTTACCTATTTCTAGTTTTTAAATTCTTTTAAAACTAATGAATTGTTTTATTGATGTCGTCTGTGTGTTTTTAATTCTTTATTTAACCACTCCTATCAATTATTTTAATGTTCTATAACAGGCAGGCAACCTTCACTTTGCTGTTCCATCTCTGCATTTTTTTGTTTCACCACATCAGATGACTGGTAAAGAAGATAATAGCAGTGTGATTATTCAGGCTGTGTTACTTTGGGTCACTAAAGCTGATGTGGATACTTCTTTGCTTCTCCATTGTATTTCCCAATATTCACTGCACTTTTTGAAAAGCTGCCTCAGCTGACTAATCTTTCCAAATCCCTGTCACCTTCACTCCTGACCTCAACTCTGAGCCACAGCAGGGCTTTCTCTGCAAGTTAAATCAGCTGCAGAACCTCAACAGAAACATGTTTGTTTGTTATCTAGGAGTCCAGCTGAGTTGTACAGCATGTTGGTCAATTTTCTTTTCAAATTGTAAAGTGATCATGCAGCATTTCACTGGAACAATATTTCAAATCAACATTTGGGTGCATGGCTTTGCATTTCTTTGAATTTGTCTCTAATCCATGCATGCTCACATTTTTATATACCTAATCGATGCAATGTATTGGGATAAAGTCAAGGTTAAAAAAAAGATATACCCCATTTGATTTCTAGTCTCTATAAAAATCAAAAGTTTCAGGTTCAAATATACAGGTATACATGCATTTAGGCCTGTCACAATAACAACTTTTGGTGGACGATAGATTGCCCCAGAAATTATAGCGATTAACAATAATATTGCCATTTTGAGGCCATTTTCAACTAAACTGAACAGCTTTGCTGCTGCAACTAGAAGACATTTTAATATCCAATATGAATTAACAAAACTATTAAAAATGGATGAACTCTGTTAACACGATTGCCCTTGAGAAAAATATTAATTACTTGGCTCAAACAAGAAAAACAGACAAAACTACCAGTTAGGAGTTTTGTAAAAAAAAAGAAAAAAAAAAAAGTGCCACCTAACAACACAAATATTCAGTTTGAATTAAAAAAAGACATACCATTTACTCTGCCACTACAGATTTATCGACCATTTAGAGGGATTATTGTTCTACACCACTCCTTGCTCTACTCCACATGTCTGGTGCAAAAACAGACATGGTTGTTGGGAATTCATTTTCCACAAATGAACTGATCAGACTGTTGGATGGACTGAGCAGACTGCATTTCCCAGCATTCCTAGTGGTGACCCCAACACACTCCCATTGGTCCGTGACCACCAATGGTGACATCAATGATGACATCACAGCCAAGGGGCTATAAGAATGGTGATGGCTATTTCAAATTGTTCTCAGCAGAAACCTCTGCTATAGAGAGGACGTCTCAGATTCTCTAAGATTCTCTTTTGTTCTGACCCGCTGGACTGGGGAGAACTCTCATTTCAAAGCTTCAAAGTGCCCATTGCTGTCTGTGCATCCAACTTGGGTTATATCAGGACTGCTCAAAGACAATTCATTACGACGTCGACCTGCAAGTTGTCCAGGGTGCAGTTAGGACACACAGTCCTAAAATCCTGTGCCAAGTTCTAGCTCTCCTTTTTTTTTTTTGCTCGACTACAGACACATTTTGCTCCCCTGTTGGTAGACTGGACCTCCCTCGAAGCAAAGTGGGACTGAACCGGTTCATTCAAACTAATCTTGTGTCTGGGCATAAAAATAGTCAAAATAGAGTTATAACGAGTTAGATCTCATTCATTGTTGGTTTAAAGTGCTTTTAAGCGCTGTACCTGTTGGCTCATTTAGCGTCACTGCACGCATAAGTTTGTGAGCTGTATTATTTGCTGTGTTTTAAACTGTTTTTTATCCTGAGCGGTTCCCACTTTCTTTCTCTCTCTTCCTCGTTCTACTCTCTCTCTCTCACTCTCTGATCACCTGGTCGGCAGTTAACTCCATTGTTCCTTTGTCTGTTGGTTAAAGCAGTGGCCTTCCACGTGGAAAGTTCACACCATGTGCTCTGCCCCATTTTAGCCAAAGCTAGCTTTATGGCCTTTGTCTCCTTACACTCCATGTGCTGTCCTCCATCTTGGCCCAGAGCTAAGTTTATGACCCTTTGTCCCACATGCTATCTCTTACTTGAGCAACCTGGAGTGAACCCACCTCCCTTTCCGAACAAAACCTCACCCTCCCCTCCACTGCGAAAGGGGAGCTGTTTGTTTGTCCCTGATTCCCTTCGTGTTAATTGTGTCAATTAATTTTGACATTATTGGTTTTCTAAGCTCTGTAGTAGTTAATTGCATGTTTTAGAATAGATGGGAATTATTGCTTAAATGTTTTTGGCTGGGGCTGCACAGTGGCGCAGTTTGTAGCACTGTTGCCTTGCAGCAAGAAGGTTCAAATCCCAGCCTGCGGTCTTTCTGCATGGAGTTTGCATGTTCTCCCTGTGCATGCGTGGGTTCTCTCTGGGTACTCCGGCCTCCTCCCACAGTCTGTTAGATGAATTGGTTTCTCTAAATTGCCCTTAGGTTTGAGTGTGTGTGTGTGTGTGTGTGTGTGTGTGTGTGTGTGTGTGTGTGTGTGTGTGTGTGTGTGTGTGTGTGTGTGTGTGTGTGTGTGTGTGTGTGTGTGCATGCATGGTTGTTTGTCCTGTATGTCTGTGTGTTGCCCTGTGATGGATTGGCGACCTGTCCAGGGTGTAGCCCGCCTCTCGCCCTGTGACTGCTGGAGATAGGCACCAGCCCCTCCGCAACCCTGCATAGGATGGACGGGTACAGAAAATGGATGGATGTTTTTGGCTGTATGGTTGATCTATTTCCTTAATAAATTCCCCATAGCTTAAATAGAAGTTTTCTGGGATTAAATGGTGTATGCGTACAATTATTGTCCACAGTGTGTGAATTTACACCTTCAAGAAAGAACTGGATGTCTGGTCTTCTAATACAGAAGTGGTGCCACTAATATTAATAGATTAAACTTGAACCTCATCAATAATTATACTAATATTAAATTATTTATCATAATTATAGATGGTTATGTAAACCAGACAAAATTCACTCACTCTGTCACAACATCGTCATGTCTTTTTGTGGTGTTGGTTGCACAAATTGTTTTGATAAAAACAACAAAAAGTGTAAGTTCTATATAATTACATCAAATCGCACCCCTTTCAAGGCAGACAGACAAACAGACGCCTTTGATACCAAGCGATCAGAAGAAGCGATTGAAATGAGCAAATGATTAAAAATGCAACAATCTGCAGCAAGAACTTCTTATCAGGTAAGCCTTGGCAAGAGGTCGCGCTATGATTTTTGGTTGTCGGTCATTTTGACAGACGGGGTCGAAAAAAATCTAGTCATAATCTATTTTTACCCGTCAATCTTAAAAATGATCATAATTACATACTCAGTAGTATTTAATTGTAGGGGTGTGCCAATTCCCCACAAATTGATTAATTGCAATTTAAAGCACGCGAAATCGATAGCGGTTCAAAAGTGTTGAAAAATCAACTATTTTTCATTTTAATTAAATGAGAAAAACATCAAATGGCTCCACATTGGCACAGTTGGTAGCACTGTTGCCTTGCAGCAAGAAGGTCCTGGGTTCAAATCCCAGGACCTTCTTCATGGAGTTTGCATGTTCTCCCTGTGCATGCGTGAGTTCTCTCCGGGTACTCCAGCTTCCTCCCATTGTCCAAAAACATAACAGGTTAGGTGAATTGGTTTCTCTAAATTGGACTTAGGTATGAGTGTGTGCGTGCATGGTTGTTTGTCCTGTGTGTCTTTGTGTTGCCCTGCGATAAACTGGCAACCTGTCCAGGGTGTACACTCCTCCATATTTAGCTTCACACCACTGGCTAAACTGCCTAGACATGTAAATGAATGGTAAGAGAGGAGTATGAAGCATCGAGCACAAGGAGTTGTCCTCAACTGTCTGGCTGTCATCCCATATCTCGTTAGCTATTTCGAACGGGTCCGGAAGCTTTGCACTTCGCTATGTATCTTTTTTGATCATCTTCACAAAGATGGTTTGGATGATCTAAAGGTGTAATACCTTCATTCCCAGATTTCATTTTGTTAGCCGAATTGTTCAACCGCGGCAGTACGGCTCTGGATATTGCTTCCGCACCCGCTATACAGAGCTGTGCTGTAACAGTTCAGCTAAAGAGTTAAACCTAGTGATGCAGGTATTATTAATTTAAATCATCTTTGCGTCGATTATCGGAAAATAGCTTAAAGCTAACTGCATTTTTTATGACAGCCCTCAGAATTGGCTGCAAGCTCAGTGTGGGGATATTTCCAATTGTCTGATTATGCCTGGACTTTAATGGACAACTTCCTGTGCTCAACGCTTCATACACCTCCCCTATCAATCATCAACATGCCTGGACAGTTTAGGCAGTAGAGTGAAGCAAAATATGGAGGGAGTGTAGGCAGAACTCATCAGAAGGCTGACCTAAACATAAAGAACATACTATCAACACTGTTTTGGTACACATTCACATTAATATGTAAGATTTTTATAAGACAGTTTCATGGTCATAAAAGTGTGTCTGATGCCATGTATTTCTTAGTGTTTCATGGTAACTATGCTAACTATAACTATAGTAGATGTAACTTTGGACGCTGACAGGTTATTTTAAATAATTAAAATCTTTTTATTAAAGAATTTAGGCTATCTTTTACTTAAACTTCAACATACCTCCAATGAAGTAAACTGAGTAGATTATATCATGAGACTTTGGCTCTCAGGATTTGGATGGATTATCCAGTCAAACTATCTTCATAGCTATTATTTATTGCCTTCAGCATATTTCATCAGCTGAAAACCTATGATTTTTCACATTACTGTCCTTCTTTTGTCTTTTTGCACAGCCTACGGCGCTGCACATGTTGTCTATACTGACCAGATTTTGTTTCACTGCTATTTAGTACAATCTGTTGACAACTGACAGCTAATAACAGTGGTGGTCAGCCTGGTGCACAGTCTTTTTGCCCTCCAGCCAGGAGCTGGGAGGTGGGAGCTTATCAAGGTGCATATAGGGCTTTATTCATCCAGTCTCTTTGGTAGAATGAGGGAGACACACGAGGAAAACAAACAAGCATGTAAATGGATATGATTGTGGCTGGAAAAATTATCGAGCTAATTTGAATTTACCATGCAATTAATTGATGTATTGTTTTTTGTGACAGGCCTACATGCATCTGCATAAATATTTGAACAATCAGATGGCACTTTTATTTATTTGGTATCTATTTGAAGCATCAATGTAAACATGGATTGAGATGGTGTCATCCAAGAAAGAAGCCCCTGCTCCAAAATAAAAAACTTCAGGCTTAATGGAAACCGGCTGCAGTCTACATGAATGGATCAGATAAAACTTAACACTTAACAAAAGAATAGCGCCACCTGGCCTTAGCACCCCTTCAGGTTGGTGGCAGGCAGTCAGTTGTTCCACATGAACTTGGAGTGTCTCAAAGTGTCATCAGCAGACTTGCATCAAGACACAGAACTACTGGCAGAGTTCGTGACAGACCCAGCAGTGGAGCCCCACAAGTGACAGACCGTAACGATGACCAGTACCTAAGCGCCTATGCACTTAGACATTGTCATGCACCTGCCCCACAGCTGCAGGCCCATTTGCGAGATGTGAGGGGTACTAGGGTTTCCAGACAAACGATTCACAACCGACTCCACCGCTTTGACTTGAATGCCAGACGACCGTTGCAGGTGACTCCACTGACACCAAGACACCGCCATGAACGTTTGCAGTGGGCACAAGATTATATGACCTGGACAAAGCAGCAGTGGTCTACCGTCCTGTTCACTGACGAGTGTCAGGTCACCTTGCACAGAAATGATGGTCATCACCGATGTTGGAGAAGGCGAGGTGAGCGATACGCCGAGGTCAACATGGTCCCCAGGGTTAGTTTTGGTGGAGGAGGTGTAATAGTCTGGGCAGGCATCACCAGTCAGCGCAAAACTGATTTGGTTAATGTAGATGGCTCAGTCACTGCACGTTCTTACCTCAGAGACATCATAGAACCCATCATCATCCCCCAATTCCGCCAGCACACACCCAACTTTCTGTTCATGGATGGTAATGCTCCAACACATCGTGCTAAAATTGTGACAGAGTGCCTCATATGGTATGGCCAGTAATGTCCCCTGACCTGAACCCCATAGAGCACGTTTTGGACCACCTGAAGCAGAGACTGGATGATCGTAACCCACCCCCACGTGACCTGGTAGAACTGCGTGTAGCACTTGTGGAAGAATGGAACGTATTGCCTCAGGACATTGTGAGGGTAGTGAGGAAAATGAGACGTCGCTGTCAAGCTGTCATTGTGGAAAATGGTGGAAACACCCGCTACTTACATTGTCAATTTGTGTTATTTGGGACTACCCTTGTTATTGTCTACATTTTTGGGGTAATAAATATTACACTAATGTAAAAGGTGTTTCTTCTCTATTCTCTATTCATTATTAGTAAAATCAAAGGATACTTTTACTTATTTTACTAAAATTCAGACCAAACCGGAATAGCACTCATGTAAATAACAATATCCCTAACCTATTGTGAGTAGTGTAAATACTACAAATATGTGATTATTGTTATAAAATTGAGAGGTATTATTTTATTTGACCCCATAGTAAAAAAGAACAGCAGCAAAAGATTGTAGAGTGACTACTAATATATAGTTATATATATCTATATATATATATATATATATAGATATATATATATAGTTATATATATATAGATATATACATTGTACATTAAACTCGGTTGGATTTTTGATTTCCTTTTTGATTTCAGAAGTCTATACATCCATCCTAAAAGCTGAAGCTGGTTCACAGTTTAACAGGTATATGTACAAATTAGAAACCCCTGATATCATAATACTTTCAAGAAAGAGAAAATATATTTAGATGACGAAGGTGCATCTGACCTGTTGGATGATCAATCCTAAATTCTGGTAGCTGATCATGTGGTTCTGCTGCTGTCCCTCTGCATTGTGTGAAGCAACATGGGAGAGCAGGGTCACCCCTCCTACCCACACCTCTCTCTCTCTCTCTCTCTCTCTCTCTCTCTCTCTCTCTCTCTCTCTCTCTCTCTCTCTCTCTCTCTCTCTCTCTCTCTCTCTCTCTCTCTCTCTCTCTCTCTCTCTCTCTCTCTCTCTCTCTCTCTCTCTCTCTCTCTCTCTCTCTCTGGCTTCTGTAACAAAGCAGAGGGTCAGTTTTCAGCCGTTTGTGTGATAAATTGTCTAACTGTTGCACCTAGTACAAATTATCTAGAAATGTGTTTGGATTTACCAAGTGAATCATCTTTTCAATGCAGAGGAAGTCTAAGTTTGTCATTCTGGAAAATGACTGAAAATTATTCAGTGTACCGATTTAAAAGGTTTTGTCCAAATCTGTTTCATAAAGCCTATTTATGCTGGTGGCCTGATTGCTGCTATTCCACATGATCAGTGTTAGAGTGTTTCTATGAGCCTGTGAGAACCTTCTAACTCTACTACTTCCATTTAAAAGTAGCAGAACTCCTGCAGACAGTGATCCACCATGCTTTCTGTCACATCTCAGGTTACTAAGATCTGCTCATCAAATTTTAATCAACTCAGTTTGCAGTTTGCAAAGCTGGAAGGACAGTAGCACAGGAACATAGGTTTCCTACTGATTGCATCCACATTCCCTTTGGAGTCATTACATACATGAGTCACACACTCACTCAAACGCACACAAGTTAATTTCAACCAGACAGAATACTCTTTGCTTGCTTCAGCCATGCTCCCTACCAAGGTTGAGAAGCATCAATAACCCACAGCTTCAGCTCAGTTTCACACCTCAGATTACACTCACTGAGCCAAGACTAAAGTGGACAGATCTCCCTCATGTTAATCTTAAATGGACCAAGCAGTCACCTTAAATTTAGGTCAAAAGACATAATTTACACAATACATACATTACATAGTTTGTGTAAATGGTAAAAGTAGCACTGTTTAAATTCTCTAGTGTAGCATTTAGAAACATCAAGAGATCCAAACATGGTTTTAGATGGTATTTGGTTCTGAAAGATACATATATAACCCTCTTGCAGTCCTGGCTTGGTGTTTAGGGCAGAGTGAAAGGGTACAATCTGACCCCAACCGCACGCCGCGCAGGTTGGGGTCAGTGTGACCCTACAAGGATGGTGCACGGTGATAGCTGTAAATACTGACCAAAGGATGTAAAACAGCCTGGGGGTCCCTGGGACCTCACCTGATTTTCCTGTAAAGTGCCTTGAGATGACATCTGTTGTGAATCAGGGTTATATAAAGTAAAAGTGGGCGTCTGCCACAACCGTCTGGGGGTTTGAGAAGACAGAGCAGAAACATAGAAAGAACAAAAGAACTAATGTAAGAGTACTTTTTGTATATAAGAAAGTAAAAAGTTGATAACAGGACACGGGGGATGCTCAGTTACTTGGATGCCCCCCGTAAAACAAGGCATTGCAACTAAGCAATGATGACCAGGTGTAGCTTCTATGAAGAGAAAAACACTGAGAGAAAACGAAGTTAACAGTCAAAATAACAGTAAATAATGCAACTGGAGAGTAGTAGAAGTAAAAAGTAGAATGAACAAAAGTCATCAGTCTGTCCTCCAGTAGTCTAAGCCTATAGCAGCATAACTACAGAGATAGCTCAGGTAGACTTAAGCCACAAACTATAAGCTTTATCAAAAAGGAAAGTTTTAAGCCTAGCCTTAAAAGTAAACAGAGTGTCTGCCTCACGGACTAAAGCTGGGAGCTGATTTCACAGGAGAGGAGCCTGATAACTAAAAGATCTGCCTCCCATTCTACTTTTAGAAATCCTAGGAACCAACCACTTGTAAACCTGCAGTCTGAGACCGAAGTGCTCTGTTAGGAACATATGGACCAAACAGATCTCTGATGTATGATGGAGCTTGATTATTAAGGGCTTTATATGTAAGGAGGATCTCTTATTTATGAAGAATCCCATAAAGTCATCACTACTAAGAGCTGGGGGAATATTTGGCTCAACAGAGCTATGACTGTGTAAGTTTGGCAACTGTACTAAAAAGAAACACAGGGTTGTTCTTATTCGCCTCTATTAATGATGAAAGATATGCTGTTCTAGCTTGTCGAAGGGTCTTTTTATACAGCAGCAGACTATTTTTCCTGGTTAAAGCTGCAGTCCGGAGTATTTGAGGGAGAGAGATTTTTTAATCTGACGTTCCAAGGCTCCTCCCAAAACACTCCCCCCTCCCCACACCTTCCCTCCCACCAGCCCTACCGCAGCAGTTGTGCAAGCTCATCACCTGTGGCGATACAGCAAGTCAAAGAAGTAAGCAGCAAGCGCTATTGAGAACCACCCGATTGTATTTTTGCTGTGTACATTTCGGAGGTGAGCAACTTCTGCATGAATAATGATCTCTCACAATATGGCGACTGTAAACCGGAAGACACGGAGCGTGGCCTGTGTGCCCGGCCCCATGTTCACATGTTTGCGCGATCCGCATGCAAGTTTACTGACAGCCGACAATGCTGAAACTTGAATTCTATTGGCTAAAATAAATTGCCGCTCAGTTTGAAATGCATAGGGGTCTACGGGAGGAAGGTGGGATTAGGAAAAATAACAAGTGTTTTGGAGCACTAGCCTTTTATCATAGTATTGAACCCCATTATCATTTTAAAGATTTATAAAACTTTGATACATAAATATATTCTCCGAAATGCAGCTTTAAATAGGAATCTTCTAGGTGTGTAGAGCGCCATTTTCTCTCCAATTTTCTAGTATTCTGCTTTAAAGTATGCAGCTCTGCATTAAACCAGGGACTCAAACTCCTATGGCTAATCACTTTCTTTTTTAAGTGTGCTACACTATCATTCTCTATCCTGCCTAGGTCATCTGTAAACCGAGTATAACGGCAAATTTATTTTATCATAATAGATTTTGACCTTTGCAACAGGATTAGCATTCAAGAGTCATTTATTGGGGGAAATTGGCTCAATTATATAGTTATATATAATTATGAAATACAATAGATGCTACTCAAATGTTAAAGTGTGATAAATTTCTTCTATGTGGATATTTGGATTATATGTTTGCACGGAAATATTTGATCCATTCTTCCCCTCCCAACTGTCCTTGATTTTTGAAGGTTCTGGAAGCCTCCACTATGAACTCTGATCTGCAGTTCTTTCTATACATTTGGAGAGTTCTGCTGGTGCAGAGTGTCAATGCTACCTGTTCATGTTGTGCATGCGTCAGCGTCTGTCGGACCCGGCAAGACTGGCTCCCCAACAAGCACAGTTTTAACTGGTTTTAAATCTTTTTAAAGACTGGCTCTAACCGATTTTTTTACACCACTAACTTATTAATAATCTGGACGTTTTTATCGGCTTGTTTTAATCGGTAGGACTACTTCTCTCCCCACACCATGCCTCCACTCACCTGCAATATGTGGTGTGATGGCTGCAAAAAACTCAGCCAGAGGGTTCTAGAGGTGGAGCAGAGGATTTCAACACTCCATCAAATCCAGGACCACAAGCCCGACGTAGACATCATTTTTGGCCGGACTCTCGTCGCAGAGACTTTCTAAATACATCTATGATGACAGAGTTGGAGAATATGATTCAGGACATGTGCCCTACCAGATGATGGCGACACCTTCTACTGACTCCGCCTCCCCCTCACTGAGTAACGGCCATCATGTTAATTTCATCATTTGGAATGTGAGGGGCCTGAACCACCCAGTTAAATGCAGTAAGGTTCTCTCTCATCTCCTCCACCTCAGAGCACATATCACATTTCTTCAAGAAACACTTTAAAAATATGGATTATTCGAGACTAAAAAGAAGCTGGGTCAGACAAGTATTTCATTCCAAGTTTAATGCTAAAGCAAGAGGAACTGCAATCCTGGTCAATAAAAACACCCTGTTTATTGTTAGAGATACGCTAGCTGATCCAAATGGTCGTTATATAGTGGTAACGGGCTCACTCTTTAACACCCCACTTATTTTAGCAAATATTTATGCCCGAATTGGGATGATAGGAAATTGTATTATTATTTTCTACATTCATTACCTCAGATTGATACCCGTCATTTGATATTGGGGGGTGATATGAATACCGTCATGGATCCATTACTGATCCATTACTGAACCGTTCTCACTTAATTTCTGAAATCAGAACCCAAAATGGTAATAACACTTCAAACTCATTAAAGATAAAGAGAGGTTTCAATCGTTTTATTCTAACCTTTATCAATCAGAATCTCTACAATTGCCTAAACTGTTTGGCAACTTTTTTAAACACTCCAATCCCAACCCTGGACCCAGCATCTAAAGGTCATTTAGAAGCACAGATCACTGCAGAAGAAATTAAATCAGCTATTAATTTGATATTGATTTTTTAACTTGCCCAGGTTTTTTAACATTTTACATACAGAATCAGATTCAGTTCCAGAAATTGCCCTATCACTTGATGCAGAGAAGGCTTTGACCCCATTTAATGGGACTACTTATCACTCTTAATAGATTTGGTTTTGGACCTAATTTCATTTTCTGGGTTGAATTACTTTATTCCTCACCTTTAGCACGTGTTAGGACAAATTCTATTTACTCTTCTTATTTTCCTCTTCACGGTGGCAGAGCCCTTTGTCCCCTCTTCTTTTCGCTATCTATCGAACCGTTGGCAATGAAGCTGCGAGCTGAAGATAAACTTACGGGTATTCACAGAGTCAATCAGGAGCATAAACTTTCTTTATACGCAGATGATCTCTTTTTATATGTTTCAGATCCCTTGCGCGCACTCCCCCATGCTCTTACCATCCTTGAAGAGTTTGGTAGCATCTCAGGTTATGAATTGAACATACATAGGAGCAAATTATTTATAATTATTTAGTTAATTCCAAAGCAAAATAAATTTCGTTAACAAACTTTAAATTTAAAATTAAATCAGACTATTTAACTTATCTGGGTGTGAGAGTTACTAGCTCGTATAAAAAACTTTATGAAGAAAACTTTCTCTCACTTCTTGAAATAACCAAAACAGACCTTCAGCGATGGAGCAACCTTCCCCTCTCATTAACTGACCGTATCAACTCAATAAAAAGGAATGTATTGCCCAAATACCTGTACCTATTTCAATGTATACCAGTTTACATTCCAACATTTTTTTAAATCCTTGGAAAAATGTATTTCTACATTTATTTTGAATGGTAAATCTTCTCGACCTCGAGCAGTAGGTGGACTTGCTTTACCAAATTTTTTCTTTTATTACTGGGCAGCTAACATACGAAATATACTCTATTGGATCAGCAACTCTCCTAAACAAACCCCAGCCTGGCTTGGTATTGAATTTTCTAGCTGTCGTAAAACTTCCCCACCGGCATTGTTGAGCACAGCACTCCCTACAGAGCTGTGTTTATACAAGTCCAACCCTTTGTTATATGACTCCCTCATAATCTGGGTTCAATGTAGAAAGAAACGTGGTTTACACTTAATGTCATTAAAAGCCCCATTGTATAAAAGGCCATTATTTTGAAGGACATCCATGGTGTTTTGCCACTTGTATATTTAAGTGATTTATTCTAAATACCTGATGTTAAGATACAGTATATTGTTTATTATTATTATTTACAGAACTGTTACAACACTGAGTCTTCACAATAAAGAGGCCGGCCATTGAAGCCTGTTAAAAGAAGATACTGCATCTCCTAGATTTTATTCCTGTGTTCTGACCGACACGACATCTTGTTTCCTGTAAACCAACATACGGATTAACACCCAAGCCTTATCTCCCTAATACCCATTGTTTTCAAATCACTTATTTCCACCCTCAATTTCTGATTCTGCTTTTAAGATATGGAGTAACAACGGACTACGTTATTTCAAAGACCTTTTTATTGATGGAACTTTTGCCTCATTTACTCAACTTACTGAACAGTTTGATATCCCATGGACACATTTTTTCCGTTACTTACAAATTCATCACTTCATAAAAAGAAGCTACCCCAAGCCAGAAGAAACACTTTTAGACAACATTTTAGATATAACAATTCATAAAAAAGGGATGATAAAAGAAATTTACAGTTTATTACTAAATCTACAATCTCCCTCCCTTTCAATTATCAAATCACACTGAGAATTGTGCCACACAGTAAAGACAAGTTTGGATTGCAGCAAGGTATTCAACTTCAATATCAAGATAAGGATTTTGGAAACGAGTTCATAAATATGTCAGAGATCTCAGAAGTAAAGGACAAAGCAACCCTTAAGGTGATCTTTTTGCAAAGCCTAGAGGAAGAAGATGCAAGAATGCTTCAAAGCCAAGCAACAGAGTCTTTATCCCTCTACTCTGCTTACACGGATGATACAGAGCCCATTTCATCTTTCAGGTTCATCCCCATCCTCAAGGCACTGGGTTTGGCCAAATGTCTTCCCTGTACCACAATTTAGCTATGATGCTGAATTTGAGCATGAGAAGGCCAACTCTGCCTGCACCAATGGGGGAACTCTATTGAACCCCTCACCAAAACTGAAATCCCAAATTCTGGAATGACTGGCAGAAGAAATAAACAAATGCAAAGCCTACCCAACAGACAATGATCGGACTGGTGTTGCAGAAGCTCTTGTGAATAAGCATCCTTGCCTTAGAGAGCAGGGCTCTTTCAATGGCTGTTATGGATGGAAGATTAGCATACAATATAAAATTGCAAACATCAGCACCAAACTGAGAGGCCTTGGATGTACTGAGGTGACCATAAACTCAATTAAAATCAAGTCTAGTGACAACCCTCAGGCAGCCTTCAATGTAAAGAAACCCAAAAGAGCTGAAGTTAACTACTGTCCACAGCATCCAAAAGGAGAAACAACAGAAAGTCTGGAACAGGAGAGAGTTGCAATGCTTTCTGAAATGACTGAAAGAAACAAGAAACTGTTGTGAGTGAAAAAATGGAGAACATGTTCTTACACAGAAGGCAGGAAGTTCTTCAAAGTCAGCTGATGGTTGCACACTTAAAAAGCAGATGACCAGCTCTGTTCACTGAGAGAGAAATAAGTGTGGTTAAAATGCTTTTGGGTCTTGCATATAATTTATATGTATTGTAGTCCAAAACAAAATGTATTATCTGTTGTTGGTTCCCTAATCCATGAAAGTAGTCATTTGAAAAAGTAAATACCCTTTCATTTCTTAGGTTTTATGTATTAGGGAATAAGAATAACAATAATCTGGGTCCTACCTGGTCTTAAAATGGTGTAAATACAACCTCAGATGGGATTCTGTTAACACTCTAATCCAATATAAGAAAACCTCTGCTTTTATAGAGGTACTCAGATCTGTTGATTTTTTCACATGACAACATTAAAGATACATTTGTGCATTTGCTTTTTAGTCATCTTTGTTGTATAGCTTTGATGTGAAGCAAGTGAAAACTACAAAACATTTTTTAATTAATTTATTTGTTGGTGGAGATATAGATATATTTAATTTAACTGTTCAGTATGTCACTGGTTTGTTTTCCTACGGTCAGCTATGGTCCATAATCCTTTTCACATTTTCTGTGTGTCATTGTTTTGAAAGTGCTCCTCTATGTGTGTCCTGTACCTAGATTTAGCCAGCCATACTCCTTTCTTCAGATTTCTCCGAGTGCTGTAATACGCCAGCCTGTCACCAGCTCTGTATGCAGCATCTCGGGATTTGAGCCTGGAGCGCACTAACCCATCCATCCATGGCTTCTGGTTAGGAAAAACCCTAACGGATTTGGTAGTTAAGACAGCATCTGTGCAGAACTCCACATAACCCAGAACAGCTGATGTGTACTCTTGAGACCCTTCCTTGAACACCTGCCAACAAGTACGTTGGTCCTGGAGTGCTGAGGAAGCCTCCTCGGTCCAGACCTGGAGGGCCTTGATGATGGGTTTTAATCTGCAGATCAGAGGTCTGTAGGCTGGGATGAGTACAGCAGTAATGTGATCCGACAGGCCTAAATGTGGCGCTGCAACTGCCTTGTATGCCCTTTTAGTATTGCAGTACAAGTGGTCCAAAATATTTTTTTCCTTTGTTGGAAAGTTTATAAATAGTTAAAATTTTGGCGACACACATTTGAAATCTCCAGGCACAGTCATGACCGTCTCAGGATTGACATTTATCAGTCTGGTAATTAGGGAGTGCAGCTCTTCTAAAGCTAGTTTAGAATTAGCTTTTGGCGGAATATAGACAGCGGAATCAGAATGCAGCAGAACACTCTTACCAGCTTGAAGGGTCTGCACTTCACTGCCAAATATTCCAAATCAGGAGAGCAAAACATCCAGATGATTTTAACACCTGTGCACCAGGAGATGTTTACATAAAGGGCCAGACCTCCACCTTTACTTTTAGCTGAGGTTGCTGTCCTGTCTGCCCGAAAGAGAGAGCGTCCTACAAGCTCCACTGCTGCATCGGGGTATTATTATCCAGCCAGGTCTCTGTGGTAATCATGACATAGGTGTTCAGTCTTTGAGTGGCGATGCGTAGCCGAATCTCATCTAGCTTGTTGGCTAGGGATCTGGCATTGGCAAGAAAGAGGCTAGGGAGGGGCAGTCTGTGTGGATTAGCTTGTAGCCTAGCTCATAAACCGCTTCCCCCGTTTATGCTTGCAGTGTCTCCTCCAAAGAAGGACGATGGTAAAGGCCTCTTCTGTCCACTGTAGCTCCGGTTAGATAACATTCCACTTTGAATGCGTGCATTGGATGATCTGATCCTTGATTTCCATTCATTCTTCCCTCTTGTATTGTTTCAGTGCTTTGACTGGCTGAACAAACAACAAACGGCCAATGAATAGCTTAGAGCTCTGAGCCGCTGCATGTTCACGCGGCGCCATCCTCATCCTCATTAATTATAGGGTAGCTGTGAATTAATGAACATTTAATTAATTAACATTCCTAAATATGACTGAAAAAGTACAATGTTCGGTGTAAATAAAGGACCAAACTGGAAGCCTTTGCTTATTTTTTTTAAAGGAAATACATGAGAGATGCATGGAACTTTTGTTTTGAACTCCACTATCACATTTACACGTGGCCCTTTTAACCTATTAATCGTTTAGCCAGTTGCTATGGCAAACTAACTGGTTAACATTTTCTGACTGTAAAGAGGAGTATAGTTAGGAGGGCACATGGGACTTGAAATGACTGTTTTAACCTGGGAAACCTGAATAGAGGGATGAACATTTAGATGCAAAGGAGATTTAAGTCAGACAGAGGAAGCACTTATGCCTAAATGTTTTTCAAAAGGACCAGGGTATTTTGGATACGGTTTCCAAGAACAATCATTAAGGGGGAAATATCTCCAGGACAGCTAAACCTTCTGACTAGTGTGGAAAATATTTTATTTGCATGCATAAGGCTGTTTCTTCTGTCATCACAAGAATGTCAGTGCTTCTTGTTTACAGATGTGAATGGAGGACATGGTTTAGGTCGGTTGTAAAGGGGGGATACCAACATAAAGATGGGGCATGTGAGAAATAAAGATGGTTGAGACAGTCCAGTTAGTTTTATTACCCCACCAGACAGCTGCAGGAGACAGATTGTTGCCCTGACATCCCACATCATGAAGGTCCTGGAGAGACTCCTGTTGGCACCCCTGAGTAAGCAAACAAGAACGTATCAGGACCCACTGCAGTTTGCATATTGCTGTGGAGTTGGAGTTGAAGATGCCATCATCCACCTAGTTCAACCAACCCACTGTCATCTGGACAAAGCAGGCAGCACTGTGAGGATCATGTTCTTTGATTTATCCAGTGCATTTAACACAATTCAGCCTGATTTGCTTTGTCAGAAACTCTTGAAGACACAGGTGGAGCCCTCAACAATCGCCTGGATCAATGACTACCTGACCAACAGACCACAATTTGTGAGACTGAAGAATTGTGTGTCAAACCAGGTGGTCAGCAGCACAGGAGCACCACAGGGGACCGTACTCTCACCATTCCTTTTCACTCTGTACACCTCAGACTTCCAGTACAAATCAGATACCTGTCATCTGCAGAAATACTCAGATGACTCTGCAATTGTCGGGTGTATCAGAGATGGACAAGAAGCTGAATACAGAGAGCTGGTGGAACGCTTTGTGACATGGTGTGGAAACAATCGTCTCATCTTGAATGTGAACAAAACAAAGGAGATGATTGTAGATTTCAGAAGAAACAGGGATAAGTCAAACACTGTTTCCATCATGGGAGAAGAAGTGGAGGTGGTTGAGGTGTATAAATACCTCGGAGTTCACCTTGACAACAGACTGGACTGGAGGCGCAACAGTGAAACCGTCTACAAGAAGGGACAGAGCAGACTGTACTTCTTGAGGAAGCTTAGGTCCTTCAAGGTTTGCAGCAAGATGCTGGAGATCTTCTACAAGTCTGTTGTGGAGAGTGTAATCTCTTCAGCCGTCATCTGTTGGGGTTTTAAAAAGGCTAAACAACCTGATAAAGAAGGCTGGTTCTGTTCTTGGGACAACTGTGGAACATCTGGAGATGATAATGCAAAGATGGATTCTTCATAAAATCAAAAATATTATAATCCTCTTCATGAGACTGTCATACAACAACAGAGCGTCTTCAGTAGGAGGCTTCTTCAGTTTTGCTGCAATACAGACCGCTACAGGAAGTCCTTCCTGCCCACAGCCATCATCATCTACAACAACTCCTTAAAGAATTAATTGTGAGTTATACCAACACTTAATTTCCCTCTGGGATCAATAAAGTATTTTTGAATTGAATTGTATTAAGGGATTTGTTCCCCCCTCATACAAACAGTGTTTTATGACATCCTCCTGACCCTAGGTTAACCCTCCTGTTTATGGCAGTTGACCTGTAGGGGTTACTGAGCTGTAAGGGTCCATTCCAGTGGACAAGTTAAACGTATCTGTGATTGTTGAGTTTCCTCCATGAAATACTTATGTGCTTGTGGCAATGTTAAAGGAAACAGCCAATCACATGTGTTCATTGTAAATAGAAGGAGGGATCGGGCCTCCTCCATAAGGAGGTAACTTGTCAAAGGATTTCTAAATAAAAGGCTGAAGTAAGCAAAGATCTTTGAATATAAGCGGGATAGTTGATCTAACGCGTGGAGAGTGTAATCTCTTCAGCCGTCATCTGTGATCTCGCCAAACTGAGATCTCGAGTCCTTGTGAATTATTTCTGTTGTGTTTACGGGGCATGCAGTATTAAAGACAGCAATGAGAGGGTTTAAAGTCCCCAGGAGAGTTAAAGTCTATCTGTTAAGGTTTGAAAAGTTTTCTGCTCAACACCAGGTGAGTACTGTGGAGCAGGTATATGTTTGTGAACAGCAATCTTCTTGCTTTGCTTATTTAGAGTACAGATTTAGTCTGAGTCCAGGGGCCTATTGCACAAAACTAGGATACGGGATTAAGCTGGGATATCTCGTTTATTCGGGGCCTCAACTTATCCGTGATCCGGCTGCACAAAAATCGGATAGGGGGCAGTAGGATATGTTATGGTATAAGTTACCATGGAGATCAGTGGAGTTCTAGGTTCCATTTAAGTTCCAGGATCTATTTAAACTCATCCCTTGTCTCAGTGGAGCATTTTGTGGAATTGTACTTCAGTATGGGTTTCATAAACAAAGAGATACTTAATCTTTTAGTACATCAGCCTCACATTCTCATAAGTATCAGGACTTGGAAAAAGAATATGCAACGAAATGCATCTTTTCTGCAGAAAGAAAAGTTTCAAATGTAGGACTTTTTCCTTTCTTCCCCAGTGTGGCCCTAATACTCGGTCGTATAAAATACACATCCCACATAAACACGGATCAAAGTGTAACGTTGTATTCATTTATTGAATAAGGATAAAACAGGTAAACCATCAGCTGAACACATTAACTCTTTAAGATACAAACCACATAATGAAAACACATTATACAACAATGATAAATACACATTCAAAGTTCTGAATATAAACACAGCCCACATGTCTGCATACTGAATTAAATGTAGGACAAATTCAGACATCAAATGAATGGATGCATTCGCCTCCTTGCAAGCTTGTGTACACACACACACACACAGAGCGTACATCACAAACATAAGAGGCCAAATCTATTTAAATAAAATGAAAATCTTCTGCCACTGCAGGACAAATTTTGGCGTATAGTGACAAAGCTTGAGCATTTCTGCCACTCCTTTTAAGGTCTTCTTGATGAGCCTCAATGAACTGCAGCTGGTGAGAGCAGCATTTGTCAGGCATGCCCCGCAGCAGAAAGACAATAACACACATATGCCTGCAAACAGCCCTGCAGATATGACAAAACCACAACTGGAAAGGTATGTAACATTTAGAGTAATAAAAAGTCCCAAACTGTAAGCCTCAGTGAGTCGCTGCAGCGTTTATTGTGCAGTCAGCAAAAAAGGACAGACATACAACTGTGGGTAAACTAAAAACAATGGGCAACAAAAAACAACAAAATCCCCCAAACAAGGTTTTACAGCGCTGTCTCAACTAACAGGAACCTAAACTTCAAACACAAATTAGCAGCCCAAGTCAGACACACCACATCCAAGACACAAGATAGTTCAGTGAGAGGGGAGGACCAGCATGCAGAGCCTACAGCCAGCCCTCACCATAGCAGAGTGATGACAGTCCTTTTATACGGCAGAAGATCTACTGCCATTGGTTCGCAGTGACGTCATCATGTTGAACAGGTATGAAGGATGGGTCCAGCACCTGCAGAGATCACACATACATGCACCCAAGCACTCACTCTCAAACACACAGCATCCAGACGCATCCCTTCTTTGGTCTCATTTGTCAAGAGAAATTGTTTAAGACTTCCTGTGCTTCATTAAGAACCTAAACTAAGTTACCCCATAAAAGAAGTGTTTTCCTTTCTTTTTCTAATTATCAAGCCAAGACCTTTGACTTTAACCTGTTAACTGAGGCCCTTAAAGTCTGAAATGGAACTATTGGGTTAATGTTATTTCTCTAAGCATTGCATGCTGTGACAATAGGCTAAGTTTGATTGGCCGTGCACTCTTGGGAAGATTGGTGGATGTTTTAAATGTTTTCCACTTGGCAATAATCTTCCCCCCTGCATAATGATGATGTGTTAGTCAGACATTTTTAAATTAGCCTCCTGCCTTTTAATTTCAATTCAGTTTTTTTATGTAGTGTCATGTTTTGATTTTAAGAGGACCCAAAATGCAGTGCAGACTCCCGGTAAGACAAAATAAAAGTTTTAATGCTTCAAAAACTGAGCTTACAAAACTGGAAGAAGGAACACAGGTACAGCACAAGCGAATATTTACGAAGAATCCAGCGATGTATGACTGAGAAAAAACCATTTAAATACTGAGGGTAATTGAGGAATGACAAAGGAACTAGATTGAAACCTAATTAGGGTACCCAGGTGCAAGTGATTAAGTGAGCAGACAGGAGAGTTTCAACTGGCGAAAGAGGGAGACTGGCAGGGAGGAAATGGAGAAAGAAAACAGAAGACTGGAAGGAAACAAACTTGAATGCATAAAGTAAAACAGAGGCATAACAAAAAAAGATGAATTCTAAATGAATAGGAATAAATAAGCACATGAGAAACTCAGTAAAAACACTAATAGCAAAAGGGAGAGGAGAAAACAGAAGTTCCTATACAGTGGGGCAAAAAAGTATTTGGAAGCCAACGATTGTGCAAGTTTTCTCACTTAAAAAGAGGAGAGGTCTGCAATTTTCATCATAGGTACACTTTAACTATGAGAGACAGAATGTGAAAGAAAATTCCAGGAAATCACCTTGTATGATTTAAATGAAGAATTTATTTGTATAATGATGCAGAAATTATTTGGCCAGTAACAAAATTCATTTCAATCCTTTGTAAAGGTTGACAATGACCAATGTCAAATGTTTTCTGTAGGTCTTCACCAGGTTTGCACACACTGTAGCTGGTATTTTGGCCCATCCTTCCTTGCAGATCTTCTCTAGAGCTGTGATGTTTTGGGGCTGTTGCTCGGCAACACGGACTTTTAACTCCCTCCAAAAATTCTCTATTGGATTGAAGCCTGGAGATTGTCTGGGCCACTCCAGAACCTTGAAATGCTTTTTATGTTGCCACTTCTTTGTTACCCTAGTGGTGTCTTTGGATCATTGTCATGCTTGAAGATCCAGCCATGTTTCATGTTCAATGCGCTCACTGATGGAAGGTTTTTTGCCCAAAATCTCATTATACATGGCCCCATTCATCCTTTCTCTAATATAGATCAGTTGTCCCGTCTCCTTTGCAGAAAGGCAGCCCCAAAGCATAATGTTTGCACCCCCACGTTCCACAGTGGGTATGGTGTTCTTGGGATGCAACTCTGCATTCTTCCACTTCCAAATGTGGCAAGTGGTGTTTTTACCAAATAGTTCTATTTTGGTCTCATCATGACATTCTCCCAATCCTCCTCTAGATCATCCAGATAGTCTCTTGGAAACATTAGACTGGCCTGGACATCTGCTGACCCAAGCAAAGACACTGCAGAATTTTAATCCATGATGACATGTGTTACTGATAGTAACCTTTGTTACCGTGGTCCCAGCTCTCTTCAGGTCTTTGACCAGTTTCCTCCCATGTCGTTCTGGGCTGTTTCCTCATTATTCTCAAGATCATGTGTACCCCATGAGGTGAGGTATTGCATGGAGCCGCTGGTTGTGGGAGATTGTCAGTGATTTATTCCACTTTCTAATAATTGCTCCAACAGGTGATATCTTCTCACCAAGCTGCTTGCCTACTGTAGATTGGCTCATCCTAGTATTGTGCTGGCATAGAATCTTGTACCTGGTGTCCTTAAACAGCTCTATGGTCTTGGCCATGGTCGAGGTTGGAGTCTGACTGTTTGAAGGTGTGGACAGGTGTCTTTTATACAGATGACGAGTTCAAACAGGTGACATTAATACAAGTAACTAGTAGGGTGAATTTATACAAATAAATTATTTAAAAATCATACAATGGGATTTATAAAAATTTTCTCTCACTGTTGAAGTGTTCCTATGATGAAAATTACAGACTTTTTTAGCTTTTTAAGTGTAACAACTTGCACAATCGGTGGCTGGCAAATATTTTCCCCCCACTGTAGTTCAGACATTAAAAACCTCAAAATTCAAAACAACAGGACCAAGATCTTTCATAACTACTGAAGAATCAAAAACTTTTAGTTTTTGTTTGAGCTTAATGTAAAGGTTTAGCAAGGACAGCATTAAGATCTTAATTCTCAATTATGAAAGGCCATGACTGATAGGCCTATAGAGGTTTCTAATAAAATAATTACAATAATAAACTCTAGGCTTTCTTTTTATGTCTTAACTTGAACAGATTAACACAAAGTAGAGCATTATTTTAAGCTGACAATATAAAAAAAGCCATTCTTTTCAGCCAGTTTTTCCCCCCCAAAAAAAAAATAAAATTGGAAATTGTGGCAGGTAATTGTATTAATTTCACATTACTCTCTTGCACCAAAAAATACCCAGTGATACAAATTCTCACATGGCTGGTACCATCTGTTGCAGCCTATACAATTGCTTAAATTACACAAAACTGGCTTTCAAACTGGCAGGTAAAGACGTTGTGTTGAGTTAGAGTGAGCAAATTCAAAGAATTCAACACAGCAATTAGAAAAAAAGATTTTCATTTCATTCAATAACAGCCATCCCAACATCACTTAGATCTTCTGCATCACCTGGGAGTTCTCCACTTTCTTCACCATCACCACTCATTGTTAGAAGAATCATATTTTGTATGTCTGAATGTGCATCTCTGCCCAAACTGGAATCTGCTGATTACAGTCTCATTGGCACAGAAATTGCACACAACCATTTCTGCAGTTCCAAATATTCCCATGCAGACGTTGTACTAGTTGCTGTGGCCACTGTTTCACTAAATCATCCCTAACCTAGCTGAACATCATAGGTGGCGATCCATGTCTCCTCTTCTTTGTACTAAATATGTCGCTGAGCTCTGAGAACACACAGAACCACAGCTGTGATCAGCAACACTCCACCAATAAGTCCAATCCGAACCCATGGGAAATTCTCAAGCTGGAAAACATTCCAGGTTGTATCCAGATTGTCTGCAAGGGAGTTTAGTAAAGAAAAAAAAAAAAAGAAAAAAAAAAAAAGTTAGCATTTTTTTAATTCGTAATTCAAGCACTTATTAAGAAGGTGTGTAGCAACTGACCCTTATCTGAAAGCGTATCTTTCTCCTTAAAGGCCTCCGTTTGCTGTGAGTTGGTTAGGTCTTTGGGAAACAGGTTCTCACCATCTGAAGGCACATGAAAACGGAATGTTTCAGAGCAACTGAAAAGACAACTAAAAAGAGAGAATATAAGATACTGTGTTCATAAAACAAAATGAAATGTAAACATTTAATTAAAAAAAACAGATTTTTAATTTGTTGTTTTCAATAACTGTGCTTTGTGTACTGTCCTCCAGCCAAGGTTTCACCAATCTACATAATAGTTTTTATCCTCATCTGATCCCAAGATGGACCTCATGTCAATATAAGCAATGAAACTGATGACCGATTTAAAGAAGCAGAATAAATATTTCATAAATAAAACATTATCTGTGGGTTGCACAGTGGTGCAGTTGGTAGCACAGCAAGTTGCAGCAAGAAGGTCCAGGGTTTGAATCCCCGCCTGAGGTCTTTCTGCATGGAGTTTGCATGTTCTCCCTGTGCATGCATGGGTTCTCTCTGGGTACTCTGGCTTCATCCCACAACTCAAAAACATGACTGTTATGTAATTTGTTCTTTCTAAATTGCCATTAGGCATGAGTGTGTGCATGCATCCTGGTATCCTGCTTAGCTACAATGCCGTTTGGATGGGGGGCATCGACTGGGATGATGGTCTCTGTGGCTAAACATCCCCCGTCTCCTGTTATCAACTCTACACTTTCTGTTCTTTCTGTGTCTCTGCTCTATCTTCTTAAACCCTTAGATGGCCGCTACCACTGAGCCAGGTTCTGCTGTAGGTTACTTCCTGTTAAAGGAGAGTTTTTCCTCTACACTGTCGCTACATGCTTGCTCAGTATGAGGGATTGCTGTGGTTGGAAGTCTGCATCAATGGGACGCAACCTCAAGTCAATGACTCGATGCAATCTGCTGGGATTCCTTCAATAGGAAACTAACTAAAACTTTGAACTAATTGGAATGTTTGTATGATTGTACTGAAATTACTTTTCTTGTAAAGTTCCTTGAGATGATGTCTGTTGTGAATCGGCAATTTATAAATAAACTGAATTGAATTCAATTGCATGCTTGTTTGTCCTGTCTGTCCAGACGACCCCGCTTGCTGGAGATTCCATTCAATTCAGTTTATTTATATAGCGCCGATTCACAACAGATGTCATCTCAAGGCGCTTAACAAGAAGTAATTTCAATACATTTATACAAACGGAGATAGGCACCAATCCCCCTCACCCGCAAACCTGCATAGGATAGATGGTATAGATAATGGATGGATGGATGGAAACCCTATCTTCATAAACAGGCTCAGTGTTTCCCACACATAGACAAATCTGTGGCGGTGTGCCACAGATTAAACTCCGACCACCACAGATTCAACACCGACCCAAAAAATAAATAAAAAGATCAACACCCACTGTCACATATTGCGTTTCGCTTTACTTTTTTACACTATTTAAAACATGCAGCATATTCGTTTAGCTGCGTTTCCTTTCCCTGCTCTTTCGTCGTCTCTCTGTCACCCACGCGTGTCTCTCGCTCTCTCTCTCTCACACACACATACACACACAGCCCCCCCCCTGCGTGCACATCAAGTCTGTCTGGATCACCTGTGGAAGCGTGGCCTATTTGGTGCAGGGAAGACGGCTGGCGAAAGGTTGGTATCTCGTGAACACTTTTAACACACAATCACAGATTAAAAAAAGTGCAATAAAGTATTTTATATTCTGAATACAATAGTTTCAATGTGTTAATGTCACTGTAGGTCACGACCCAAAAGAATTTGGCTTGTTTAACTAAAAAAAAATGTATATAAAAACCTTTAAAGTCAAAGTGAAAACTAACTTCCCCAAAATAATAACAATTAAGTAGCAAATATCTACACAAAATAACTGATTAAATAACTATTCACTTCCTTTCAGAATTCAGTAGATTCACCTCGTGCCGTCGCCCCCCCCCACCCCACACACACAAACTTTACGCACTGCACTTAAGGCACCAGGTGCCCAGAGGGGCTCCTAAAAACGGGCTTGTAAAAAATCATAATAAATAATAAAAATAACATATTTAATTAAAATTGTGTACACCATTTTAATAGATATTACTAATTAGCAGCTGTGAACACGGCTCTGTTGCGGCTGGGAGCAAGATAAAAACGAACCATCGAAATTACTTTAATAATGTAGACAAAAAAAAAAGGAAAGAAAGCTTAACTTTACATGCAGTTATTCACTAATGAAGCAACACTAAAATGCTATGAACAAATAAAAAACATGAAAAAGGATAAATTCAAAAGAAACAAAGACATAACAAAATTATCCCATGTTAAGCCTGTTACACCTGTCCTGCTTCAAAAATTATGATCTAAAAAAAGGATTTAACTTAATGTGAAACTGCAATAACTAAGCAATAAAGCATTTGTGCCTAAGGCACCCAAATGGTTAGTAACGCTTCTAGAAGCACCTTTGGTCACAATAATAGTATGGACTCAATCCGGCTTGCACATCTGAAAACTGCTATTTTACTCCGTTCTTCCTAGCAAAACTGTTCAAGCTTGTTAGAACTGCATGGGGATCGGCTGAACAGCCATTATCAAGTTCTGCTGGTGAGAAGCTTCTCCACAGCACGATGGTGCTACCACCATGCTTCACAGTGGTGATGGTGTGTTTGTGGTGATGTGCAGTGTTTGGTGTAGGCCCAACATGGCATCTTGTCTGATGGCCATAAACTCTATTTTGGTCTTATCAGACTAAAGAACCTTCTTTCACTTGACCATACAGTCTACCACATGACTTTTGGTGAACTCTACTCGACCCTTGATATATGCTTTCTTCAACAGTGGCTTTCTCAATACCATTCTCCTATTAAGCTTTGACTGGGCAACAGTTGTATGTAGAGTCTCTCCCATCTCGGCTGCTGAAGGCCGGATGGATGGATGGATGGATGGATGGATGGATGGATGGATGGATGGACGGACGGATGGACGGGTGGATTGGTTTGGGTAGGTGGATGGATTGATGGATGGATGGACGGGTGGGTGGATGGGTTGGTGGGTGGGTGGGTAGGTGGATGGATGGATGGATGGATGGACGGACGGACGGGTGGATGGGTTGGTGGGTGGGTGGATGGATGGATGGATGGATGGGTGGGTGGATGGATGGATGGATGGATGGATGGATGGATGGATGGATGGATGGATGGATGGATGGATGGATGGATGGATGGATGGATGGATGGATGGATGGATCTTCTATATGCACTCCTACTGGCACTTCAGTCACAGAAAAATGTAAAAATGATCCTATTGGACAGTGGAAGCTGGTTGGAGTGAATAAAGCCTACACATGCATTCATTTTATCACTCTACCTTGGATCAGATGGGTGGACTCTTCCAGAAGAACAGGTAGAAGCTCAGTGGGGACTCCAGTGGCTCCAACACCATTCACACCATCTGAAAGGAGTGCCATCACCTCTTGGGATGTCTTGATCTTTTCTACAGTGGATGTCTCATCAGACTCTGTAACTGTGCAAAAAAACAAAAATCTGTGTTTTGACTTGTAATTCAGAATATTATCCATGTTATTTATAACATTCAGAAAAGCTGATGCTGTTATACAGTGGCTTGCAAAAGTATTCGGCCCCCTTGAACTTTTCCACATTTTGTTACATTACATCCACAAACATGAATCAATTGGATTGGAAATCCACGTGAAAGACCAATACAAAGTGGTGTACACGTGAGAAGTGGAACGAAAATCTTCCATGATTCCAAATATTTTTTTCAAATAAATAACTGAAAAGTTGGGTGTGCGTAATTATTCAGCCCCCTGAGTCAATACTTTGCAGAACCACCTTTTGGTGCAATTCCAGTTGCCAGTCTTTTAGGGTATGTCTCTACCAGCTTTGCACATCTAGAGACTGAAATCCTTGCCCATTCCTCTTTGCAAAACAGCTCCAGCTCAGTCAGATTAGATGGACAGCGTTTGTTAACAGCAGCTTTCAGATCTTGCCACAGATTCTCGATTGGATTTAGATCTGGAATTTGACTGGGCCATTCTAACACATGGATATGTTTTGTTTTAAACCATTCCATTGTTACCCTGGCTTTATGTTTAGGGTCGTTGTCCTGCTGGAAGGTGAACCTCCGCCCCGGTCTCAAGTCTTTTGCAGACTCCAAGAGGTTTTCTTCCAAGATTGCCCTGTATTTGGCTCCATCCATCTTCCCATCAACTCTGACCGGCTTCCCTGTCCCTGCTGAAGAGAAGCACCCCCAGAGCATGATGCTGCCACCACCATATTTGACAGTGGGGATGGTGTGTTCAGAGTGATATTCAGTGTTAGTTTTCTGCCACACATAGCGTTTTGCATTTTGGTCTCATCTGACCAGAGCACCTTCTTCCATATGTTTGCTGTGTCCCCCACATGGCTTGTGGCAAACTGCAAACGGGACTTCTTATGGTTTTCTTTTAACAATGGCTTTCTTCTTGCCACTCTTCCATAAAGGCCAACTTTGTGCAGTGCACCACTAATAGTTGTCCTATGGACAGATTCCCCCACCTGAGCTGTAGATCTCTGCAGCTCGTCCAGAGTCACCATGGGCCTCTTGGCTGCATTTCTGATCAGCGCTCTCCTTGTTCGGCCTGTGAGTTTAGGTGGACGCCCTTGTCTTGGTAGGTTTACAGTTGTGCCATACTCCTTCCATTTCTGAATGATCGCTTGAACAATGCTCCGTGGGATGTTCAAGACTTGGGAAATCTTTGTGTAGCATAAGCCTGCTTTAAATTTCTCAATAACTTTATCCCTGACATGTCTGGTGTGTTCTTTGGACTTCATGGTGTTGTTGTTCCCAACATTCTCTTAGACAACCTCTGAGGCCGTCACAGGGCAGCTGTATTTGTACTGACATTAGATTACACAGGTGCACTCTATTTAGTCATTAGCACTCATCAGGCAATGTCTATGGGCAACTGACTGCACTCAGACCAAAGGGGGCTGAATAATTACGCACACCCCACTTTTCAGTTATTTATTTGTAAAAAATGTTTGGAATCATGTATGATTTTCGTTCCACTTCTCATGTGTACACCACTTTGTATTGGTCTTTCACGTGGAATTCCAATAAGTTAGATTCATGTTTGTGGCTGTAATGTGACAAAATGTGGAAAAGTTCAAGGGGGCCGAATACTTTTACAAGCCACTGTATCACAAAGCATTTAAATGGCTTTTTCATGTTAACTTACAGATCACAGTGGGCCATTAACCTTGCATTGTCTGAGTAGACAATTCCAAATAGACTGGTAGATAATCAGTAGGTGTTTCAGTATCAAGAATACTCAACCCTTTGGACATTTATCCCATTTTATTGATTTAAGTAATCAATCATGTGCAGCAAAATTTGCGTTTTTAACAAGAAAAAAATTATATAAAAACCTTTAAAGTCAAAGTGAAAACTACCTTCACCAAAATAATAACAATTAAGTAAAAAATATCGAACACAAAATAACTGATAAAATAACTATTCACTTCCTTTCAGAATTCAGTAGATTCACCTCGTGCCGTCGCTCCCCCCCACACAAACTTAACGCACTGCACTTAAGGCACCAGGTGCCCAGAGGGGCTCCTAAAAACGGGCTTGTAAAAAATCATAATAAATAATCAAAATAACATTTTATTAAAATTGTATACCCCAATGTTAATAGATATTAGCAATTAGCAGCTGTGAACACGGCTCTGTTGCGGCTGGGAGCAAGATAAAAACGAACCATCGAAATTACTTTAATAATGTAGACAAAAAAAGGAAAGCTTAATTTTACATGCAGTTACTCACTAATGAAACAACACTAAACTGCTTTGAACAAATAAAAAACATGAAAAAGGATAAATTCAAAAGAAACAAAGACATAAGAAATCATCACATGTTCAGCCTGTTACACCTGACCTGCTTCAAAAATTATGATCTAAAATAATTATTTAACTTAATGTGAAACTGCAATAACTAAGCAACAAAGCATTTGTGCCTAAGGCACCCAAATGGTTATTAACGCTTCTAGAAGCACCTTTGGTCACAATCATAGTATGGACTCAATCCGGCTTGCACATCTGAAAACTGCAATTTTACTCCGTTCTTCCTAGCAAAACTGTTCAAGCTTGTTAGAACTGCATGGGGATCGGCTGAACAGCCATTATCAAGTTCTGCTGGTGAGAAGCTTCTCCACAGCACGATGGTGTTACCACCATGCTTCACAGTGGGGATGGTGTGTTTGTGATGATGTGCAGTGTTTGGTGTAGGCCAAACATGGCATCTTGTCTGATGGCCATAAACTCTATTTTGGTCTTATCAGACTAAAGAACCTTCTTTCACTTGACCATACAGTCTACCACATGCCTTTTGGTGAACTCTACTCAAGCCTTGATTTGTGCTTTCTTCAACAGTGGCTTTCTCAATACCATTCTCCTATTAAGCTTTGACTGGGCAACAGTTGTATGTAGAGTCTCTCCCATCTCGGCTGCTGAAGGCCGGATGGATGGATGGATGGATGGATGGATGGACGGACGGACGGACGGACGGACGGACGGACGGACGGGTGGATTGGTGGGTGGGTAGGTGGATGGATTGATGGATGGATGGACGGGTGGGTGGATGAGTTGGTGGGTGGGTGGGTAGGTGGATGGATGGATGGATGGATGGATGGATGGATGGATGGATGGATGGATGGACGGACGGACGGAAGGGTGGATGGGTTGGTGGGTTGGTGGGTTGGTGGGTGGGTAGGTGGATGGATGGATGGATGGATGGATGGATGGATGGATGGGTGGATGGATGGGTGGATGGGTGGATGGATGGATGGATGGATGGATCTTCTATATGCACTCCTACTGTTACTTCAGAGTCACAGATAAATGTAAAAATGATCCTATTGGACAGTGGAAGCTAGTTGGAGTGAATAAAGCCTACACATGCATTCATTTTATTATTCTACCTTGGATCAGATGGGTGGACTCTTCCAGAAGAACAGGTAGAAGCTCAGTGGGGACTCCAGTGGCTCCAACACCATTCACACCATCTGAAAGGAGTGCCATCACCTCTTGGGATGTCTTGATCTTTTCTACAGTGGATGTCTCATCAGACTCTGTAACTTTGCAATAAAACAAAAATCTGTGTTTTGACTTGTATTTCAGAATATTATCCATGTTATTTATAACATTCAGAAAAGCTGATGCTGTTATACAGTGGCTTGCAAAAGTATTCGGCCCCCTTTAACTTTTCCACATTTTGTCACATTACATCCACAAACATGAATCAATTTGATTGGAAATCCACGTGAAAGACCAATACAAAGTGGTGTACACGTGAGAAGTGGAACGAAAATCGTACATGATTCCAAACATTTTTTTCAAATAAATAACTTAAAAGTTGGGTGTGCGTAAATAATCAGCCCCCTGAGTCAATACTTTGTAGAACCACCTTTTGCTGCAAAGACAGCTGCCAGTCTTTTAGGGTATGTCTCTACCAGCTTTGCACATCTAGAGACTGAAATTCTTGCCCATTCTCCTTTGCAAAACAGCTCCAGCTCAGTCAGATTAGATGGACAGCGTTTGTGAACAGCAGCTTTCAGATCTTGCCACAGATTCTCGATTGGATTTAGATCTGGACTTTGACTGGGCCATTGTAACACATGGATATGTTTTGTTTTAAACCATTCCATTGTTGCCCTGGCTTTATGTTTAGGGTCGTTGTCCTGCTGGAAGGTGAACCTCCGCCCCAGTCTCAAGTCTTTTGCAGACTCCAAGAGGTTTTCTTCCAAGATTGCCCTGTATTTGGCTCCATCCATCTTCCCATCAACTCTGACCGGCTTCCCTGTCCCTGCTGAAGAGAAGCACCCCCAGAGCATGATGCTGCCACCACCATATTTGACAGTGGGGATGGTGTGTTCAGAGTGATGTGCAGTGTTAGTTTTCTGCCACACATAGCGTTTTGCATTTTGGTCTCATCTGACCAGAGCACCTTCTTCCACATGTTTGCTGTGTCCCCCACATGGCTTGTGGCAAACTGCAAACGGGACTTCTTATGGTTTTCCTTTAACAATGGCTTTCTTCTTGCCACTCTTCCATAAAGGCCAACTTTGTGCAGTGCACCACTAATTGTTGTCCTATGGACAGATTCCCCCACCTGAGCTGTAGATCTCTGCAGCTCGTCCAGAGTCACCATGGGCCTCTTGTCTTCATTTCTGATCAGCGCTCTCCTTGTTCGGCCTGTGAGTTTAGGTGGACGCCCTTGTCTTGGTAGGTTTACAGTTGTGCCATACTCCTTCCATTTCTGAATGATCGCTTGAACAATGCTCCGTGGGATGTTCAAGGCTTGGGAAATCTTTTTGTAGCCTAAGCCTGCTTTAAATTTCTCAATAACTTTATCCCTGACCTGTCTGGTGTGTTCTTTGGACTTCATGGTGTTGTTGCTCCCAACATTCTCTTAGACAACCTCTGAGGCCGTCACAGGGCAGCTGTATTTGTACTGAATTTAGATTACACACATGTGCACTCTATTTAGTCATTAGCACTCATCAGGCAATGTCTATGGGCAACTGACTGCACTCAGACCAAAGGGGGCTGAATAATTACGCACACCCCACTTTTCAGTTATTTATTTGTAAAAAATGTTTGGAATCATATATTATTTTCGTTCCACTTCTCACGTGTACACCACTTTGTATTGGTCTTTCACGTGGAATTCCAATAAAATTGATTCATGTTTGTGGCTGTAATGTGACAAAATGTGGAAAAGTTCAAGGGGGCCGAATACTTTTGCAATCCACTGTTTCACAAAGCATTTAAATGGCTTTTTCATGTTAACTTACAGATCACAGTGGGACATTAACCTTGCATTGTTTGAGTAGACAATTCCAAATAGACTGGTAGATAATCAGTAGGTGTTTCAGTATCAAGAATACTCAACCCTTTGGACATTTATCCCATTTTATTGATTTAAGTAATCAATCATGTGCAGCACAATTTGCTTTTTTAACAAGAAAAAATGTATATAAAAACCTTTAAAGTCAAAGTGAAAACTAACTTCCCCAAAATAATAACAATTAAGTAAAAAATATCGAACACAAAATAACTGATTAAATAACTATTCACTTCCTTTCAGAATTCAGTAGATTCACCTCGTGCCGTCGCTCCCCCCCACACACAAACTTTACGCACTGCACTTAAGGCACCAGGTGCCCAGAGGGGCTCCTAAAAACAGGCTTGTAAAAAATCATAATAAATAATCAAAATAATATTTAATTAAAATTGTGTACACCATGTTAATAGATATTAGTAATTAGCAGCTGTGAACACGGCTCTGTTGCGGCTGGGAGCAAGATAAAAACGAACCATCGAAATTACTTTAATAATGTAGACAAAAAAAAGCAAGAAAGCTTAATTTTACATGCAGTTATTCACTAATGAAGCAACACTTAACTGCTTTGAACAAATAAAAAACATGAAAAAGGACAACTTGAAAAGAAACAAAGACATAAGAAATTATCCCATGTTCAGCCTGTTATACCTGTCCTGCTTCAAAAATTATGATCTAAAATAATTATTTAACTTAATGTGAAACTGCAATAACTAAGCAACAAAGCATTTGTGCCTAAGGCACCCAAATGGTTATTAACGCTTCTAGAAGCACCTTTGGTCGCAATCATAGGATGGACTCAATCCGGCTTGCACATCTGAAAACTGCTATTTTACTCCGTTCTTCCTAGCAAAACTGTTCAAGCTTGTTAGAACTGCATGGGGATCGGCTGAACATCCATTTTTAAGTTCTGCTGGTGAGAAGCTTCTCCACAGCACGATGGTGCTACCACCATGCTTCACAGTGGGGATTGTGTGTTTGTGGTGATGTGCAGTGTTTGGTGTAGGCCAAACATGGCATCTTGTCTGATGGCCATAAACTCTATTTTGGTCTTATCAGACTAAAGAACCTTCTTTCACTTGACCATACAGTCTACCACATAACTTTTGGTGAACTCTACTCGACCCTTGATATGTGCTTTCTTCAACAGTGGCTTTCTCAATACCATTCTCCTATTAAGCTTTGACTGGGCAACAGTCTGGGCAACAGTCAAAGAAAGAAAGAAAGAAACAAAGCTGATGGATGGATGGATGGATGGATGGATGGATGGATGGATGGATGGATGGATGGATGGATGGATGGATGGATGGATGGATGGATGGATGGATGGATGGATGGATGGATGGATGGATGGATGGATGGATGGATCTTCTATATGCACTCCTACTGGCACTTCAGAGTCACAGATAAATGTAAAAATGATCCTATTGGACAGTGGAAGGTGGTTGGAGTGAATAAAGCCTACACATGCATTCATTTTATCATTCTACCTTGGATCAGATGGGTGGACTCTTCCAGAAGAACAGGTAGAAGCTCAGTGGGGACTCCAGTGGCTCCAACACCATTCACACCATCTGAAAGGAGTGCCATCACCTCTTGGGATGTCTTGATCTGTTCTACAGTGGATGTCTCATCAGACATAACTGTGGAAAAGGCAAAAATCTGTGTTTTAACTTTTAATTCAGAATTTTATCCATGTTATTTATAGCATTTAGAAAAGCTGATGCTGTTATATCACAAAGCATTTAAAGGGCTTTTCATGTTAACTTACGGATCACAGTGGGACATTTACCTTGCATTGTCAGAGTAGACAATTCCAAATAGACTGGTAGATGATCAGTAGGTGTCTCAGTAGTTTCAGCAGCAGTCTCCTCCTCAATCCAGAATGTAATAGGGTTCATCCAGTCATCTGTACTCGTCTCATCCAGGTCCAAGACTGTTCCAGAAGGGGAAACTCTTTTTACATTTGTTTCTCGTGCTCAAATAATATTCTGTCCAGGATATAGTCAGCTCTGCCTTTTTAAAGGAATGAAGATTACCAGCATCAGTGACTTTTTCCATCACAGTCAGTGTGTAACTTTCTGGTAATCCAAGTTTAGGATGGTCAGACTCCCTAAAAATAATTTAAAAATGATAATATTAATAGCTTTTCAGGTTTTAAAACAATAATCTTAACACCAATGTCCTATTGGAACAAGTAAGATGTCAAACCATTGAAAGAAACCTAAAACTATGATACAGGAATAAATTCCCAATCTGCTGGGAACTGCTAGGAGAAGATGCAAACACATGATGACGAATGTATTGGTTGCACGAATAAGTTTTTTAAGTAAACATCATGGAGAAAAATTAATCTTGAAGGATATTATATTTGATTCCTTCATCTTGGGTCTAATCTGATATGGTAGACCCCAGTCTTCAGTGCTCGATGTCTGTTTCCTGTGCTCCCAAAATAAGTCTGCTAGTGGTGGATCTTCTTGTGCAGAAAAATATTACTGATTGTTAGTTGAATGAGATACCTCCGTTCTGGAATACTTGATGATCATGACCACTCTAGGTGGGGGTCCTATCAGCTGGTTCACCTTTTCTGTGAGATATTCATGGATACTTATCAGTCACTTAGTGTGGATCATGTCAAACCTGCTGACTGTTTTTTTCTCTCCTAGATGAAGCCACTACTGTCATATATATTTTTACTTTTCTTTAACTTCTCTCTCTGCTTCACTGCTGCCAGCATTTATTTACCATCTGTGTGACTCTCTAGGCCAACCGAAAGAATGCCAGCGCAAAAGGGCGCATGTCAGCACCTAGCGTCGCAAAGTCGAACGCACTTCATTCAATAATTCATGACATATCAGTGTTTTTGTGTTCAGCCCTCATGTGCCTGCAGCCCTCCGATTGCATTGCTTGCTTTTTTCTCCCCTTGAAGGAATATCTGAAATGGCACACATAACTTGCTTCTTCATGTGTATGATGTGACTCTTCATTATCAGTGGTCATCATCATGAGCTGACAGAACTTGCAGAAGGTTTTTTTCCCCCCCAATTCATAAAAACCACTACCCCTGAGCCTTGCGCAAAGCTTCAAGCTTTAAAAAAAAAAAATTTGGAGGAGGTCAGGGTTTCAGTTAGTTTCTTCTTCTACTGGTTTGAACAGGCAGCCTGTTGATCAGTTTGACCAATGGTGCCATCTAGTGGCTGTATGCTTGTTTATTGTTCAAGCATGAATGAAGACCAAAAAGTCCTCCTGCCTTTAGCGCCGGCCTTAAATAAGAGGTATTGTTTGATAAGTAGGATCAAACGGCATATACATTATGCATTTAACCTAGAATATTTCTGTATGATTGTACAATCACACAGAAATTCACTTTATATTTCTGTACATTCATTTTATCCATTTGTTGTTATAAAGTTGAGATTATATTAGTTGTGAATCAGCTCTATTGAAAATTCAACATAATTTGAACATAATTTATCTTAATATGAATTAGGTTGATGAAAACCACCATTACTCGCCCCAAAGATAAGTACACTGGTGCAGCAAGTTTTATTATGTGTAATTAAATAACACTGAAGAAGAGCAGTTTTAGTTGTATATTAACTAAATACAACAGAAAGATGAGTTGATGAAACTTACCCTGTTGTATACCAACACTGGTACATCCCACTTTCACTAACATTTGCTTTCAAGAAAAGATGAAACTCTTCTTCATTAAATTTGCTTGATATAGCAAACTTTTTCACCCTTCCAAGAGGTAAAGTCTGGAAGTGGAGAAAGAATACTGGTCTAACATGTCACAGATGGTGTAGTGTCAACAAAGTTTAAAAGGATCTTCAGGAAGTAACAATGCAGTAATACTATAAGATACTATAAGAAATGTGACACAATAAAATACAAATACATTCTTTAAAAATCAGACGTAAGTTCCTGAATTTCTGTTTGCTGTCTCTCACAGTGCAAATGCACTTACAATGTGCATGTCAAACCCCTCCATAATTTCTAAGTGGGAGAACTTGCAAAATTGCGGGGTGTTCAAATACTTCTATTCCTCACTGTACATTTTGTTGACTGTGATTTAAAGGTTATGTACAGACAGATTATACACTAACTAAATTCTACCTTTTGGATCTTTTGAAACCCCAAATTTTCACTCAACTTTCAGGCTATGCCATATTGTGTATCTTAATTTGTGTTGATTGACGCTAATATTAGTTAATGGTTTGGTTATTAGCTTGTGGTCCATCAGTTATTTGGCTTATTATTTCTGTTTGTTTCCCATCCCTCACCATATGTTGAAGTTTCCAGATAATCAAATAAAGATAAGTGAACATAAGTGAGCATCCATCTGGAGTGTATCATACATTTGAAAGGATAACTTTCCCATTCCTAGTCCAAAATAAACTTCGGGGCAGTTCTCTCTTGGATTTAATGAAGCATGGTAGGTCCACATCAGCACCGTCAAGTACAGTGATAGATTGTTGGAACCTGGGCTCTGGTATGAGAAGCCAAGGGAAGAGATGCAAGGCATGTCAGCACATGGGGAGAGAAGACAAAGATAATATCATTAAAAAAAATTTCAGTATACAGACACTGCTCCAAAAAATTATAATATAATAAAAAAGTTCTTTTTTTCACATTTCAGAAAGTGAAACTTGTGTATTAATTCATTACACAAAGAGAGAAAGATTTCAAGCATATATTTATTGTAAATTTGATGGATTATGGCTTACATATAAAAAAAATTCAATGTCTCAGAAAATTAGAATATTACATAAGATCAATAGAAAGGGTATTTTAAACACTTCTGAAAAGTAAGATCATTTCTATGTCCTCAATACTTGGTTGGGTTACATTTTGCATGAATTACAGCATAATTGCAGTTTGGCATGAAGAGGATCAGCCTGTGGTTTTGCTGAGATGTAATGAAAGCTCGGGGTGCACGATTCTGACAAAGACCTAATTGCGGTTTTTCTGACAAATATTGCGATGAGATTTTTTTCGATTTTTACTTTCGATCTTTTTAAGTGCATAAAACTAAAATTATGAATGAAATATATCGTTACTTTTACAACACAGTCTTGTACAACTTGACACACATGCGAACAATATACAATAACCTAAAAAATATTTATGTGGCCATTATGTGCTGTTGAACCTGAAAATTCTCTAATATAAACTACATCGTGATAGAGGTAAATAGATTGTTCAATGCTTCGTGATTATTAAATACCTGAACTTAAATACCAAAGAATAATAAGACATAATGGAAATTAACTTAAAAAGGTAGCTTAATTTTTTTTTTTATTGACGAATCTTTGCCATTGAAAAATAGAAAATGAACTCTTATTAGATTTAGATTTACAATTAGAAAACAAAATCTTCTGCAGTCCACTGCCATTTACTAAACATGAAACTGTTATATTGCACACATTTTAAAATAAATGACAATAACAATTAAAAACAAGACCTTATACAGCCTTCTGCAAGATAAGACGTAGTAACCTCAGTGTTTTCCATACATAGACGAATCTGTGGCGGTGCGCCACTGATTAAACTCCGACCGCCACAGATTAAACACCGACCAAAAAAATAAATAAATCAACACCGACTTTCACATATTGCGTTTCGTTTTTCTTTTTTACGCTATTTAAAACATGCAGCATATTCGTTTAGCTGCATTTCCTTTCCCTGCTCTTTCTTTGTCTCTCTGTCACTCATACGTCTCTCTCTCTCACACACACACACATAGCCCCACCCCTCCGTGCACACCACGTCTGTCTGGAACACCTGTGGAAGACGTCCTCTACATTCTGCTTTTACATTGAAGAAGTCGCCAAAAGTCTCTAGCAACACATGGAAAAGTCGCTAGATTTGTCACTAGTCACTTTTTGAAAAAAAAACGTTGCCAGGGGGGTCGGATAAGTCGCTAAATATAGTGACAAAGTTGCCAAGTTGGCAACACTGCTCTGCATACAAGCTTGTTTCCCCTCACCATTTCTGAATGGCCAGCAAGCCAGGAATGTGAGACTCAACCATTTTGATTGGTGAATAGGTTTGTCACTCAAATGTCAGGGGCAGGAAAAAAACCTCAGCCTCCTGAGGTTAGGTTGTCACACGAGTTAAAACCTCAATATCGATGCGATAAAGGTTAATTCTGCAGCCCTAATGAAAGCTCAGCTTGTTTTGAAAGCTGCTGTTGGGACCCATTTTCTACAAATGAACTGAACAGACTGCATTTCCCAGCATTTCTAGCTGTAACCCCAACACATTCCCATTAGTCCGTGGCCAAGGATGACATCACAAAGTTTATAAAAGGAGGCAGCAATGAGCACCGCCCTGTCTTTACACGCTTCTCTGGCGGCAAGAAGAGGACACTCTTCACTGGTGAATACCGCTTATTTCTGACCTGCTGGGAGAGAAAGAAATCCCTTTAAAATCTCCAAAGTGCCACTGTCTACCCAGTATCTGTCCGTGCATCTAGCCTGGTTGACAGCAGAACTGTTCCAAAACAGTTCTTTAAGACGGCCTTAGCCATCTACGACATCAATCCGCTGCCTTCCGGCCTACAACTGGAATCTCGGTTCTGAAGAACTGTTGCACAGGTTCTGTTTATCCCATTTTCCCAACTACGGACTCATTTTGCTCCCCTCTTTGTGGACTGTACCTCCAAGAAAGAAAGAGAGAAAGAAAGAAAGAAAGAGAGAAAGAAAGAAAGAAAGAAAGAGAGAAAGAAAGAAAGAGAGAAAGAAAGAGAGAAAGAAAGAAAGAAAGAAAGAAAGAAAGAAAGAAAGAAAGAAAGAAAGAAAGAAAGAAAGAAAGAAAGAAAGAAAGAAAGAAAGAAAGAAAGAAAGAAAGAAAGAAAGAAAGAAAGAAAGAAAGAAAGAAAGAAAGAAAGAAAGAAAGAAAGAAAGAAAGGTCTGTCTCTTTCTCTCTCTCTCTCTGCTCCTAGGGCATGCATGCACGCTCCCACTGTCCAATAGGATCATTTTCTACATTTATCTGTAACTCTGAAGTGCCTGTAGGAGTACGTATAGAAGATCCAGCCATCCATCCATCCATCCATGTGCTTAACGGGATTGGTTGCGGAGACAGTAGCTTACGCAAAGAGACCCAGACTTCCCTTTCCCCAGCCCCCCGTGCCACCTCTCAGAGGTGAATCTCAATGTATTCCCAGGCCAGCTGAAAAAAAATAGTCCCTTCAGTGTGTCCTAGGACTTCCACACCCTGTGGAGAAAACTCCAGACCCCTATGGCTGTCACCTTATCCTAGTGGAGAGATTTGGGTGTCCCACTGATCATAGGAGCTAAGTTGTCAGTGGCTTTTTGCCCCTGGTGGGGTCACCCATTGCAAACAGGTTCCTTTGCTTCAGTCCACTCTTTGTGAAGTTCCCCCAAATTCTGGAATGGATTCTACTTGACAATCCTCCCAAGGTTGCTATCCCTGTTCCTTGGGAACCTTTTTCTACCACAAATTTTCCTTGAACACAACAGTCTATGATTAAAGTATTTAACTTTTTAAATTTTACTCCATTTTTTTTTTTTACACACTAAATGTTGGGTTTTCACTATCTGTAAGCCATAGTCATCCAAATTACAAGACAAAAAGGCGTGGAAAATTTCATGCTGTGTGTAATATAGAAATTAGGGTCAAAATTATTGAACTTTTTCACAATATTGCAATTTTTGGAGCTGTACATGTACAACATCTCTGGTAAAATAACTTGTGAGGAAAACCCTCATCACACAAGCACAGCACCATTGCATCACACAAAGCTGGGTTAGGTAACTGCAGGAAATTAAAGCATTATGGGGCGTTCACAGCGGTCAGCATGTCCAGGCGTCAAATCGCTCAAACGGACAAAAGTTGACACTTTAAGGGTGTATTCAGACCAGAAAAGTCCTTTGGTCCGCTTGTTTGGTCCGGACCCAAAGCGGACTATTTTTTTCGTTTGGTGCGATTCACACTCACACTGTACATTTTACAAGTGAACTATATTTTGCAAACACATCCACGTGTGTGACGATCGGTGCAGCCATTGGACAACAATGACTAGGGCAGCACACAGAGCGCAGACCCGGAAATGGAGAAAAACATGGAAGCCCTAGGCTGCTCTGCATATTTCTGCGGTTATTAGAGCTGCAAAATCATACTGAGTGTCAAGAGCAGCTCATTCAACGCAGGTTTCACGACGCTCGGTTTCAAATTTTGGAAAGGCGTCGGGGAATGCGTGCAGTAACCCGAAGTAGACGATGTGCTCTGTGTGCCCTGACCCACAACATGCAGGCAGCAGCGTGGCTAAACAGAAGACGAACAATCAGGTATGAACTTACCTTGCTACGATGGCTTGTTAAGCCCAAACATGCACATGTATCCTGGAGTTGGTTCAGATCGACACTGGTTTATATTCACACCTGAAGCGAACCGCACCAGAGTCCGTTTGGAAGAGAACCGAGACCACCTAAAAAAGTGGGTCTCGGTCCGTTTCTCTGATCCACACCAGGATTCGTTTGTGTGTATTCACACCTGCATAAAAGGTCCGGACCAGCGTTCGCAGCTGCGTGGATGTGCTGATGCCAGCCGCGCGACTTGCTGCAAAGCAGCTTGACGCCCACTTGATGTGTAGATACCATAGACTTTGCATATAATATAGCCGCCCTGCTGCCTGGATGCGATGACCAGTGTGAATGCCCCTTTAGCCTACGCATTCTTCTGCCCTGCTACTTTCTCATTCAATCTGCGGGAAAGGTAATGAAGAGGAAACAAAGATTTAGTTTTTGGTTCTTTAAATCTCAAGTAATCGAAAATTAAAAAGGTATAAAAGGTTTCGTAAGCAAGGTCGTCATCAACATCAGAGGTAACATCTGCACTGATGCATTGCTCCTGTTATTTGGACTTACTTTAAAAAAAAAAGAATTTTCATGATAACGTCCAACTCACCATTGACTGAGAGCCAGACAGTTGATATAATGATTTCTTGGAAGATGCATTCATACATATCATCATCTCTGAACTGTGTTTGTCTGAGGACCACAGACCAGTTACCCTCTCTTATTTGCTCCTCTGAAGGCAGCTGGACCCGGCCCTGGAAGGTATAATAGAAATATTCAAAAACCAGGATTGGTAAAATTTGTCTGCTGAGCACCTGCCTGGCTTTGTTACAACTGTCAAAAGCCAACATGGTACGAGCCATTTTTAATAAATACCCTTGTCACATATACGCTTGTTTTATTTTACACGTGTGACTCCATATTATTCATTTTGCTTGCCAGTTTTTGAATGGATGGTTGGTTTAAAAAAATCTACTTCCAGAAACCTACTTTTGAGTATAGCAGCATCAACAGCGCTGATAGAACGGAGTCAAAATATATTCCCGTTTCTTCTTACTTCTTCATTAAAGTAAGGCGACACACTGAACATCCTCTCTTTCAAGGCCAAACTTCATTGTGTGTGGAAAACAACCTCAACCAGATCACTCAGCCTATCACAGATAGTTTACCAAAATAGGAAACGCTGAATTGATCAGTATACTATTTTCATCAAACCATCTTTCTGTAAAGAAAGATTCATTTAAAATAAATAACATTGAGACTATACTCACTAATTAACTCGTTGATGAAAAATGGCTTAAGAGCACGTATCTGCTAGTAGAAGCTAACCATTAGCAACTTGCCTAGTAGAAGCTAATCGTTGCAACTCCACAACACATTTGGACTAGTGTTTTTGAACTTAGCACATCAGCATTACATTTTTGACCAAAAACAGAGGATCTGAGGAAGAAACTGTTGGAATTTGTCTTGGAGCACCTAAAGCAAAGTAAGTTACATTTATTATTTGTTCGAAGGCATCAGGAGAGTTGCATTGCTGTTAGCCAATAACAGGAGAGGCATTTGCATATCATAAATAATAATGAGTTACACTCGTAATCCTGACGTTTCCCCCACTCACTACCCCGACAAACTGCAACTTACTGTAACAGGAGTGAGAGAGACTTTTTTCCCCACAGAAAACGACTCACAAGGCATTCATTTAAGCTAGAGACCAAAACTAATTTATTGGAAAAATTAGTGAATGAGATCTTTAAGTCAAGGTAAAAAAACAAGTTGATAGAACTGCCTTCAAATGTTGCTTTGATGAGTACTTTTGCTAAAACAATGTCGGATTCTGTAATCTTTTCTGGTCCCTTGCACAATCGGACCAGTGACAACATGTTTAGCCGCATGCTGTCCTTCCACCAATGCTTATAGTTAGAGTGGCTAAGGTCATCCTGACCTATCTCTGTAGTTATGCTGCTATAGGCTTAGACTGCTGTAGGACAGACTTACCAATTTTCTTCACTCTGCTACTTCCTTTTCTACTACTGCTCTCCAGTTCTACTACAGTACATTCTGTTATTTGGACTGTAAAGTTTGTTTTCTCTCAGTGTTTTTTTTCTCCATAGAGGATAACCTAGTCTGGTATCCTGCTTGGCTGCAATGCCCTGTTGGACGGGGGGCATCGACTGGGATGATGCTCCAGTAACTGAACATCCACCATGTCATGTTATCAACTTTTTACTTTCTGTAACATGGAACGTACTCTTATATCAGATCTTTTGTTCCTACTGTGTGTCTGCTCTGTCTTCTCAAACCCCCAGACGGTCGTAGGAGATGGCCACTCCTACTGAGCCTGGTTCTGTTGGAGGTTTCTTCCTGGTAAAGGGGGGGTTTTCCTCTCCACCGTCGCTACATGCTTGCTCAGTATGAGGGATTGCTGTGGTTGGAAAGTCTGCATCAACGGGGCCCAACCTCACGCCAATGACTGATGCAATCTGCAGGGATTCCTTAAAGCTACATTGTGTATTTTTTTAGTTAATTCTTAGCAAAACCCCTTTGTTCTTTCAAAAATATGTGCTCATTCATGTGTAATTACTTCCACCCACTAATGAAAGTATTCTCTTAAGTGTAGACTCTGCTATTCAGAATACATACGCGCGAGTCGCGCAAATGGCTGAATCCATGTTGAGCCTCCATCCTTGAAATACATTAGCCAACGAGGGACATTCCTGTAAATTCTAGCTCCGCCTTTTGCGCTTTGGCTACATACAGTTGCATCGTGACAAATGCCAGAGGGAGATTGTCTACTCGCGACGCGGCAGACGTCTCACTTTATAATTAAATGCAATGTAGTTTTCTAAAGTAACCTCATCACTGGAAGGAATACTGGACGAAGTCATAGTACTGGAAGCCATGTTAACCTTGGCATGAAACGGTCACCGTAGGAGTTAGAACGCTCTCGGACTGGGGGGGTGGGAGGTGGGGCTAGAACGTAACATTCAGTTGGTTGTTTCACCGCTAGATGGGAGAAGTTCTTACACAACGTAGCTTTAAATAGGAAACTTTTTAACTGATTGGAATGTTTGTATAAATGTAGTGAAATGACTTCTTGTTAAGTGCCGTGAGATGACATCTGTTGTGAATCGGCGATATATAAATAAACTGAATTGAATTGAAATGGAATTTTTTTAATTGTCACATTCCTGGGCAGTACTGGGCAAGGAGGAGTTGCAACCATTTTTCATGCAGATTTACTAATTTATCCCAGACCAATTAATAACTATGATTCTATTGAAAATCTAATCCATAGTTTAGATATTTTTTGGAGCTCTGGTCAGATGAGACCAAAATTTCAGGAACAGCAGGCTGGGAGTGTACGCTGACGATGTGACGTCGCTTCTCGCTGGTCTCCACCTCCAGATGTCTCCCGACATTCCAACTTGAATTGCAAATGGAGATATATCCATCAAGGACCTTGCTGGACCTTCCATTTGGATACTTTTAAGGACATATAGTCCTTTTGGTCCTCCACTCATCGCTGTCCGCTCAATGTCCTCCGCCAGGATGTAAACCACCGAGTCCTGGTAATGCCGGCTAGGTCAGCAAACACTCCGGTCAGTCCCAATTCTACTCCGCTACACTTTGGTTTGTTAAATATCTGCTCATTGACAAGCAAAGGTCATCTTATCCACGATCTCCTCATTGACCGAAATATAGACTTTCTGTGTTTGATCAAAACTTGGCAAAAACGAAATGACTTTTCCCAGCTAAACGAGGCCGTGCACCCTGTCCGGTGATGGCCTCATGTTGTTATATCGTGACGTGAGACTTGGAACGTTTCTTCTCCTGATTTTAATACTTTTGAATCTTCTGTCTGTAAACTCCATGTTCCTAACCAAGTTATTATTGCTTCTGTTTACCATTGGACCCTTCTTTTGACTCATCCGATCCTACTGCATTAGTGTCTTATTATAAACCTAATTTATGCAATATTTTAAACACTTTTTCTCCACGTAAGACAAGAGCTGTTTCTTTTACTGTTCTTGCTCCTTGGTTTCCTCCTGAACTTTGTTCGTTAAAGGCAAATAAATGTATTTTAACCATGTTTTGTATGACAAAGACTGCATTGCACAAACTAAAAATAACTGATTCTTCTGTTATATCATCACATAAGGGTAACTCTAAGGCACTTTTTTCTATCTTAAACACTATTCTCAGACCCCCTGATTCTTATTCTTCTCATTTCTATTTATCTGCTCATTATGATTCTCATTTTTTAGGGAAAAAAATCAACTCTATCCATCAATCCCTTTCTGTCCAGCCTAACAATTGTCTCCCTTATGAACTTCCTTTGCCAACTCACCAGTTTTCTGTTTTTGATCTACCTAGTTCTTCATTCATTTTTGATCTTATGAAATCCAAACCTTCCCCCTGTAAACTCGATCCCCTCCCTAAAGTCCTTCTTAAAGCCTATCTCCCTTCCCTTCTCCCCCTCATTGTCACCTGTTGTGACACAGAGTCTGGTTTACATAACAATCAGTAATTATGATCAATAATTTAATATTAATATAATTATTGATGAGGTTCAAGTTTAATTTGTTTATTAAAGATAATCGGGGCACCAACCTCTAATTAGAGATACTTCTGTTTAGAAGACAAGACATCCAGTCTCTTCTTGAAGGTGTAAATTCACATGCTGTAGACAATAAAGCCCCTTTCAAACAGGCCATGAAAAACTGTAATTTTCCGGACTTCGTCTGTTTCGCTTTTGAGTCTGAAAGCAATCTTTCGGACTTTGTCCGGATACCCTTTATTGGTAATTTTATGGATGAAGACCTAGTAACAAGAGCTAGGGTTGTGCCGATGTCATCGTCCATAGTGATGGCTGACCGACATCACGATGGAGAGCCACCATCGTGATGCCACGCCCCCCACCCTGTCAGACACACACTAATCCTATAGTCTCTTCTATAGTTTAACTAAAAACTTTGCCGGGACTGGTCTGTAAACATTGAGAATATAGGCTAACTAATGCATATGTGTTGCACAGTGGGAAATATTTGTATATTTTTGTATTTATTTTGCACTGTTTGTTTGTGTGGATGTGGTGTGTTTTGTTTGCATTTGTTTTCCCTCTGTGAAGCTCCAAGAGAAAAACTGAACTTATCTGGATGAGTCAAGAGGAGGAGCGCAGCAATCAGCTGCTTTATTACAGGTGCGCAAAAACTTGTGCACAAAAACTTGTTAGGCTGCACATGAAAGGAGCTGAGGCAGGACAGGAAGTACTGAACCCACTGGCCGGAACACCCCGAGCGATGACTGCCGCACATGTCTCCAGCAAAACTGCGAGCGGCAGACAGGCAGCACGAGGCAGATGAGTACGTGCCTCGCCTATGAGTACCGTTTCACCTCTGTTTTTAGAAGCGAGCAAGGATCGCCACACAACTTGCGCTATGCGCACTATGAGTCAAGGGTGTGCAGATATTGGTGCCTGCCTTTAGTTTTCCAGTTGTTTATGGCTGAAAGGGGGGCGTAGCACGCCGAAGGTGGAGATGTGAGAGTGTCAAAGGAGATCAGCTGTTTGCCTGTTAGCCAACACAGCGGAGGAGCGTGTCGTGGAGCTGCTCGGTAGGAAGAACTTCTTGTAAGGCTGTTACTGGACAAGGCTGGGGAATAACGACCTGGAGTAGTGGGTGGATCCTGATACAAAGACTGCCTTCCTTATGGGTGACTGAGGACAAAATCCGAACGTTAAGTTTTATTTATTTTTTTAACTGGTCCACCACGTAAAAAAAATTATTGTGCTTTACAGCTCGGTTCATCAGTCTCTTTTTTCCCCTTACGTGCCACGTATTGAAAAGCCCAGGTGAGTACAGTGGGTCCCATTGAAGTGGCCACTTCATTCACGCTTTTAGTGATTCACGCAGCTGCTTATAACTTACAACGTATTACAACTTATAATGTATTAGTATAGTAAAATAACGAAAGTACAGTTTACAAAAGTAAGTTTTTTCCTACTTTTTAAGTAGAACATTTTTTAGGTTCTGATGAATATTAAAAAGAGAGATCACATTTCTCCTGTTTTAGCTTTCCTTCATTGGCTCCCTGTTAAATCCAGAATAGAATTTAAGATCCTTCTTCTTACATACAAAGCTCTTAATAATCAAGCTCCATCATTCATCAGAGATCTAATTGTTCCATATGTTCCCAACAGAGCCCTTCGCTCTCAGACTGCAGGTTTACTTGTAGTTCCTAGGATTTCTAAAAGTAGAATGGGAGGCAGATCTTTTAGTTATCAGGCTCCTCTTCTGTGGAACCAGCTCCCAGCTTTAGTCTGTGAGGCAGACACTCTGTTTACTTTCAAGGCAAGGCTTAAAACTTTCTTTTCTGATAAAGCTTATAGTTAGAGTGGCTATGGTTTTCCTGAGCTATCTCTGTAGTTATGCTGCTATAGGCTTAGACTGCTGGAGGACAGACTTACCAATTTTCTTCACTCTGCTACTTCCTTTTCTCCTACGACTCTCCAGTTGTATTACAGTACATTTTGTTATTTCGACTGTTAACTTTGTTTTCTCTGTTTTTCTCTCCATAGAAGATATACCTGGTCTGGTATCCTGCTTGGCTGCAATGCCCTGTTGGACGGGGGGCATCGACTGGGATGATCCTCCCAGTAACTGAACATCCACTGTGTCCTGTTATCAACTTTTTACTTTCTGTAACATAGAAAGTTCTCTTATATCAGATCTTCTGTTCCTTCTGTGTCTCTGCTCTGTCTTCTCAAACCCCCAGACGGTCGTGGCAGATGGCCGCTCCTACTGAGCCTGGTTTTGTTGGAGGTTTCTTCCTGTTAAAGGGGAGTTTTTGCTCTCCATCGTCGCTACATGTTTGCTCAGTATGAGGGATTGCTGAAGGATTGCTGTGGTTGGAAAGTCTGCATCAACGGGGCCCAACCTCACGCCAATGACTGACGCAATCTGCTGGGATTCCTTAAATGGGAAACTTTTTAACTGATTGGAATGTTTGTATAAATGTATTGAAATGACTTCTTAAGTGCCTTTAGATGACATCTGTTGTGAATTGGCGCGATATTAATAAACTGAATTGAATTGAGTTTTTCCTCTTCACTGTCGATACATGCTTGTGTGACATTCCTAATCGGTGGCACCCTGCGCGGAGTTTGGGGGGGGGGGGGGGGGGGATGTGACAGTGTGGGGTCCTGTCACTGCGTCTACTTGGCCACAGGGACATCCCTTTGACTGACTGGTAAGCGTGCATGACTCTCACCCGGGATTCTGGGGATCAAATCCTGCCAGGGCCCTCATCGTGCACCTTGCCATACAAGGGATTGCTGTGGTTGGAATCTGCATCAATGGGGCACAACCTCAAGTCAATGACTCGATGCGATCTGCTGGGATTCCTTAAATAGAAAACTTTTAAACTCATTGGAATGTTTGTATAATTGTATTGAAATTACTTTTCTTGTAAAACTGCCTGGAGATGACGTCTGTTGTGAATCGGCGCTATAGAAATGAACTGAATTGAATTGAGCGTTGTACAAGGAGTAAAATTTTGGTCAGATTGAAGTTTGCTAAATGGAATGCAAACTAACATCAGGAGTTCAGGAATAATGTTATTTGGACAGATAAGATTAAAATTGGATTATTTTGACCCCAGAACAGAATGTTTGGCACAAACAAAGTAAAGAATTCCAAGAAAAGAACCTAATTCCAACTGGTAAGCATGGACGTGGAACAGTCATGGTTTGAGGATGCTTTGCTTCAGCAGAACCTGGCCATCTCATAGAATCCTACTGTGTATCAGAAGGAGCTTGCTGAAAATGTTAGAGCATTGTTAAAAACTGAAAGCTGACAAACTGGACCCTACTACATGACCCTCACCCAAAATAATACCAATACATTCACCAAGGACTGGCTGAGAATAAAAAAAAGGTAGTCCTGGGCCAAGTCAAAGTCAAGATCTAGATCTTACTGAGCTTTTGTTGGGCGATTTAAAATTAGCTGAACCTACAAGAAATTCCCCAAACAGCTTACAGCTAGAGGTGAGAAATGGGACACACTTTCCTAAGACTGATGTCAGATGGTAGAAGACAAGAAGCAACTCACTGAAGGGGGGGAACAATAGTAGATATTAAGGAGTTGGTTGTCCTAAACACAATTTTTATTTAAAATGTTTTTTTCTTAAAACAAGGTTAATTTGGGGTATTTAACTTTTCTAATCAAGGACCTGACCTTAAAATTTTGTGAAACTTGTGGCTCTCCTTCTCGTAGAATCACCAAGTCCTCTCCTCTCCGCTCCCAGTGCACTGCCCCCCTTTCATCTTTCAAGTCTGATCCGTCACAGTTCAATACAGCAGGCTGCCCATAGCTCACCTGCACCTGTGAAACTTGAATGCCTGGAAAAAAGACAAGAAAACACAAGAGAAATTTGAAAACAAAAGTTGTGTAAAAGGTATAAACAATTAGAATCAGAAGATGACACAATTATCAAATAAATTCCTGTAAAATAATAAGTATGTCCATTTCCAGTTTAAGATCATACCATGTGTTATACATATATTCCCTGCTAATGTAGTTTAGTGTTTTCAGTAACAAAGAAATTAGTTGTCTGTCATGATTTCTGATGTAAGGGATGGATCGAACTGCAGACAAGAGCTGGGTTGTCACATAGTTGTTTAATAAAAAGACCAAACACTTACAGGATAACTCAGGGTAACTCAAGAGAACTAGGAACACTGGAGAACACAGACAAAGAGATAGACACAGTGGTTGACTCGGGAATCCAGTGGGCAACAATGACACAGGTGGGAACATATAAACACAGGGGAAATCAAGGGGACGAGGAACAGCTGGAAATAATACAGAGGAAGAATGGGAAGGGCTGAACCAAATAAACATAGAGATGAACAGGCCCAAACTGTGACACTGTCTTCATTTTAGATTTTTATTTGGAATCAAAAATAAAGAGAAAAAAAAAACCATGAAGAACATGTTTGCATGTCACTGAAAAAGTTTTGATTCCTAAGTAAAATATAGCTTGTATTTCCTAATAATTTCAACTTTTTGAGTTATGTTGTTAACAGACAGACAAACAAAAAAACTAGAAATGCACTCAGTGAGCCCAGAACTCATCCCCCCATCCCCATGTTGTTATCCAATTCTAAATTTGGGTTCTTTTAGAATAAAATGTCTGTTAATGAGGCACTTGGCTGTGTTAATGCTGTCGTTGTGCTCTTTGAGCAGAGAGGGGAGGCATGCGCAATTAATTTGCTGTGCATATGCTCCAACCGTTGGGGGGTTGCTGTGCGAGGTCATTCGTCTTCGAGCTCTGACATGGAAGAGGAGTGAAGGTTGGCACTGCTGGTCGGTGTGTGGATACGCGCTTCATGTCTGATCAACCCCAAAATTAAATCAGTTGTTCCTTGTCCCATTGCTGACATTACCTGTCAATTTAATCGAACTCAGGCCATAACTTTTTGAGTTATGTTGCTAACAGTCAGATGGGCACAAAAACATTACCTAGCGGACGTAACAAACCCTACCAAAAACATAACCTCCTTGGCGAAGGTAATACCACCTGCCTGACAAAGTGAAGTACACCAAAAGATCCTCAAAAGCTAGACATCCAGGGAGCTAGAATTGGGACTTTAGTTTTGTAACTTGTAACTTTCGCTTTGTACTTGTAACTTGTTTTGTAACTTGCACACATTTTTCAAGTTTAAGAGTACAAGTTTCAAATTTGAAAGTACAAGTTTCAAGTTACAAGTTTCAAAACACACAGAAGTTAGGAATAATTTTTTATTTAGTTTATTATTTAGTTTGCCTGGAAGGACCAATGAGACGCTGATTTTGGCCAATCAATCAGGTTTGTAGAATTTCTATCCAATAATGGCGAGAGGAGGGCTGTGCGCTGCTCACAAATGAGTTTGCGTCCTCCTGCAGTTTTCCCAAGCCACTCCTCAGATCAAGATGGCCAAAAATCACATGGTGAGTACTTTTAAAAATAGCATTGCTTTTAGTCAGTTTCTTTTGCTATTAACTGTATATAATATTAGATTACAGTGAGCCATTTCAGCTGAAGTAAGGGAATGTGTAATATCCAATATTTGTGTCAAAAGCGAGTTGATGGCATTCTAGCTTGGGTTGCAAAGCACGAATATGCATTTTCGAGTCCTTTTCAGTGTTGCTAATGATGCCATTTACTTAATGAATGTTAAATGCGGTGTTACTAAAAATTAATAGAATAAACTGTGTACTCCAAACGATCCGCAAGGAGCTGTACTGCGTTTCCCCTGTGGGTAATGGAGGCTGAAGCCATAGTTTTGAAATCAGGGAACATTTCTCCAGTTGAACTGATCAGAATTCGGCAAGACTCTCTGAACAAAGGGCTTTTTTGATTGCTTCCTCCTGCATGCATTCTTTTTACATCAGTAGTTAGGCTGCAGCGATCTGTCAGTGCCAGTCTGTGTATGGTGCAGTAACAGACGCAATCCATGCCTCCATTACTTTTCAGTAACCTGTCAGCTTGTGGATAACAACATACATTGGGTACGCTGTCCAGATCTGAGATGATGCTCAGAAGCAGTCATGGGAATTTTTTTATTGATTCAGTTACCCATACTCCATGCGTAAAGTTGAAAATGTCTGCGCATTTGCACTAAGTGATCAGAGTCTAATCTGTCAAAATGACAGATGGCCTTCAAGTTTTTCTGTCACCGTTTAAATAAAAAACTGGTTAAATACTGAAAATATTCAATTAACACAACCCCTGGACTACAGAGTTAAACCCCTTATATTGTTTAACTGTTTCCTTTTGTTACAAAGATAATACTTGAATAGCAGGATAAAAATCTTCATGTCTGTTGTTGTTTTTTCAATATAGAAAGTTATGTACAAGTAGACTACCTGTCTCTTCTACTCATTTCAACTGACTTTATTTGATACATAGCAACTGTTTTTTTTACAGAAACGCAAAAAGTTACCTTCCCTGGTAATTAGTTACATAAAATAAGACTAATTCAGTTAGTAACTCAGTTACTTTTTGGAACAACTAGTGAATAACTATAACTTTATAACATAACTTTTTTAAAGTTATATTACCAACACTGTTCCTGTTATAAATACCAAAGCTACCAAAGTGTTCTCAGTATTTCAAACTGAACTTAATAAGTATAAAAACATATTTTGGACAGGCTTCAACAATCCATGTATCATTGCCTAATTCATGTTCAAAGTATAGGCTATACATTAACTAATCCAGTGAGTCAGATTAACTGGTTGTGGGATCTACTGGATTAAATCTATGCATATGGCAGTTGTTTATATGGAAGTCTCAATAAATGCGAATTACTAGCCATTTATATTTCCAATCACTTTTTTCATAAAATCCCTAATAAAACCACTGTCAAATATCTTGGCATGCACATAACTAAATACATGGACTATATAACCTTAATATCTGGAACCTGGAGAAAAGTAAAACTCATCTGAATTCTTGGTCTCAGTAAGACATTTCCATCATATGCCTAATCTGTATTTCTTGCAAGACACTCATAGATTTCACAGGCAAGTTGGTTTATTACACCCTATCCCATATATCTTAATTGTGGAATTAAGATTCATTATATCACTTATTGCTTGTCAAGCAGTCTATGACCGTTTGATTACATCAAATTTGTTTGCCCTAAAAATTCATAAACGTAGGATCGCTCACCATAGATATTCTGTCATGTATTTGCATGCTAGGCCGATCTGATGCTGAGAGGAACTATCACAGATTGTAAATCAAGCTGTGTGTGAGATCTGGCGGCCGCATAATTAGTTTCTGCCATTCCATTATCTGTTGGTACACTGGCGTTATCAAGGCAATAGGAATAGAGAGTTACAAGTTAGCACTTTTAAATCTAAAGTCAGAATTTGTCAGGAAGCTGCTACCTACCTAGATAATTACATATAACTGATAAGAGACATAGTGCAGAGTAGGTAATTTAAATGTGCAATTTAGTAAGAATGAAATACAATATTATTATTCCAGGAAATAGAATTTCTCAAATGTCAACAAAATCTCACAATTTCAGCCTGCCAGCAATAAAAAAAATTCTTTATTGGTCGTTGCTCCTGATGTTCTCTCCCAGGACCGGAGTCCTCTTTGCCATCTACTTCTACCACACACATGTCAGCCACAAAACAGACCTGGAGATCCTAGAGCTGGACCAGGTCATTCAGCTCCAGAAACAGCTGAATCACAGGGCTGAGAAGGACGAGCTGAAGGCATAAGAAAAAAGAAATAAAACTGTTGTTCTTTTTACCAAAGAGGATGTCAAGGTCTCTGATTTCCCTTTGTAGCTCAAATGAAATACATGCAAATAACACTTTTTATTTACATCAGGAAAGTTGTAAGCAACTAAACATGCAATAGCTACACTGTTAATAGAGATAAATTAGTACATTATATATCGAGTCATATTGTTTTGAGGGTGAAAAAAGCTTTTTCTTTAGAATTATTACTGCACTAAAGTTACTACTCTGGATACAGTCAGCTTAATCAACATCAACCAGGATGGGACCAAAAGTAGTCCTCGATGATGACCCAACTTTATTCTTTATGAAATAGCTCCCATTAACTCAGAACTGTAGGTCAACGTATAGGACTTCACTAAATCCGAATGCAATTGTCACATTTGTGGTGGACTTTCTAGCTGTGTGGAACTGCAAAGCTAAACACAACTAATATCAAACTATATGCACTGCACAATCTATTAAGACATAATCCAAAAAACAACAGAGGCCGTCTTATTTAATGACACAATAGAACTCACTCATGCCTCTGCAGATAGCATTTCATGAGGATGTTGGTCCATAGGCTCATAGTAGAAGACACAGCAGGGAGAGACAGTTGTTGAACGGTCATACACAGTGGTTGAACCAAAAATGTCTGATATTGATTATTTATTTGTATGATACACACACAAGGCATAAAGAACAATATCTGCTACACCAGTTGCTCGAAAAGGGTATATAAAAACTAACACTTGTGTATATGACATCAGTCTTAACACAATCATAATTGAAAAGAGATTTGGTGTTAAAAAGCCTGTGAGCTAAATCTACGAAGCTATTGTTCCCCGAAAAATCAACCCAACCATCAAATGCTATTTGTCTATTTCAAAGGTTTCCCTGCTCCTACACACCTGGCTTAAATTAGTAATTAACAGACATGTACACCAGTGGGGTCTCTGGTATGATAAGTTAGGTGGGGCACAGCAACTCCACACTTAATAGCAGTAACTAATTCTTCTGTGATGCATTTAATTTGACTTTGATCAGTAATATTCATTGCTATTTTATGTGATTAATTTAATATTGATCAAATATTAAAGGAGTCATAACCTAGTACATATGAACCACATAAAATAGCACACATCTACACACTACAAACGCCATTTTATGTACATGTAATTGAAGAATTAAACCTTTTTTATGGCCTACATAAAATTACAAATAAAGGGTCACTCACCAGTGTCCTTCTTGAAAAATAAGCAGATCTTTCATCTGGGCAAACTTTTCAATAACCGTATAATCTTTCAAATAATCCCCTTTAAATCTATAATAATATCTTAAAGTCCTTGAACGATGTTAAAATCCACTGCTGGTGATGTCCCAAATGTTTAATTTTGTGGTAAATTTAGACTTCATCAAAAAATCTACTTCATAAATTTTTCTTTGTCTTGGTAGCTAGCAAGGATATTAGATTTTAATATCAGTTATGCTGCACAACCATCTTCTTCTTCTTCTAATAAATTTCCGGCAGACTGCATGCCAGATGGCGCATTGCTTCCTTTTTTCTATTGAAGAAAGTTGCAGAAGCTCAGCTTGGTAGCGTGGCATTTGTACCCCTCGGCTGTCTACTGAGCGCATGTTGCGCATGCGCACTGTGATTTTAGATTTTCATAATTTAAGCAAACGTTAAGGGGCCAGCCCCAAATCACTGCTTCAAGAGGATTTAGCCTACTCAGCTTGTCAGTATTCTGCCAAAAGCTTACATAGTTATACGCAGATGTTTACAACAGAATATTTTTGGTAACAGAATGAGTCTTTATATAATATCACTCTGTAAAGAATGAAACCTGTTTTACTGATTAATTTGAGCATGCCGTGCATAGAGCTCCACAGCAACATTTGGTGGGGCCGGGCCTCACTGTAGATGTACACGCTGTTTGAGAGAAGTATTTTAAATCTGGTTTCTTTGGAGCAAGAAAACATCTAAAAATAGAAACAAAGCTCTCAACAACCCTAGTTGAAGACTTAACAGGAGAGGAAGCTAACATTTTAATAGCCGAGCAGAAGGCAACACATTTACAACTCGTTTAAGAACACTTTGCTTGAAATTAATATTGGCGGCATGATTTTTAGTATCTTATAATCTGAAACTCTTCAAACGAGCTGTTTGAAGAGTTTCAGTCAGGTTTTAGAGCTCATCATAGCACTGAAACAGCACTGGTGAAGGATATTAATGATATTCTCATGGCCTCAGATAATGGACTTGTGTCTGTTCTGGTTTTGTTAGATTTCAGTGCTGCTTTTGACACAGTCAATCATAGTATTCTCTTGGAAGGGCTTGAGCATGTTGCGGGGATCAGAGGAACAGCGCTGGGCTGGTTTAAATCATATTTGTCTGATAGATTCCAGTTTGTTCATATAAATGATAAATCTTCTTCACTCTCAAGGGTTACTTGTGGAGTTCCACAGGGTTCTGTGCTTGGACCAATTCTTTTCACCATATATATGCTCCCAATTGGTAGAATCATTAGACAGCATGGGATAAATTTCCATAGCTATGCCGATGATACACAACTATATTTATCCATCAATCCTGATGAACCCAGTCAGTTAGGTAGATTACAGGCATGTCTGGAAGACATAAAAACATGGATGACCCTAAACTTTTTGCTTTTAAAATTCTGACAAGACAGAAGTTGCTGTCTTTGGACCAGAAGTTCTAAAACAGAAACTGATTAGTCAATCACTTCATATGGATGGCATTAAATTGGCCCCCAGTAATAACGTAAAGAACCTCAGTGTTATTTTTGACCAAGACTTGACATTTAAATCCCATATCAAAAAGGTTTATAGGATTTCTTTCTTTCACCTCCGGAATATTGCTAAAATTAGAAACATCCTGTCCAGGAGTGATGCTGAGAAATTTGTCCATGCATTTGTTACCTCAAGGCTGGACTACTGTAATTCTTTACTATCAGGAAGTCCACAAAATGCCATTAAAAGCCTTCAGTTGATCCAAAATGCGGCAGCAAGAGTTCTGATGAATATTAAAAAGAGAGATCACATTTCTCCTGTTTTAGCTTCCCTTCATTGGCTCCCTGTTAAATCCAGAATAGAATTTAAGATCCTTCTTCTTACATACAAAGCCCTTCATACTCAAGCTCCATCATACATCAAAGATCTAATTGTTCCATATGTTCCCAAAATAGCACTTCGCTCTCAGACTGCAGGTTTACTTGTAGTTCCTAGGATTTCTAAAAGTAGAATGGGAGGCAGATCTTTTAGTTATCAGGCTCCTCTCCTGTGGAACCAGCTCCCTGCTTTAAGCCGTGAGGCAGACACTCTGTTTACTTTTAAGGCCAGGCTGCAAACTTTCCTTTTTGATAAAGCTTATAGTTAGAGTGGCTAAGGTCATCCTGAGCTACCTCTGTAGTTATGCTGCTATAGGCTTAGACTGCTGGAGGACAGACTTACCAATTTTCTTCACTCTGCTACTTCCTTTTCTCCTACGACTCTCCAGTTGTATTACAGTACATTCTGTTATTTCGACTGTTAACTTTCTTTTCTCTCAGTGTTTTTCTCTCCATAGAAGCTACACCTGGTCTGGTCTCCTGCTTGGCTGCAATGCCCTGTTGGACGGGGGGCATCGACTGGGATGATGCTCCCAGTAACTGAACATCCACTGTGTCCTGTTATCAACCTTTTACTTTCTGTAACATAGAGAGTACTCTTATATCAGATCTTCTGTTCCTTCTGTGTCTCTGCTCTGTTTACTCAAACCCCCAGACGGTCGTGGCAGATGGCCGCTCCTACTGAGCCGGGTTCTGTTGGAGGTTTCTTCCTGTTAAAGGGGAGTTTTTCCTCTCCACCGTCGCTACATGCTTGCTCAGTATGAGGGATTGCTGAAGGATTGCTGTGGTTGGAAAGTCTGCCCAACCTCACGCTAATGACTGACGCAATCTGCTGGGATTCCTTAAATAGGAAACTTTTTAACTGATTGGAATGTTTGTATAAATGTATTGAAATGACTTCTTGTTAAGTGCCTTGAGATGACATCTGTTGTGAATTAGCGCTATATAAATAAACTGAAAACTGAAAAACTTACTTAAGAGAAATTGTGGTACTCTGCTGCAGTTAGTGTACATTTCCACATGAGTAATGGTTCTTCTTCTATAGTTTTTAACAGCAGCTTGAATCCAAAGTGTTACTTTAATGCCATCTTTTGTATTGCATTCCTATTTCATCCTTTTGCAAAACTCTCTTTATAAGTCCAGTATTTTAAAACAAACTAAACATATTTTCTTTTCCATCTACCTAACTGACACTATTCATCATCATCATCTTTTTCTTTGTGAGGCTTGCTGACGGTCGACAACTAACTAGTGAGTCACATTATCGCCACCTACTAGTAAAAACTGTAAACGTAAGCAAGTTTGGTTTGAGCAGGTCACAGACCCCTGCCATCCTTCCGCGATGATTGGATAGAAATTCGACAAACATGATTGGTTGGCCAAAATCAGCCTCTCATTGGTTCTTCTAGGCAAACCAGATAAAAAAATTATTTGTCCCTTGTGTGTGTTTTGAAACTTAAAACTTGTTGGGATTCATTTTTCACAAACAAACTGAACAGACTGCATTTCCCAGCATTCCTAGTGCTGCCCTCAACGCACACCCATTGGTCTGTGACCAATGATGACAAAACAGAGTTTATTTTGTCGTTGTGGCTACGTTGAACCCCACCTTCCCTCTCCGGTCTTGGACGTGAAAGGAGGTTCCAGTCGCTAGCAAAAATTCCCCCTTGTTTGTTCTAAACCTCCAGGATGAGAGGGAAAAACTCTCCTCAAATATTGAGCTTTCAGTCCAGCCATCTGGCATTCAGCAAGTGCATTAAGGGAAAGCTTAATGGCAGCAAGAACTGTTCCAAGACAGTTCTTGAAGAAGACTGGCACGGCTAAGTCACAGCCTTGGCAGCCTGAATTGCATTTGAATTGAGTTTCCAAAACACCTCGCCGTTGGGCCTTAGGCCCAACCTTTTGACACACTTTTTTCCCCCTTTTTCTTTGTGGACTTGTATGTTTGCCTGGCAAGCCATCATCAAAGTGGGGTCAAGCCTGTTTCATTTATTTCTATTCTTAGGTGTCTAGGCAGATAGATAGGTCAGAACGACTTTAGAGATCGTTCCTTGCTTTATTTTAATGTGTTGTGAACTCTGAAACCACTGTTTGCTCATGGTATGGTTGCAGCACACTGGTATTGAGCTGGTCATTTGCTGTGTGTTTTGAAGCTGGTTAAATTCTAAAGGGATCCACTGTTTATTTCTCTCTCTCTCTCTACTTCTCTGTTCTCCCCACACTCCCTCACATTTGATTGCATATTTTACGCAGCTTCGTGTTCAATACGGCACTCCACACTTACAGCTGGACCATGTGGCTTCCATTGTTAGCCAAGGCTATTTTTATTGTTCTTTGTTCTCCACACTACTTCCATTGTCAGTTAAGGCTAATTTCCTTGTTAGCTTTAGCTGACCCCATTGTTAGCCAGAGCAAATCCAATTGTCTGCCTTAGCTTTGCAGTGGGGAAAGCTAACGCGATTGCAAATTGGTGTCTTAGTACCAAGTAGAAACCCAACAGATTTACTATCACAAGTGGAGCATTAAGGCTTTTGCTATAGTACTCTGCTTGATATATTTGTGTGAGCAATCTTTATTAAAAATAGTTGTGGGTTTCTTTTTTTTTTTGATGTTCCAGGGACGCAGAGACGGAAAAAAAAAGGGGGGGTGAAGAGAGGAAGGAAATAGAGAGGGTAAGCTGAAGATACAAGAGAGGAAGGGGAACAAAGAAAAGAAGATAACATCCTAGTCCGCCTCCACACCCACAGAACGACAGGGAGAGGGAAAAAAACAACAATGACAAAACAAATCAAACAATGCAAACAAAGAACTACACAACCACAGCCCACAAATAGATATATAAATAGATATATAAATACAATAACAGCGGACACCAAGCTCAACCAGCTCCTGAATCTCACTCCTGCACACCGCAGAGCAAGCATCCAACCAAGGTCAACCAAAGCCACCAATGAACTGACCAAGCACTTAACATACGACCCCCGCCGAGCCACCTGATAGCTACCACTAAACAATGCCCAAACACCCCCCTCGCCCCGGCACAGCAGCCGACCGATACCCGGTCCACCCGGGCACGGCAAGGCAGACACCAGGGATGAACCGGCATGCCCCCCCGAGCACCAAGCCCCACACATCGAGAGCCACCAACGCAGGCAGAGCCATCGGTCACCCGCAGGGAGTGACGGAGGAGAAATAGGCCCCTCATTTGGTGGGGGTCCTGAGATGCACCAGGCGAGAAGGCAGCCCAAGACCCAACCTGATGGATACACAGGAACACACAGACAAAGTCATACGTTCCCTCACTCTTACACACGTACCCTGTGTCTCATGAGAATGTTATAAGTTAGAGTGTCTAAGTTGTACAGTAAAATTGGGACCCAGGCTGCCACGGGGTAGCGGCGATGGAAACCCCTCCCCACACCCCAGTGACTTGCCTACACTCCAAGGCCCTACACGAGTGTTAAATTGATGAAGCAGGTGGATGGAGGTGTCTGGAGATGGGGAGGGAGACCGGGGGGCAAAATGCCTTCCCAGGGCGCCAGCTCCCCCAATGACTCCAATAGGCACCCCCATTCACCGAGATCCACCAAGGGAGGGAGGCCCTGGCACGTCCACCCCAGGGCCCATGGCTGCAGCACCACCAAGCTCCACGGAGCCCAAGGCAGTCCCCCCGGCCCTATCCCAGAAGAAGATCTATACCCATCCCCAACATTCGCTCTACTATCAAAACACAAAAGACATTTGACACCCAGGTTGACTTCCCTTCCAAGTGCACCCCCTGGGGAGAGAGCACTTGTAGCTAGATAGTAACAGCCTCCCCACCAATAAAGGAGGCCCCCAGCACCACCCATGCATCGAAGGCCCCCGTCCCCAGGCAGGAACCCATGGTATGCACCGGCCCAAAACCCCAGCGACCCGGACCAGGAACAGACCGATGCCCGGGCCGGCCGACATCTACCACCCCCTATCCCTGTCTGGTGGCTCAGCAAGCAGTATCGTAAATAACAAGTATAAAGCGTAAGTTAGAAAACTAAAGTCCCAATTCTAGCCCCCAAAGTCATCATGCCGAGATCCTGAGACAATCAGTAACAAATGAGAAAGAAAGTCGTTGAGAACTATAATTCTGGAAAAGGTTATGAAGTCATTTCTAAAGCTTTTGGACTGCGGAGAACCACAGTGAGAGCCATTATTCACAAATGGAAATGGAAAACATGGAACAGTGGCCGACCAAAATGACCCTAAGACCGCAGTGACAACATCCAAAGAACTTCAGGCTCATTTGTCTGAGTTAAGGTCAGAGTTCATGACTCAACCATAAAAAAGAGACTTTGCAAAAATTGCCGGGTGGTGGTAATGTGATTTTCTGGGTCTCTTTTGCTACTTCAGGACATGGATGACTTGCTGTGATTATTGTAACCATGAATTCTACCGTCTACCAAAAAATCCTGAAAGAGAATTTCCGGCGATATGTTTGTGACCTCAAACTGAAGCAAACATGGGATCTGCTGCAGGATGATCAAAAACACTGCAGCAAGTCCACCTCTGATTGGGTGAAGAAAAATAACATGAGGACTTTGGACTAGTCTAGTCAAAGTCCTGACCCGAACCCTATTAAGATGCAATGGCATGACCTTAAAAAGGGGGTTTATGCTAGAAAACCTCCAAATGTGGCTGAACTACAACATGTCTGCAAAGATGAGTGGGCCAAAGCTCCTCCACAGCGCTGTAAAAAACTAATTGCAAGTTATCACAAACCCTTGATTGCAGTTCTTGCTGCTAAGGGTGGCCCAACCACGACAGTTGTTTGGCAATACTGATTGGAACATGTTCACTAGTGTCTCCTATTAGGTTGATCATTTTTACCATTTCTAAATTTAATAGGTCATGCAGGCTTTTTAAGCATAATTATTCATCTTGGAGACATGATTTGTATTGCCCAAAAATAAAACTTTTAGTATCTATAAATCTGATTTACTGTACAGAAGCTGTGGTACTCTGCTGCAGTTAGTGTACATTTCCACATGAGTAAGAGTTTTTCTGTAGTTTTTGATGGCGGCTTGCATCCAAAGTGTTGCTTTAATGCTATATTCGGTATCGTATTCCTATTTCATTCTTTCGCCATACTCTCTTTATAAATCCAATATTTTTCAAAAAAACTAAAAATATTTTATTTTCTATCTACTTAACTGTGCGACTATTCATCATCTTCTTCTTTGTGAAGCTTTCTGACGGTCGACAACTAACTAGTGAGTCACATTATCGCCACCTACTAGTAAAAATTGTCAAGGTCAGCAAGTTTGGTAGTGAGCAGTGCACAGACCCCTGCCCTCCTCTCGCCAAGATTGGATAGAAATTCGACAAATGTGATTGGTTGGCCAAAATCAGCCTCTCATTGATTCTTCCAGGCAAACCAAATATGGTAAATAATGATTTTTACCTTGTGTGTTTTGAAACTTGAAACTCAAAACTTTGTAAAAATTGTATCCCCGAGTCGGAAGCGCGCACCTAGAAGGAAGCGCTGTTCCACTCAGTGTTGCCAACTTAGCGACTTTGTCGCTATTTCTAACGACTTTTTTTTTCCCAAAAAGCGCCTAGCGACATTTCTAACCACCCTCAGCTACTTTCTGTGAAACTTTGTTGCCGATATTTCCTGCAGTTTAGAGACCCAGCTTGCTCCTTCGCAAAGGGAATGATCTGCGCATGTGTATGCTGCATGATCACACTATGTCCACTGACCAATCATAAAGCTTTTTCCGATTCATTTCACCCACTCACAAACGAAGTTGTTTGGTAGTTAATGTTAATTCAAAAGTAAAAAATAGATCTGCATGTATATAAGACCGATCTTTCAAGGGGAATTAAGGCAGAAGCTTGTGTGTACTGCATCGGCATCTCACACCTGTGGTGCATTCAAGGAACGTTCGAAATGTAGGGTGAGTTCAAAAACGTAGGACATTTAAAACTTATGACAAAAAACCCCCACTGAAAATGATACCATAAGCAATAAACTTCTGTTTAATGGCGGTTGGCAATAGACATTTGATGCATGCTAAATATGCCCTACTTATTTTTACAAAATACTAAAGAGCAAACAACTATATTACTTTCTATTAATATATTATTACTAATAATTTCATCTTCTTGAGATATCTCAGCCAAAAAATTTTTTTTCCAGAATTTTACATTTTGTTTAAAAAGGTCTTTGATGTCCAGTTGCAATTTGATATCTTGCAAATTTTGTACCAGTTTTCTCAACATTATACTTCAGGCAAAATAATATAACATGTTCCACAATCTCTTCTTGAAGACAAAAGTCACATTTCCCTGTAGCATGTTTTCCCTGTTTAAATAACGTATTGTTTAACCCTGTATGACAAAATCCTAATCTAAATATAAATATTTCCTCCTTTCTGTTTCATTCCTCATCACGTGACGACATCATCATCATGCAAATTAGCGTATGACGTCATCTGGCGATATCTAGCGACTTTCTGGGGCAACTTCAGCTACTTTCTGTCTGAGACCGTTGGCAACACTGGTTCCACTTGACTCCGCCACAATCACAACCAACAACAACACGTTGAACTAGTGATGTTTTGTCTTTAAATAAGTGAAAACCCAGTGTCTTTACTTCATCCCTCTGTTTGTTGGTTACCACAGAAATAAATAGATTTATTTTTCTAACGTGGTGTCGCACGGTCGGCTTAAGAAAACGGTCACGTCTGTGTAAACTCGATTCATATAAAAATTACACTAAATATAAATTGTTCTCGGCAAGTAAATGACTCTTTCACAATCTCCTTAAGAAATACTATTTTCTTTCATTGTTTTACGTCGCCCAAAGTTCTGTCTGCTAGAAACAAAAATCCACCTTCGTAAGTTCAACACTGAAAAACGCTGTTTATTTTAGTGTTATAATAAATAATTATAACAAAGTAAAAGATAATCAGAATCGGGAAGGTTTTATTGCCAAATATGTGAACAGATTCACAACATTAGGAAATTGCTGCGGTTGAAAAGAGAAATTGCATGTAGAACATCATTTATATTCTCAAACATTAATAGTAAACGTTTTAGTGATGTAAAAGCCTTCCAACCTGTTTCTGCTGACTATTTTTTGGATGTTCCTACAGTTTTTGATATTTCTCTTTGGTGGGTGAAGAGAAATATTTCAGGCTGGAAGTCCTCCTTGTCAAAATTACAAGGTATAAATTATATCAGGGATTATAATTATGTCCACCAGAATCTGTATCCCCAGGTAACTTTTTTATTCCTTGGCCAAATCTCTTCAAATCCACAGAATTAAATGGACCAAACTCCAAGGTAAATACAGTGGCTTGCAAAATTATTCGGCCCCCTTGAATTTTTCCACATTTTGTCACATTCCAGCCACAAACATGAATCAATTTTATTGGAATTCCACGTGAAAGACCAATACAAAAAGTGGTGTACACGTGAGAAGTGGAACGAAAATCATACATGATTCCAAACATTTTTTACAAATAAATAACTGAAGAGTGGGGTGTGCGTAATTATTCAGCCCCCTGAGTCAATACTTTGCAGAACCACCTTTTGCTGCAATTTCAGCTTCCAGTCTTTTAGGGTATGTCTCTACCAGCTTTGCACATCTAGAGACTGAAATTCTTGCCCATTCTTCTTTGGAAAACAGCTCCAGCTCAGTCAGATTAGATGGACAGCATTTGTGAACAGCAGCTTTCAGATCTTGCCACAGATTCACGATTGGATTTAGATCTGGACTTTGACTGGGCCATTCTAACACATGGATATGTTTTGTTTTAAACCGTTGCATTATTGCCCTGGCTTTATGTTTAGTGTTGTTGTCCTGCTGGAAGATGGGATACTCACAGCCCTTTTTAGGCGGGGGATACAAATTACTTTAGGCACGATAATTCTGTCCGCCAGAATATGTGTCCCCCAGGTAACTTTTTTTAATCCTTGATCAAACTTCTTCAAATCCACAGAATTAAATGGTCATAATCCAAGATAAATATCTACCAAACCATCATTTTATCATTTTACAATATGGTCAATCGTTTTTAATTCTCGTCAACTAACCCCTAACCCTAGGCCTACAGAAAAATGTTGAAATGTTTTTGTTTAGGTTTTGACTATTTGCTATTTTAAAATGCATGAAGTGATTGAGAGATGAAGGTTTTGGTAATAGTACCGGCAAGAATTTAAAACTACTTTCACTACTTTCACCCCTGCTTTAAATGTATAGGTATGGCTACTGTTTCTTGAGTAAAATTTCTGGATCATCTTCAAAACAAACATGTTTTAAGCAAAAATGCAATAGAAAAGGACACAAACCTACAGTTTATGATAAAGTGAGACCTCTTGTTTGTACACAAGCTTTGTTGTTCCAATCTTGTTGGGTTTTTTTAGCTAATGAGCCATTTGGAGATCAATTAAATAGTAAACACTTTATATTGTCACTGGAACCCTGTTCTAACACAGATTACACACCTATTGTAAGTATTAATTTACCTAATTTAATTATTAATTTAATACATTTTATGTTGAAAATTTTGATTTGAAAAAGTGTTTCTTCTGCTTTAAATTGATTTTGTAATTATAGTTGTGTTTTCATTCCTTGATTGAACTCTTAAAAATACTAGAATTTGCACAACTTTTTTGTCAGTTTGATGAAATCATTTTAAATAATCAGTGCCAATAGAACTGATCTGAGGTTCTGGTCAGTTACTCAGTACTTAAGTAGCCTTTGTACGTATTAACACTCTTAAGTAATTTCTTGGATGACTAATTTATACATTTACTTTAGTGCTACTCTTACTTGAACACAATTTTGGGTATGCCACTCTACCCACCTCTGATCGCAACATAAATACATGCCGGAATATTTCCAAACTCCGCGGAATCAAGCCCAGCCAGAGAGACAGACAGTTTTTTGGCTGATTCTGTATTTCAAGAATGGAAAAAAAACACCTTAGCCAAGTAGCCAAGTACAAATACTTCGTTACCTTACTTAAGTAGAAATTAGGGGTATTTATAGATTGGCCTACTTTTTACTTCTACTCCTTACATTTTCAAGCAATTATCTGTACTTACTACTTCTTACATTTTAAAAATAGCCTCATTACTCCTGTTTAAGTTCGGCTTGTTATAGAGTTAAAAAAAAACACAAAGACAAAAAAACCTATCCAGATAAATTGCCCCAGCTGGATAGAATTTGACTGCGGTTTGATAATAGTTTTAAACATCTACCATTCTGACACTCTGCTTCTTGTATGCAATCCATCGCATACTGCGCAAAGGGGTTGCGTTAACCGAATATTTTCCTTTTTTTACGGTCCCCTAGAATGGTGACAAAAAAAATCTGAAAGTCGTCCTTAATCTTGACTTCCGATAGAACCACGAAAAGACCCTGTCTCAGAGTAGGAGCTAAAATAGTTATAGGAACTGAGGGCCATGGTCCCTAGTTTTCATCTGTCCGAATGTGCGAAAAGACGGCCTGGTTCCTGAAAACATTACAGTAACTACAAAAGGTTCCTACTGTCCGAAAGGGGCTCAAAACTCACGTCCCAGACCCCTCCACTGTTTTAAAGAATTATATATTATAGTTTTATTACATATGATTATATAATTATAATAAATATAAATACTAAATTGTGATTTACTACAGTGAATTTCCTCTTTTGGGGATAAATTAAGTATCTATCTACATATTTAATACACCTGGTGACTCACAGAAGGAAAGAAAACTGTATAGATATTGGTCTATCTTGAGTCATTTTTCTGTTGTAAAGAGATGATCTAATTAAAAATTTTTAACTGTGTGTAAGACACACCTGATGATTTCTTTAGTGTAGCTGACACAAACCACTTCATAGTCCATCCAGCACGTAGCAGACATATGTTGCAGAGTTTAAAGATGGCCTCAAGAGACTCAAGCAAATGCACCATTGCAATAATTATACAGTAGTCATCATATCTTCCACTCTATGAAAAACACATTTTTAAGGTCAGCAGTCCACATATGGTTCTTTATTGTATTTGCATTGATCTAAAATACATTTATTTTCAATGGACATATATGCAGCTGAAACAGGTAGTCTTGTGTATTCCAAATTTTTCAATATTGTTTTTATTTAACATTATGGCCTTTAGTAAATCTGTTTTTTGGGGATCTGTGGTAGTGCTGTGGTGCAGCTTAAGCTTTTGTCCTTAATTGCTTTAAAAAAAAACAACGTACTTTTACTTTTATACTTTAAGTAGTTTTTAAAACCAGTACTTTTTTTACTTTTACTTGAGTAAAAAACGACTTCATACTTCAACTTCTACAGAAGTCTTTTTAAACCTTAGTATCTATAGTTCTACTTGAGTAAGGAATGTGAATACTTTTCATACCTCTGGTATACAGCAATGTCCGGATCACATAAATGGCATATGTTGGAAATAAATCTTTGCAAGTTCAGCATATTAGAAAAAGTTCAGCTGAAAATGATTCACTTTCAAAAAAGGTATTGCCTTGCCTAGAAATATTTTAACCCACATGCAGAATCAAACGGCAAGTCTAAATAGTAAATAAAGATTTACAACATGAGTACGCAATCTGCTGCACTGCAGGCTGATGAATGGTAGAGATGAGCGAAGATACGCAGCGGCAGTACCGCTCACAAAGATCTTCTATGAGGTAAGATGCCTTCCGAATCAAGTCTATTTTTCCCAGACGCCGGATGCGTTTTTTAATGAAGTTAAAGAAATGACATGAGCCAGACAGGAAGTAAGATAGGACACAGCCAAATTAATCCGGTATATTTCAAAATTAAATTGGTGTTGCCTGTTTTCCTCGAGCTTTTTAGAATAACAATAATAATGGATTGTATTAATACAGCGTTTTTCGATAGCCAAATAAATGAAATCTTTTAAAAATAAAAATGTTGTATGGAGTTTATCTTTGTACATTAACATTTTTGTGAGAAAACAGGAGATACTTTTTAATTCCTAGTAGTGATTATTAATGTATGATTTAAACAGGAAATGTTATGAATGACTGTCTCACCACTGCAGAACGTTCTCTGATGAAGACACAGCAACGCCACCAAACCACAGAGATTAAACATCTTGTTCTCCTGCAGAGCTGATCAAAACACAACAATCTGGTTCAGCATGGGGCTGCAACAGTGAGTTTATTCATCACATTGCTGCTATTCATTAAAAACATGTTTTTTATAAAAGTTGTCCTCATGACATTGCTATGATAGTTTAATGCAGTGATTTTAAATCACCTTCCAGACTGTTCCCTGTAACAGATTTTCAAGTCATGTTAAAAATGATATTGGAACAAAATAAAAAAAATAAAATAAACGATTTTGTGTTGCCACAAATAAAACCTGTTCTTACCGAGAAAGGATTGCATGAATAAAAAAAAAATCCTTCAGAGCCGAGGTGTTGCCGTCACCCTTCATATGTTTAAAATAACATCAGCTGTTTCCTCTCACTTTACAAGGCAGCCTTAAATCTCAGGCTGCTTTCAAGTGCTGTGGGTCATGTCTGAAGCACAGAGAACGACATCATCAAGAATTCACACCTCTTAAACTTTGCCACATTCTGTCAGGCTATAACCACAAACTTTACTGGATTTGTGGAGTAAAACCCAACACTGCACATTTCTCATGAGAATATCATCCCCAGGTTGAAGCATGGTGGTGGCAGCATCATGCTTGTGGGGTTGCTCTTCTTCAGCATTATCAGGGAAGCTCGTCAGAGTTGAACGGTAGAAGGCTGGCTAAATCCAGGATCATCCTTGAAAAAATCCTATTAGAGGCTGCAGAAGATGAAAGACTGGGGTGGAGGTTCACCTTCCTGCAGGACAGTACCCCTAAACATACAGTCAGAGTTACAATGGAGTGGTTTAAATCAAAGCAGATTCATGTGTTAGAATGGCCTAGTCAAAGTTCAGACCTAAATCTAACTGAGAATATGCAAAAAGACTTGAAAGCAGAGGTTTACAGTTTACGTCTAGGTAATCTGAGAGTGGAAGCCGTTTCATCTCCAGATGTTCAAAGCTGGTTGGTACAAGACCTGCAACCAGATGGTTCTACAAAGTGTTGACTCAGAAGGGGGTGAATACAAATGCACGCCACACTATTCAGATTTTCTCACAAAAAAAAAGAAAAGAAATTCATGAATCATTGTCCTTCCGTTTCACTACAATTCACTGCAATACAGGTGACTGTCGCTACATGTTCGTCCAGGGGTGAATGCTGCAAGGGGTTGGGTTTCTTTAGATGGACAACTTTTAAGCTGATAAGAATAATAAACTGATCTTGATGCACTTCTTGATAAGTAAGATTAGTGGGAATGTATGTATGATTTAATTGAAATGACTTTTCTTGCAAAGTGTCTTGAAATTACACGTGTTGTGAATTTGTGCCATTTAAATAAATTGAACTGAATTACTGTGTTGTTAGGTACTTTGTTTAGTTTCTGGTTGGTAAAACCTGCTCCCCCCCACCTCCATGCAACAAACATGGCAGATTTACTAAAAGGAAAATGTTTGCTTCTTTAAGACGGCTGAACCTGCAGGTAGTTTTCACCTGATTATTGATAAGATCTTCTATACTGACCCTGCACATTCACACTTAGGGTAAAAATATGACCTGCTGCACCTGCTGCTGTTTTTCCTTAGCTGACAACTGACATGGTATCAGATACCAAGAGGCACGTGGCAGGATTCCTACATGTAAATAAAGTTCAAAATGCAAGGCAAGCATTGGGAATAGTGATGTGGAGGTATGGGACTAAACATGTGCCAAGATGTTCTGAAAATAGGGAGGAGCCCACAGATTCCTGATGTCAACAGCAGTGTGCTATCTCTAATGGCATAAAGACTGGAATTAAACTCACAGAAGAACTTCTCAATGTAAGATGATCAGGGGCTGAGAATGTAAAGATCGGCCTGAGTTTGAAAACTCTTTAAATTTGCTACATAAAAACAGTTTAATTTTCACAAATGTAGAGCTCTATGCACAGGCCTGCAGAGCTCTGTGAAATATTACATGTACGCCATAAAAATTGAGGAATGTGAGCAGTGCCACATATATCAGAACCTATATGTGTGCATTCCAGCTTCTCATGTGACTACAGGGACACCCACTGAAGATGCATTCACAATCACTGGGAGAAAGCATTGCCTCACAGAACACAAAGGAAAAATGAGCAGTAATGTCAGGACTTTTGCTTTAAAATGATTTTTTTAACTGTAATTTGATTGATTTTAATTTACGTTCACATTTATTGTGATGAAAAATTGAGTAATCTGAAAAAGATAAAAAGGAACCCTCTTTGCAGATGTCATCTTTGGAATATGAGAAAAACTTATTATATAAGATATTTCAGGATTCCACTGAAATATTAGTCGAAGGACGTCTGAATGAATTTACCACATTTGCTTATGAAAGCCTTTGAAAAATTTTTAAACTACATTTCAGCAGCGTGTAAAACATGTAAAAAAAAAACCCCACTGAGTTTGAGCCTGGTTTTGGAATGAAGCATTTTGGGGACTGGAACAAGAAGTGAAATACTGCATTTCAATACATTTTCGATTAATCTGGAGCCTGTAAACCTCTCTTGCTTTTTTACTCCCGTCTATAAACAGCAGGTGGAGCTGTAGCACCATCAAATTTAAAAACACAACTGATTCTAAACACCAAATGCCTTTTAGTTGGATATTGGAACTAAAAAAGTATTTACCTTGTTAAGAAGCAACCTGCAGCACCCTTCCAGTGATCTCATCGATTGCGTAGAGAAAAACATTGATGAGCTTATCAATGATCCATCTGATGTCACTCTGCTGTTCTGATTGAACTACATGAGCAGAACAGTTGCCGTCAAGTCATTAAGAAGTTGATGGAGAGAGCGTCAACTACAATGACAATGCTTTAGGACACTCAAACACCAGCAAGTGTAAGGGGTGCCTTTTGTAAAGTTAAAACAGTCAAAAAAATAAACAGCTATAATTTAAGATGATTTTCATAGACTTCTGTAATAATCACATGGTGAGGTAATACACAAAGAAGTTCTATTTAACTTCTATTTAATGATATTTCACAAACAGGAAGTCATCTTTATCAAAAATAAATGTACCAGAACTAAAACTAAAGGAGACACAGAGCCTTGTGCAAGGTCCAAATGTAGACATGTTCCCTCACAGTGCTGCTAACCCCTGTAATCTGCACATATACAACATGGTCAACTGTGTCCTGTTATCAACATTGACATTGGCATTAATCACCATTACATTTGAAACAAAGAAAATGACAGATTCTCTACAGAGTGGGATATCGTCCAGTAATAAACATTTTTTTGATAAGCTAATAAGACAGTTATGACTGTTCAATAAGCAATGCTAACACTGAAGACAACACGGGTACATCAGGGCTTCACACTGACTAAAATTACATCTGTGCAAACATGTGCTGTGAGTTACACATCAATCGTTAGAGCGGGACAGAGAGCAAAAAAAGAAAGTATTCATTCCCGATGAACTTTTCCACATGCTGTCCTTGTCCAACCACAAATGTCGGTATGTAACAGACCCAGCCAAGCAAGTGCAGTATCGTGAACGTTAAGGATCGACAGTGGCATTTGAATATTTCCTTATTATCCAGATCAACCCCAAAAATCTAATCACTGGTTCCTGGTCCATTTCCTGAAAATGTAATCAAAGTCCGTCAGCAACTTTTTGAGTTATGTTGCCAACTAACAAACAAACAAACCCTGGCAGAAATACAAAAACATAACCTCCAGGAGGTAAAAATGGTAAATTCTGAAGGGAATTTAGTGTTTACTTTATGGCATTTTTTGTTGTTAAATCTTATTAGTTATTGTTGTATTATTACTTTTATTTGTTCTTGAAGTTGGCATTGAAACACAACCTAGACTTTTAATCTGAAGCCGTTTTATTACAGAAAATGTTTGTCCATGTAATTTAGGCCCTCTGGGTTAGTACCTCATCGAACCACCTCTGGCTGAATGTCCAGCTGCAGCTTTGAAAATCTACAGACTACAATTTCGGTCCATTCTTCTTTAAAAATAGCTTAGGATAAATGTCAGATTCAATCTAGAGCATCTGTTTGCAAGTCTTGCCAGAAATTCTCAACTTGATTCAGGTGTGGACTTTGACTAGGCCATTAAAGACAACCACTCCATTGTAATCAGGCTGTATATTTAGGGTTGTGAACCTGGGCAGCAGTCTCATCTCTAACAAGTTTTCTTCTAAAGACATGATGCTGCCAACACCATGCTTGACAATGAGGATGCTGTGCAGTGGTAGTTTTCCCATCATACATTGTTTTTCAAGTCGGCTGCTTCTCTGATTAATGCTACCCTCCTCCAGCCTGTCAGCCTAGGTGGACCACCACGTCTTAGCAGGTTTGAAGTTGGTCCATCCTCTATTCATGTTTAGATGATGGACTGGACAGAAATCTGTGATATGTTCAAAGCTTGGAAGTGGTTGCTACACTTTTTAGACTGTTGCTGATAAAAACTGTTCCAAACAATGTATCCTAGTTCTCCCTCTTCTGTTTGTTTTTATTCATCAATCACAAAAAATATTATAAACAAGTGAAGCTGAAAGATCAGGGGGTGCGGATACTTTTGCCATGCTGTGTAAGTTGCAGAAGATATTCATACAAATATTGATTTTACACAGAATCCCAGCAGAAAAAGCAAGCTCCCTACAGCCTCTGATGGATTTCCCAACCCACTAATACTACATACAGAATATTGGGTTACCAATACCACCCTAAAAGAGATAACCCCCACTTGGAGAAGAAAAGGCAGTCGCAGGAACTCTGGGTGCCTGCTTGCTTCCGTAGAGCAGATATGTGAAGCTCAGACATCAGATAAAAGCTGCAGCATTAGCTTGAAAACTCATCTGGCAAAGCAGAACTCACATCGAGTTCATCAGCAGCAAGTATTTGCTCCGTCAGTTCCAGTCACCTGATCAACACTGCACTCATGTCATGTGGGTAATAAAAGCAACCATACAGTAATGTCATGGGATGATTTAGACTGGGCCTGATTCACCACCAAATTTCACCAAAGACAAAAAATACAGCCAACTGGATGAAGACAGAGTGAGGGTTTTTTACAATGATGCAACATTAAAATTTCCTTCAGACCTCAAACACTAAACATCATTTGATGGCTAAACTCAATTGGTTCTAACAGGTAACTCTCATAATGAAGTTCCAGCGGGACAAGAGTCCAATAAGCAGCTAGTTTTCGGTCTCCAAATCAGGATCCTCTCTAGGACATCACAGCTCCTCTAGAGGGCACTCTTGAATCCCTCAAAGCATCTCAGAAACTTTGTGAGCATGTTCCGCTTTTGACCAATCACTTCAGGATAAAACTCTGCACTCTGCTGTGGTTGCTGTTCACTGCTCCACCCTGGGCATGAAGTCGGGGCGTCGAGTTTGGATGATCTTTGGCCGGGTGGGGCAGGGCTTGTCCTCCAGGTCAATGTCGGCAGCCGTTGAACTGTTGGCGTGTTCATCCTCGCACACATGAACGACAACGCTGGGGGTAGTGGGCGTGGCGGTGTGAAGCTCATACTTCTCTCCTGGAGGAGGGGTGACACAGAAGAGGAGCACAGTCAGCATTTATTATGTTACAAACAGAGGCCCAGAAGCATCAGTCAGACTTTAATTGTTGAACATGCAGCCAGTGGCTCCCTGTGACACACAGGAATACAATGTATTATTATTTGAACTGATAATAAAAAGGAGAATCTGAAGGAAATTATGTTCCATTTAAGAATTATATCACAGTACCTTTATATGTACATCTTCAGATTATATAGCATTTGCACCTATTGGTGCATTAATTGAAATAAGGTGTGATTACTGAGTATAACACCGAGTATAGTAATAATGCAGTGACACTCCTGTATAATGGATGCGCTGGCACTCCTTGAAGATCACACAACTGCTAGAATCTGGATGGGCGAGTTTTCAGAGACCACAAAGGTTTTCTGGCCCATGATATTGACTGGTGGATCAGCTGATTTAGATTCCCTAGAGCAGTTCTATTACCAAACCGTAATTTTCGGACTATAATTCCGCTACTTTTTTCACTCACTTTGTACCCTGCGTCCTATTTAATGATACAGCTAATTTATACTTTTCTTTTTTTTTTTTTTTACTGTCTAACGACCTCCGGGGGAGGGGGGGGCACTATCGTAGTAAGCACAAACGTGAGACAGACACGTGGGGAAAGATTATGCACCGAAGAAGACACTACCAGTAGTTTACATGCACAAACAAACAGACAGGCACGAAAACATTACCTCCTTGGTGCAGGTAATAAAAAATTATTCCATGTAGTCCAAAAATGTGCTTAATTTTATCACTATTGAGCGCACCGGAATATAAGCTACACGTTTTTATGTTGTAACATTAGATATTTACACAGAAAGACAGTACACCAAGAACTGTTTTGTTTCCTTGCCAGGAGGTAATGCCTTCGTGCCCCTGGCTGTCTGTCTGTCTGTTACCAATTTAACTCAAAATTGTTCCTGCCTGGTGCCACCCAAAGGCTGTTAGCTAGTAAAAATAAATAAATCTATAAATTAGCCACATACTTGTATAGGCGCAGTCTCCAAAGCGTGTGAAAAAAGTAGCGGCTTATAGTCCGAAGATTACAGTAGGTCTGTATGCTGAACTGGGCCCCTAGATCAACCAACCCAGCGGAATAGTGCATTCTGGCCCCCCCACAACTCTGGACCACTCTTGAGTTTCCCAACCTGTGGCAGATTGTACACCTGCACATGACTGGGATGAGCCAATCTCCAACAGACAAGCAGCCTTGTGAGAAGACATCAACTGTTGAAGCAATTATTAGAAAATGCAAACATTATGCTTTGGGGCTGCTTTTCTGCAAAGGGGACAGGATGACTGATCCGTATTAAGGAACGGATGAAAGGGGCCATATATCGTGAGATTTTGCCCCAAAAACTTGCTTCCATAATTGAAGCTGAAACGTGGCTGGATCTTCCAGCATGACAATAATCCAAACACTCAGCCACTCCTTCGTTGCAAGGGCGATGTAAAAAGCATTTCAAGGTTCTGAAGGGGCCTTGTCAGTCTCCAGACCTCAATCCAATAGAGCAGTGGTCCCCAACCTTTTTTTCGCCACGGACTGGCCTTTAAGGTGTGGCGGATAAATTATAATAGACGGTATAAAAACCGGTTATTTTTAAAATTATAACAATAGACGTAAATCCTATGTGTATTCGCAGCTTTATTAACAGTGTCCTCCTAACATCGAGCAGACAACATAACACGACAAAGAAACGATCGAGAGACATTTGTTTTCTATCCATCTTGCTAGCTTGTGGGATTAATTTTAGCGATAACTATCACGTGACCTATCCAAGCCTCTTGACGTGTCAAGACTGAGCTATGTTACTGGGATATCCGGTCATTCGTCAAAATAAAACAGCGGTCACACTCATAATAAATAAAACGTAAATACTGGAAGTTATTTATTTTTTTCTGTGTGGCCCGCGGCCCGGTACCACATGACTCACGGCCCGGTACCGGTCCGCGGCCCAGGGGTTGGGGACCATGCAATAGAGAATCTGTGGAGAGATTTGAAAGTCCGTGCTGCCCAGCGACAGCTAAAAAACATCACAGCTCTAGAGAAGATCTGCATAGAAGAATGGGCCAAAATACCAGCTACAGTGTGCAAAACTGGTGAGGACCTACAGTAAACGGTTGACCTCTGTCGTTGCCAACCAAGGTTACATTACAAGTATTGAGGGTGAACTTTTGTTATTGACCAAACACTTATTTTCTGCACCATTATACAAATACATTCTTTAAAAATCATACAATGTGATTTCCTGTATTTGTTTATGTTATGTTTTGTCTCACAGTTGAAGTGAACCTATGATGAAAATTACAGACCTCTCATCTTCTTAAGTGGAAAAACTTGCACAAATCGGTGGCTGCCAAATACATTTTTGCCCCACTGTAAAACTGACCTTTTCTGTCAGGCTTCAAATACCTAGGAGAGCTGAAACTTATGTTCTGTTTTAATTCTTTTTGTTTGCTTTTATTCCTATCTTATAGGAGGATCTTTTGTGACGACAATGTTTATGTTTTCTCGCAATGCATCATGGTACTGTGTGGCAGGAAGCAGCGCATTTTACCTGTTATTCTATTTTTTTGCATCTTTGGAGGATGATTTAGCAATGCTGATGGTTCATTCTTGCTGTGTGGTTAAATGTACTGTGTTGGGGGCCTGATAAAAGTTTTTTTTTAATTCCCTTCGAAAAGAATCACGAAAAACGAAAGAGATGGCTCCGGGCAATAAGGAGTTTAAACCCGGACGATCCAAAGAAAGCCTGGATTCCTGCAGCGTTCATTTCTAGATTCCTGTAATTTCGGACAAAAAAAAATCTGTTTTTTTCACCTTAATCATTTTGATAGAGGGTACATGGGTACTACAAGTAGATTACAGACATGTCTGGAAGACATAAAAACATGGATGAATCTAAACTTTTTGCTTTTAAATTCTGACAAGACAGAAGTTGCTGTCTTTGGACCAGAAGTTCTAAAACAGAAACTGATTAGTCAATCACTTCATCTGGATGGCATTAAATTGGCCCCCAGTAATAACGTAAAGAACCTCGGCGTTATTTTTGACCAAGACTTGACATTTAAATCCCATATTAAACAGGTTTCTAGGATTTCCTTCTTTCACCTCCGGAATATTGCTAAAATTAGAAACATCCTGTCCAGGAGTGATGCTGAGAAACTAGTCCATGCATTTGTTACCTCAAGGCTGGAGTACTGTAATTCTTTACTATCAGGAAGTCAACAAAATGCCATTAAAAGCCTTCAGTTGATCCAAAATGCGGCAGCAAGAGTTCTGATGAATATTAAAAAGAGAGATCACATTTCTCCTGTTTTAGCTTCCCTTCATTGGCTCCCTGTTAAATCCAGAATAGAATTTAAGATCCTTCTTCTTACATACAAAGCCCTTCATAATCAAGCTCCATCATACATCAGAGATCTAATTGTTTCATATGTTCCTAACAGAGCACTTTGCTCTCAGACTGCAGGTTTACTTGTAGTTCCTAGGATTTCTAAAAGTAGAATGTGAGGCAGATCTTTTAGTTATCAGGCTCCTCTCCTGTGGAACCAGCTCCCAGTTTTAGTCAGTGAGGCAGACACTCTGTTTACTTTTAAGGCCAGGCTTAAAGCTTTCCTTTTTGATAAAGCTTATAGTTAGAGTGGCTAAGGTCATCCTGAGCTGGCTTTGTAGTTATGCTGCTATAGGCTTAGACTGCTGGAGGACAGACTTACCAATTTTCTTCACTCTGCTACTTCCTTTTCTCCTACGAGTCTCCAGTTGTATTACAGTACATTCTGTTATTTCGACTGTTAACTTTGTTTTCTCTCAGTGTTTTTCTCTCCATAGAAGATATACCTGGTCTGGTATCCTGCTTGGCTGGAATGCCTTGTTGGACGGGGGGCATCGACTGGGATGGTGCTCCCAGTGGCTGAACATCCACTGTGTCCTGTTATCAACTTTTTACTTTCTGTAACATAGAAATTACTCATACCAGATCTTCTGTTCCTTCTGTGTCTCTGCTCTGTCTTCTCAAACCCCCAGACGGTCGTGGCAGATGGCCGCTCCTACTGAGCCTGGTTCTGTTGGAGGTTTCTTCCTGTTAAAGGGGAGTTTTTCCCTCTCCACCGTCGCTACATGCTTGCTCAGTATGAGGGATTGCTGAAGGATTGCTGTGGTTGGAAAGTCTGCATCAACGGGGCCCAACCTCACACCAATGACTGACGCAATCTGCTGGGATTCCTTAAATAGGAAACTTTTTAACTGATTGGAATGTTTGTATAAATGTATTGAAATGACTTCTTGTTAAGTGCCTTGAGATGACATCTGTTGTGAATTGGCGCTATATAAATAAACTGAATTTAATTGAAATACATGTCTTTTTAACCTTTTCAGAATTAAAAAATATATTGTGCAGCAGTGCTTTGATACCTGCAAGCTTCACTGGTAGGCCTACGTGCAGCAGTTGTTAGTCCTATCCTGACAGCTGCTTCTACTTTGAACATTAAAGCCGTTACATGACTGAATGTTTCTCCAAGACTGAATTCAAAAGAAGAAACCTGTAAGCTGTGATATTCTGTTTTTCACCAGAGACCAGATGCCATTAAAATAATCATGTTACTGTACTACTAAAATTGTACAACAGCGACTACATTTCCAAAAATAAATAAGGACACTGATCAATGAAAATTTACCCAGCTTTGCAGTCGCAGTGAGGATTTTGCCGTTCTCTTTAGCGATCACCCACGGGAGATGTGAATCACGCTGAGACTCTGCTTGGCCAGGTCTAACCTCTGCTTTCAGGAGGACCACAGCTTTCTGTTTCATAGAAGACATTGGCCCAACTTTTCTTGAAATAAAGTAATCGTAGGCCTCAAGGCTTTTGAAAGCCTTTAATTTGTCATGAGTAAATGGTCCAGGGCTTTCTATTCGGTAGGAATACATGTCTCCCTAGCAGAATTGTGGCTAAGACAACAGCGAATCGGAGCAACGTTTTTGATCATTCCAGATCTCATATGGGCTTTGAATAAACTCGATTTTGTCATCAATGCAGACTTCAAGCTTCTCTGTAAACTTTTTCCTGTCTTCAGACGTTAAAGTGTGTATATATTGGGGATTTCGCCCAACAAAAAAAACAAAAAAAACATTCGTCGCCTCTATACCGCCTACCATTTTTGTTTGTTTTTTTTGCCACCCACCGCCCACGCATGCACACAACGATGTCAACAAGATCCCCCTATTGTTGCTATAATAATTAATCATATAATTTAAACTTCATATTTACTTTTTTTTTATTATCACTTGTTCTGCTGCTTCTTTTTGTTTTGAGATCTCTTTACTCTTGTCTTGTTATAAATTTTCTTATTGCCAACTATAGTTTTGTATTTTATTGTGATGCACTTTGGTCACCTTTTGGCTGTAAAGTTCTATATATTATAGATAAACATTGATTGATTGAAATTAAAAAAATGTCCGTACCTCCAGGTCACCCACAAACACGTTGATTTTAGTCTCAGTGGAATTGCATTTCCTCGACCATTCGGTCGCCATGGCTATATGTATAATGCCACAAATCAGCCAGCTTAAGTCTACGCAGAATATTCATTCAGTGCAGGTTGCAGGTGTGTAGAAGGCAGGATATGATCCAAAATCAACTGCGCACATTTCTTGGGAAAGTGTAATTTATAAAGCGAAAATTGGGTGCAACTGTGCGTATTTAAGGTTTTGTAGATTGGAAAATTTCTTTGTGCAAGCAAACTTTTTGCTGAGGTTAAGTATGGTTTTAGTAAGGATTCTACACAAAGTTTTATAAATTAGGCCTCAGATCAGCAGTTTGAGCTCTGGGAAATATATGTTGAGTAGAAGAGCACGACACAATGGTTCTTATATCCTAATGAAGAACTTTTGGCACAGATACCAGCCCTGGATCCAGGATCCATCATGTGTGCTGAGTTCAGAACCTACCTCTCATCTGAATCAGTAAAAGGTGAAGTGAAGGGTTGTAAACAAGCAACGGAAGTTCTGTACCTGGTCCAAGTTTGGAGATGGCGCACAGCAGGTCGTAGTTGATGACTGGAGTGGCATCCTTAGACTGTTCCCAGCCAACTGGAGGAGAGGCAGGGGGGGAGATAAGAAACTGCTTGTCCGGTTTGGGAGGCTCCAGACGAGGACTCCCGATGTGGACAGACTGTAGTCGGAAATAAAAAGGGGGGGAAAAAAACAACAACTTCCCAGCTAAGCATAACAAACCAGTCTTAGCTCAAAAGGCTTGAAAATACTTTATATATTAAAAAGATTAAACAGATTGCCCCAAGCTTACAAATGCACAGTTATCAATAAGAAAACTGCTAAAAGTTGCTCTCTGGTTATTTTGCTAAAGATGTTCTCTTTTTATTCAGTGGCCATAATGAACTGTCAGAAAATGTGGAAGATCTCTCCAGCCTGAGGAACATAAGCATTACCTGAGGAAAGTACAGTCTCATCTCCTTCCCACTGAAATCTGTCTTGTGCAGCCTGAGCCTAGCCTCAGCTGCTGCCACAGCATCTCTGAAGCTGATCCTGACTCGTCGAAAAGACCGGAAGTACTGGAACTTAACTTCCGGGTCAAATGAGCGGAACAGGGACTCAAAGCTGGCCTGGGGGAAAAAATGACAGGAAGTGAAGTGAGGAAAGTAAGGAAAAAGGAATGAAGGTCGACAAATACTTTGAATTATTTTTACCTTCAGTTCTTCGTTCATGTTATTGAGCTATTCATTAACAGACGGATTCCATGAATCATTGATAATAACATACAGTCTTGTTAATAGTATTCATACCCCTGAAACTTTTTCATCATTTTGTGACCTTTCAGTGGCAAACCTTAATGACAAAACAATGCAAAGTAGTGCAGAGCTGTTGAAGGACAATCAGCCATAGCTTATTACACATTTTACAAAAAGATCTTAAAAGTGTTGTGTGCATTTGTATTCACCCACCTAGAGCCATCTAGCTGTATTCACTCAGATTGATTGTTTTAGGTCTAGCCAAAGATTTTCAGCTAGATTAAAGTTTGGACTTTGACTAGGCCATTCTAACGCATCAATTTGCTTTGATCTAAACCACTGTACTCAGGCTGAATGTTTAGAGTCGGCGTCCTGCTTTAAGGTGAACCTCCAGCTCCACCATTCATCTACAGGCCTGAAGTATGCGCTCATAAAATCATTTGAGAGATTGGTGTTAAAGGATCTTAATGACAACAGAGGTCTCCAGTTGGACCCCCTGCAGTTTGCCTACTGGGCCAACAGGTCAGGAGATGATCCAGTCATTCGGCACCACCTTGACCACCTGCTCAGAACCACCTGGAGTTTAAACCGCTCAAGGCTGTGGGGATGATGGTGGACTTGTGGAGAACACCCCCTAGACTCCCTCCACTGACCTGATGAGTTAGGGTCTACAATGGGTCACACTTCTGGTTCCTAGGAAGCACCCTTTCTCAGGACCTGAGAAGGTCATCATACATAGACATTGTTAGAAAGAAGAGACCAGAGACTGTACCTCCTGTGGTAACTCAAGAAAGACAACCTTCCACAGGAGCTGCTGGTTATCCTACACACAGCCATTATTCAGTCTGTCATGATTTCGACCATCACTGTGTGGTTTGGGTAAGCCACAAAATAGGAAAGGTCCAAACTGCAATGAACAAGCAGGTCTGCAAAAAGGATCATCAGGGCATGCCTTACCTCCATCCAAGACTTGTACAGGTCTAAGCTGAGGAAAAGAGCAGCTAACATATTTCCAAACCCCACACATCCTGGACACAAATAACTTAGGCCTTTACCTTCAGGTCTGTGCTACAGAGCACTATTTGCATAAACCAGCTACCAGTTTCTTCTGTCAGGCTGTCTCTCTGATGAACACAGCCAACACTTTACAATCTGAGTGGTCAGCTACTCTGCTGTGAAACAATATGTATATTTGCACAGTTACAACCGTCCTCTTTGTTGTAGTTTGATTTATATAAAAAGTTTTTTTAAAAGGCTGTACATGCACATACATGAACATACTGTTCCTATATTTCAATTCCTCAAAAGTTGATCTATGCATACTGTACAATGTCTGTATGCTGTGAGGGCTTGAAACACATCACGGTCAGTCGCATTCCTTATTTGCACACAATCTTAGCAAATAAAGCTGATTCTGATCTCTGGAGCTCCTCCAGAGTACCTGAGCTTTTTGGCCGTTTCTCTGATTTATTCTCTCATCTCCTTGCCTGGCCTGTCTGATGTGTTCCTTGGTCTTCATGATACTGTTTGTTCTCTAACAAACATCTGAGGCCAAACCGATACTCTATCACAAACTGGTGGAACCTATTTATAAATTAACACCTAAAGAAAGTTGTAAAAACGCTCTCAAACCATCTATTGTGTTCTTCCACTTGACTGTGTAAGTACTACATTAAAGCTCTAGAGTCCAGATGTGTAGTCCGATGGAAGGAAAACCGGGTGAGTTTTCGGCCACTTGTTACCTTCAAGCTGCTGACGGTGAAGAGATCATCCGGGACCTTCCAGGCGATCAGGGCGTTCAGTAAATCAGTGACCTGAACATCTACAGCCACCTCCTCTTCTTCGTCCTCACCTCCGTTCACAGCCTGCTGCAGCTCCATCACCAGACTCTCCCTCCTACACACAGACACAACATCACGGTGAGCAAAAGCACAGTGTCCTCGCAGAGTAAATCTGCTCTGAGCTACCAGATGATCTGAGCTTGCTCCTAACCACCTGATGACTGCGTACTAGCCTGTGTCAAGCTGAATCAGAGCTGCTGGATCAAAAAGAAGTCCGAATTATCTCTGGAGACACACATAAGTACAGAGCCTGCTGATATGACAGCTGCACACAGGATAAAGGACGTGACGCACCTCTGCATCTGCTCCCAGGCGCTTCACACACACACACACACACACACACACACACTAAAGGGTTACGCTACCGCCTCCTACTGGCCTGGAGCAGAGCTAGTGCATCAAACGATGCCATCCTAAGATAAAACTGAAAAGAAACACTGGCACTGAAAATAAAAATTGGCATTAAAAATACAATTGTAACTGAAAACATTAATTTTGAATCTCAGTCCCACAAACCTTTAGCTTTAAGAGCTCCATCAGAAGCATCTTAAACAGTGTGCTTAAAAGTTTGGTTCACTTAGTTTAAATACAAGCCTCCTTTTCATCAACCTTAATTATCCTCCCACATTTGAAACTATTTCAGAAGTAGAGATACATGTTAAATTTACAATATGAACTGTTGATTTCACAAGATGAAGTGTGTCGTTTCACACCAAATGTTTATACGGGGAGGAACATGTATTTGAACACCCTGTGATTTTGCAAGTTATCCCACTTAGAAATTATGGAGGGGTCTGAAATTCACATTTCAGGCGCATTTCCACTGAGACAGTCAGCAGTTTTTTTTAAATTCAGGAAATCACATTGTCTGAATTTAAAAAAATGTATTTGTATTTTATTGCTGCACATGTCTTTAACAAGCTCAGACAGGTGTTACTAATTTAGATTTCCAGGCTCAAACCCATCGGGCAAAGATCACATCTTCAGTCCATTATACATGCCTTCATCACCACTTGCCTTGAGTTCTCTAACGCTATCTTATACGATATTCATTCTTCCACTCTTGCCCGCCTACAATTGGTGAAGAATGCTGCTGCCCAGTTTTTAACAGGTCATAGACGCAGGGAGCATATTACTCCAGTCCTAGCAAGGCTGCACTGGCTACCGGTTCGTTTCTGAATTGATTTTAAGATCCTGCTATTTGTCTATAAATCCTTGCGTGGCCTTGCACCTGCTTACCTGTCTGAGCTGCTAACCCTTTATTGCCCTCTATGCTCCCTCAAGTCTGCTGACCAGTTTTTACTACTACTACTGCAAAATCACGTTGCAAGTCCCGTGGCGACCGAGCCTTTTCGGCTTGCACTCCAACACTTTGGAACCCTTTACCTCTTTCAATTAGACTTTCCTCATCTATCTCCATCTTCACATCCCACGTAAAACTCATTTTTATTCTTTGGCATTAAATTCAACTTAACTCTCTTTTATTCTATACTGTTTTTTCTTTATTTGTTTGCATTTATTTGTCCTTTCCTTTGTTCAGCACCTTGGTTAACTCCCATGTTGTTTTAAAGACTGCTATGGTATAAGTGGAGTAGAGGTGGACTTTTTAAAGGCAGAGGAAAAGGTCTTTGGGAGTCAGAATTCTTGCTAATTGCCAGCTATTCAAATACTTATGTGCGGCAATAAAATGCAAATAAATTCTTTAAAAATCAGGCAATGTGATTTCCTGAATTTAAAAAAAGCTGTCTCTCACAGTGGAAATGCACCTATGATGTGAATTTCTGACCCCTCCATAATTTCTAAGTGGAAAAACTTGCAAAATCGCACGGTTTTCAAATACTTATGTTTCTCACTGAATATACATTTACCAAAAATATAAAATATAACAGCATAATAACATTATCTCAGTACAACAATATAATGAAGAAAATAAAAATCTACGTGTGTACTAAGCCAAGAAAATGAAATCCAAAGTGGATTTGAACCAATGACACCAAGCATATTACTGACCAGGCCACCACGCAATTCTAATTGGAAGGTCTCTACCTGTATATTTAAACGGTAAATGCAAGGAAAGGCAACAAACTCTAGTCTAACTCATTTTAACATTATATCAAATTGGATTTTGTTGTAATACAAGGACATGTTAGAATTAAATATATATAAAAGAACTGCAAGTGACCTTTGTTTGCTGTTTTAGAAAACGGCTCTTAAAACGTGATAAATAAATAAAAAAAATCTTTATTATGAATTGTTGGGGTTTTTATTTCCTGATGTTATGGACACGGAGACGGAAAATTAAGGAGAAGAAAGAAGGAAGATGAAGAAGAGAGGTAGGAAACAAAAAGTCAAGAGAGAGGGTGAGTTGAAAATACAAGAGAGGAAGGGGAACAAAGAAAACACAGGAAGACATTGAAGTCTGCCTCCATACCCACAGGACGGCAGAGAGAGGGGGAAAACAAAACAAAACACGAAAAGGGAACATCGACAAAACAAACCAAATATTGTGAACTAAGAATTACACAACCACATCACACAAAAATAGATATAAAAATACAACAACAATGTCACAGAAAAACTCATGGTACCGATTAATCAAGCTCTAGTAATGATAACCTCAGCCCAAGAATATATCCTTAAACACCAGAGACCCCACATCTATGTGTGTGTGTTAGCATGCTGGTGCATATAAGGTTTCTCCATAAGTCCATATGTTCGATAGCTGGTGTGAGCAGGCATCAATCCGTCTCCCAGGAATTGATGCAGACATGAAGGAGATCGGAGCCAAGACGTCCAAAAGACCCCCAGAGCCCCAGGCGGACCCGGGCGGGCCGACCGCATCCCCCAAGAGAGGAGCAAAGGAGAACCCCAGGGGAACGTCCAGCGGCCACTATGCAGGGGCCCGGGGGGCAGCAGTGACGAGCCCACGGGCCCCGCCGGCAACCGGCCGCGCCAGGGCGGGCCGGTCCATGGACCAGGAGAGCCGGGGCCCAGGGGCACCCCACCCCCCAGCAGGGACCCGACAAGGGAATGTGATTTCCTGAATTTAAAAAAAGCTGTCTCTCACAGTGGAAATGCACCTATGATGTGAATTTCTGACCCCTCCATAATTTCTAAGTGGGAAAACTTGCAAAATCGCACGGTTTTCAAATACTTATGTTTCTCACTGAATATACATTTACCAAAATATAAAATATAACAGCATAATAACATTATCTCAGTACAACAATATAATGAAGAAAATAAAAATCTACGTGTGTACTAAGCCAAGAAAATGAAATCCAAAGTGGATTTGAACCAATGACCCCAAGCATATTACTGACCAGGCCACCACGCAAATCTAATTGGAAGGTCTCTACCTGCATATTTAAACGGTAAATGCAAGGAAAGGCAACAAACTCTAGCCTAACTCATTTTAACATTATATCAAATTGGATTTTGTTGTAATACAAGGACATGTTAGAATTAAATATATATAAAAGAACTGCAAGTGACCTTTGTTTGCTGTTTTAGAAACGGCTCTTAAAACGTGATAAATAACAAAAGATGTGCTTGAAAACATCCATCTGTTTTTAGTTATTCTATATGTGTTTTCTTCAGTGAATTGAGTTACTGAAATGAAATAAATTTTCATTTATTTTAGAATTTATTGAATGTGATTGAATGTACAGTGTCTAAATGCAAGAGGTCCAAAAGCTTTAGTACAGGTTATGCTGAGGTGTGTTTGCTTCCTTTTATATGGCGCTGGTCCCGGAATTGCAAAGGGATTAAAGTCTGTGGTCATATGGGGATTAACCTTGTTTTAATCTCTAGAGAGAGGGAGAGAGAGAGAGAGAGAGAGAGAGGGGGGGGGGGGGGGGGAAGAGAGAGAGAGAGCAAGAGAGAGGAGGGAAAGAAAGAGGAGGGAGTGAGAGTCTGAATATTAGTGTCCAACACTTGCTAACAGGCAGTGGCACAGGAGCCTCACATCAAGAAGTAAAACAAATCCTTCAGGTGGATATTGTTCATATTGTACTCTTCAAGTTCCTCATTTCTGGAGTTTTGGACTGTGGATTTTGAAGAAACCTACAAATCCTACTTCTTTGATTATTAAGGTTTGGTAAATGTTCATCTTTCCCTTGTTCTGGATTTAAAGAGTCATTCAAAAGTCATTGAACAAAGATCAACTTAACAAATCGAGTCAAGCGTATCCTGAGAACCTGTGGAGCATTTGTTCTGGATTAAATTCCATCATTTGGTAAAAGGCTCCTCATGGCTCAGTTCAATTCCTGCCAACACCCAGACCTGTCAAACAGAGCTGTTATCTACTGCCCAGTAGCCATCTGTTCAGATCGGGACACCCAGAGTTGTAGAGAGGATAAGGAGGCAGTGGGAGAGTATGAAGAGGTGGAACTAGCAGAGGAGGTAGGTGAAGATGTCTTGATCTTAGCTGTGGCAGGACGGGAGGAAATTGATGACACTGTGAATGAATCCAGACAGCAAAGTGAAAATGAGGTCATAAGGAGAAGTGAATTGGCTTCACTACAACACGAGGAAGGAAAGGAACATGTAAAAGAGGGAAGTGAAGTGAGGGATGAAGATTGGGGAAAGTTAGATGCACAGACAGACAAAGAATGTGAGACCATCTGTAATATTCCAGGTTCTTCGCCTGTGTCAGCAGAGGCTAAGCAAGTTAATCACCAAATATTGGACACCAGTGAACTCCACAAAGAGAAGAGAAGAACTGAAATCCATAATCTACATGAAGCAGAAAGAGGTATGGAAACAGATCTAATTGCAACAAACAGTTCAAAAAAAGCCCATGTTGAGTGTTTTGATAAATGTCTGAGGCAGTCTGGAGATGGAACAAAATGTTATCTTGGGGAAACTTCAGAAGACACCATCCAATATCCTGACCATCTAGAGACAGACTTGACCCACGTTTTCACTGCAGTGAAGGAAAATGTCAGCACTCAGGGTAATCCATGCCAAAGCAATCACTACATACACACACTTAACCAAACTGAAGAAAACCAGCTAATATCTAGCAATCAAGATGAGGCAAAAAACACAGACAGAAACAACAGCTTAGTTTTAATGACCAGCGTGTTTCATCTGGGAAACGATGACAAAAAGCAGACTGAGGATGTGAAGGTCCTGGAGAACAGAAAAAACACAATTACCATTTCTGCTTCTGATGATCAGTACTCCGATGTTGAGTCAAAAGTAGGCAGTGAAGAATGTGAAAAATGTGAAGAGACAGAACCAGGAACACTGCTCACTGTAACCGTTGAACGACAGTCACTGTCAGAGGGTGGGAATGAGGAAAGGATAACAATAGCTGGAGTTGGCCAGGCTGATACTATGAAGGATAAGGAAGATGAGATAAAGACATGCCCAGAAGATAAAGTTATAGGAAGAAGTCTTCCAGAAATGCAAAAAGAAACCGAGCTCCATTCTCAGCTTCAATACCTTGCAGTGGATGTTCATCTAGAACCGGTTGAGCAGCAAGTGGAGGGTGTGTTTATAGACGGACACAAAGATATGATTTTTGATAAGGTGAAGGAAGCAACTGAATTGAACAAAAAAGCTGAAGCCCCATTACAAGAAGATACATGTACAACAGATGAAACAGACAGAATGCAGGTGCATCCTTTACAATATCTCAGAATGCCAGAAATAGATCAGTTGGACAAGCTAAAACATCAGGAACACAGGCAGCTTGCTGAAGATAAGAAAGACACTGAACAAGAAAATGCAATAGAAGGAGAAGTAGAGATTGGAGAGGAACCTGTCACTGTTTTAGATGATTACACTGTAGAGACAACCGACATCCCAAGCAGTCCATTTGTAACATGGCCTTTTGGTGCTACTGTGGAGAGTGAGGAGAATAAGGAGCTTCAAAAAGAGATTACAGAAGCTGGCAGAGAAAATGAAGAGGAAAGAAATGATCAATTCCAAGAAGAAAAGAAAAGAAAACAAGTTATCCAAGACAAAGATGGTGAGAAAGAGAAACTAAAAGAAAAAGAAAACAAAAATGATAATCAAATTTTAGATGATGGAAAGAAAGACTCTGAAATAAATAGAAACGTCAAAGGACTGACCAAAGCAGTAGAGAATGGAACTGTGGGTGTACAACCACAACCACTTTGGAAAGAAGGATGGGGGAAATCAAAACTTTTGTCAACCATGAGAAAAGATGATGACTGGATTAAAAGACGCCAACAAGGTGAAGGGATGGGAGAGGAGGTGACGGTAGGGAAAAAAGAACTGAGCCCTTCTAGAAAAAACATCTGGGAGAATGAAAGGAGAAGCCAAGAATTGATAGTGAAAGAAAAAGTGCCAGAACAGAAATGCTCTCTGAAGAAGGAGGACTGGATAAAAGAGTTAAAGTCAGTGATCAAAGATGAATCCCAGTGCAAAAAAAAAGATGACCATACAAAGAAGAAGCGAGTGGTGTTACTGGAGGATGGACATCCATATATACCACAGCATGAGGAGATAATCCCAGAGGAGAGAGAGGAGGTCAAGCTGATCTTCCACAGAAAAGTGGAGAGCCCAGTACATCCTAAACGCAGGAACAGCAGAACACTTCAAGAGCAGGACCATGAAATTTCTCTCTATGTAAAGGTAATGAAACAAGTACTCACACCATATCTCATATGTACAATCTTATTATATATGCAACTAAACCAGCTTAGGGTCTTTATTTATTATTTACAAGTTGAACAAAAACAGTATATTGAACACCCAACTAAAGCATGGTAGGTCCTGGTCCGATAAGCCTGTAAGATCCTAGAATCTTGTTGAAATTGATACATATGGTATGAAAAGGAAGTTTTTCAACTGAAAAGATCAACCATGACTTTGTAGGCTAAAGTTTGAAAGTACTTTTCCAAAACTGGTAGTTCTGGTAGAAAATTCATTTCTTTATCACTACCAGACCCATCCCTAGATATAAAAATTGTAAATGGCCTGTACTTGTATAGCAATTTATTTAGTCCTTGAGAACCTCAAAGCGCTTCCCACCACATTCAGTCATTCACCAATTCACACACACATTCACACACTGGTGATGGCAAGCTGCATTGTAGCCACAGCTGCCCTGGGGCCCATTGACAGAGCGAAGCTGCTGAACACTGGTGCCACCAGGCCCTCTGACCACCACCAGAAGGGAGAAGGGTGAAGTGTCTTGCCCAATGACAACGAATGAGACGGACGGAGCGGGGGCTCTAATCGGCAACCCTCTAGTTACAAGACGAACTCCTAACTCCTGAGCCAAAGTCGCCCCCTTATCACTGATAACACAGCAGCAAGAAGGTTAAGGCATACTACCAAGCCTCCTGAATTTCTGTATAGTTTTGCCTTAGATAAGTTGAGAACAGATGCACGCCACAAGTGCCGTAAGTGTGTAAGTAGAAAGCAACTGGACTCCTTCTTGTTTGTTGAAGACATATTACCTCTCAACTGAGAGGTTTCTACAGTTCTGAACATGGATTTCAAATCTTACACACACATATGGACAGATACCTAATGTTTGTAGTCACACCACCCACTGTTCCTTACAAGGATGAAAGGTAAGGACAAGGACCACAAAAACATCAAGAAAGTACTTCTTAGAAAGTACCCACTCTGAAGCTATGCAAAGGCATCCAGGAGTTCAAGAAAAGACTGAACTCAGTCTAGTAAAGGAAAACAAAAAAGAACAGATGGAAAAACATTATCATTCCATATGTGTCCGAAGTATCTGAGAAACTAGGAATGTTATTTTTCAAGCGTAATATTCTGATGCATTCTAAACACAACACACTCAGGCAGAGAATGGACAGAGACCCAAGCACAAGCTCAGCAGAGTGGTATATGCAGTCTAACATAGGGTTTAGCAGTGTTACAAAAGGATGACCCAACACAGAAGAGCCAGCTCATTAATTCAAGACCTGGATTTCATCTACATCTCAACGAATTAGAGGCACTCTTTTGAAGACGGCAATGTACACATTTTGGACAGGAAAGACAGATAGCTGTTGAAAGGAGTGAAAGAAGCCATCTATGTTTATCATAAAAACAAATATTAAATGGTGGGAAGCGGCCTCCAATTTCATCTTTCTAACACCTACTGTACTCTGTAGTCCCGACTTGTCTCCCCAGGGGTGGTTTACAGCCAATCACACCTTGAGACAACTTACATTTTGGCATCATTAGGCAACAAAGAAAAAAACATGGAGGGTAGCGCCAAAGACTCTTGTGACTTTAATGGCCACCTTATTGGAGTGATTGTTTTGACTGTAAAAGATAAGCCTGTTTTTCCAACCATGTTCAGAACTGAGGAAGTCCTCTGGATGAGAGGCAAAATATTTTCAAGAAATGAGAAGAAGTCCAATGTTTTTCTATTTAAGCATTTAGGATTGCCATGTTCTAGATCACTGAGAATCTATCCAACAGCTATCCAAAAATTGCTAAAATCAGCAAATATTTGAGACCCCTCTAAAATGGTAATAACTGCCTATTTTTACCTTTTAAATGGTAAATATATAATAATATGCATTGATACGCCCAGTATTACCACAAAAGCTAATGTCTACAGTGTTCCTTATTTCCGTTCTTTGGGATACAGCTAATCAGCGACAAAGAAAATTAATGGTGTCACCTAGTATTGCACCTAGGTATTTTCACCTTCCCAAGTTTTATATACATTATATATGCTCTACAAAAATTCTATGAATCGGCGGATTTTCCGTGAATAATTTGGAGTTACGTTCCACAGAAAAATCAGCAAACAGGTAAATCTGTGACTACTTAACCGCAAATAGGTGGGGTTTAACTGTACTTTAGTGTTGGAATGTGGCAGAAAATGTGTGCTGAAAAGTTCAACAAGTGACAAGAAACTTAAAACATTTTTAAAGCTTTGTAGGCTAGAGGACCGACAATACTTTTCTCAAACTAGTTCTGGTTGGAGCTTTGTTCCACTACCACTATCAGAAACATTCATAGTAATCAATGATAGCATCACAACATCTTAGACTGCCATCCTGCATTTGAATTTTAAACACTGTTGTAAAGCTCTTCTTAAAACTTTATCAATGCTAAAGAATGCAACTAAATAATTTTCCATTCATTGTATAATGAGACTTGTTCTGTCTCAAACCACCAAACTGAGTCAATTCTTTAAGCGAAAGATGTCAAAAGATCTGACAATACATTACTAATAAATTCAGCTATAATACCTGTTTGCATTTCAGTAAGAATACACACCTATTAGGATTTGTTGTGTATGTAGCCTAGAGTATGTGTTTGACAGACTGCTTTCTTTATCCTATTAGACCAGTGCTGTTCTAATCCAACAGACAAGGTAGCCTGCTTTACTTAAGGCATGCAATCGTAGTGGTAGGGGAAAAAAAAGCAAATTGTGCACCTTAGGGTACTAATACTTAGTTCTTCCATCATTTTAGTTTGTTTTTTCATATTTGAGTTTAGAGTTATACTTTCCTCATCACCACACACCTGCTCATTCTGCTCTTTGGTTGAGCAGTAGCTTTGGAGTAAGGGCATGAATTACAGAGGGGATTAACAAAGGTCCAACTCCACAATGGGGAGGATGTTTGAGCTGTGACTCAAACATTTGCACAACAAGCTTACACACCATGGGACCACACATTCAAACAATAGTTTCTTTTATTAGGGGCTCTACAGCATAGACTGGAGGTAGATGAAAATGTTGTGAAATAGTTTGGTGAGTGGATTTCACTGTTGGCTGTGGGTACGGGCCTAATAGCCAACAATATGAAAAGTTCTGAATCAGTATCTTCTCATCTTGAGCTAACATGCAGTGTGTCTCTTTTTCTTTATGATGAAAAAACCAATTGCTCTGCAGTGTAACTGTGTTATTCTGCTCCTAACAGCAGGTTAATCTCCCCATTCGCTCTCTTTAAGCTGATTAACATGCCGTTTGATGCTGAGGAGAGCTGCTGACCACAAATACTCACTTTTGCTGTATATTAAATGTGTAAACACCTCAGAGCTCACTCCAGGGTCTTTTTAATATCCTTGGGTTATCTACATGTAGAATGCTGAGACCTTAGATTTTAGGAAACATCAGACATGTGTTACATCTGAGGCATGGCTGTCTTGTTCAGCTTTATTGGAGCCAGCACGACCTTCATGCTCATTTCCTGCGTGTTGTCGTATTACCTATTATAATCTAAGATAGCGGGAGATGTTAAATAGGAGGAGCCCCAAGATAGAACCTTGGGGAACACCATATGATTTTTCTCAGCTCCAATGAAAAGTAAACTACTGACACGAAGATGTACCTGTTCTTTAGGTAAGACTTGAACCCGTCAAGTACTTAGCTTTTTAAGAAGTAGCTTTTTAAATCATCTTGCTGATGAATGGAAGGAAATTGGCCCGTGATTGTGCAATTGTGCCTTGTTCAGATTGTTATTTGCTATTTAAATCAGATCAGACGTTATAGCAGGCAAAACCTTCCTAAAGAAAGCTGTGGGTAAGATATCAAGACAGCAGGAGGAGGAGCTTAATTGATGTCTTAATCAATTAAGATCATTAATTAAAATCTTCTAAGATTTTGTGGTTGAGTTCGTAAAATTGTGCCATCTTCATCTGATTGGTATTAACTATGCATAACATTGGTACTGAAGTAATTAAACATAATCAATGCATATCAAAGACAGAAGGTCACACTTTCATTCAGGAGTGTTAAATTTCCCCAGGAATACCTTTTTACAGTTTAGTGAATTATGAAATAAGTTAAATGTTTCTCCATGTTTCCTGCTCTCACTTAGAAAGTTGTAATTACAAGGTAATGACTATCAGTAAATGTGTACCGCTATTTTTTCCAACCATGTTTCTGTTAAAGCATTACATCAGTATTATTCTCAGTAATGAAGTCATTCAGTAAAAACAACTTTTTGATCTAATGGGATCTAATGTTTAATAAAACCAGTATAAGTGACTTAGTGACAGATGTTTAATCCGTTAGAAGTTGCTTTTGACAAGAAATAGATCTCAGATTGAATTTTAGACTGACACATTTTATTTTATTGGTTAGGATGTTGCCTCTAGTTTTGGCTACAGTCCTCTGCTGCTTTCTCCTTGGTTCTGGGGTTGAAGAGACATTCCTCCATAATGATGGTCAGGTTGTTTTTTCTAAGTGCAGTGTTCTCCCCGTTAAATGTCTTCCCTAAACTAAAGCAAGGGATTTATCTTTTAACTTTGGGCTAAGAGAGTTCCAGGTAGCACTGTTTGACATTGTGCTGGTTAGTTGCCAGGTGGTAATTTCACTGTTTTGAATCATCGATTAGGTTGTCTCATTTTTATATCTAACATTTACCTCCACTTCAAGTTGATAAATATAAATTTTTATAACAGCTATTTTCTGAAGTGTTTCATTGTCATCTGTGGACAAAGGAGGCATCTTGTACTGTTTTAGCTTGTAGGTCAGAAAATAAAAAATAAAATTCCCAGAGTTCATGAACTTAAAGTAATTCAGCTGGGATACATATTGTACCAGTTCTCTGCTTATAGATTGGGTTTCTCAATAAATATGACTGAATGCGTAATAAACAAACAATCTATACAACCCTTTTACTTGGTTATTTCTAATTGTTATTGGCCTGATTAAATATGGCAAATGACCTGTCTTTGTACAGTGCTTTATCTAGTCCTGAGGACTCCAAAGTGCTATACACTACATTTAGTCATTCATGGTGAAAAGCTCTACTGCAGCCACAGCTGCCCTGGGGCAGACTGACAGAAACGAGGCTAGCATGCAATTGGTTTTACCAGGCCCTCTGACCACCATCAGCAGGCAAGGCAGGTGAAGTTTTTTGCCCAGGAAACAACGACTGAGATGGATGGAGCAGGGTTTCAAACCGGCAACCTACCAGTTACACTTTCTCCCATCTTCTCAGTTGCCCATTTGAAGCTGGTTTAGTGACTTGTTGAAGTGAAAGTGGATGGTTCAGGGAAAAACCCTAAACAATTCTTTGTCTATTACTAATAAAATATCCATAGCAGTATGAATGTGTCTGAGGACATTTAGAACATTTAGATGCTCTAAAATCAACAATTGTTTTTAAGAAGAATATGTAAAGAATGATTGTATTTGTGTGTATGTGTTTAGGCAGGAAGTGACGGAGAGAGCATTGGAAACTGTCCTTTTTCACAGAGAATCTTCATGATCTTATTGCTGAAAGGAGTCATCTTTACCGTTACCACTGTGGATATCAAGAGGTAAGTCTTTGCATGTGTTCTTGTAATCATCTTTCCACATTGAGAGTGTAGACATTTAAAGTTTCTTCTCTTGCTGGTGGTGGTCAGAGACCCCGGTGACAGCTCTGTATGGCAGCCTCACTACTGTCATCATACCCTAGGGCAATTGTGGTTACAATGTAGTTTACCACCTTCAGTGTATGAATGTTTGCATGAATGGGTGACTGACTGAATGTAGTGTAAAGCACTTTGTGGTCCTCTGACTGAAAAAGCCCTATGCAAATGCAGACCATTTACCTTCTTAATGTCTTTAGAGGTTGGCTTTAAGAATAATCATTTGACAGAACAAGACTGTGTAAGAGTTCTTCCTGCATCCTCATGCTGATGTTCATGTATCAGTTGTTTGGGCTGTCTACCTTCAGAAAGCCAGCAAATCTGCAGGACCTCGCTCCAGGTGTCAATCCTCCTTTCATAACCTTTAATGGCGAGGTCAAGGTTGATGTTAACAAGATAGAGGAGTTCCTGGAAGAGAAACTGACTCCAACACGGTACGCACATACACAGGCACAGGCTAACTTTATGCTCACTTTGTTGACTGACTGACCGACCGACCGACCGACCGACCGACCGACCGACCAACCGACCGACCGACCGACCGACCAACTACACACCCTGCCAAAATACATTAACACACAGTTTATTTTGCTCTTTTTGGTGTTTTGATATAACAGGTACCCCAGACTAGCTCCCAAACATCTTGAAGCCAACACAGCAGGAATCGACATCTTTGCCAAGTTTTCTGCTTACATCAAAAACCAAAGAAGAGACACACATGATGGTAAGAGAGAGCTTATATGATTTTGATAAGAAACTTTTGTTTTACTGTTGGTCTCATCCTTCTGCATCTGTGATTAGAGTAGCAAGATAACGCTCTCATGTGGAATGTGGCAGTGCAGTCCTACTGAGCCATTGTCATGCTGTTCGTGGACGTTATGGGCCAAGTTGATTTCAAAGAATAAGTAAAATGCCTTTCCCACACAATGATGTATGTGTGATGGCCTGCAGGTGTAATGTTTCTGTGGTTGTGTAGATAAGGAGTAAGTGTGGGTCAAAAGATTGGTAGGTTTTTGGTTTGGTGTGATTATCTGTTGTTTTTTATGTTGAATTTGTGAATCATATTCCATGGGTTTTGCACAATCACTGAGATTTATTCACATATGGTCTTTCCCCTGCTTCATCTCTTAGACTTTCAGATTTTTCCTTTTTACCATTTTAAACATAATTTCTAGTGTGTTCTTTGAAGTTAAAATTGTGGCAAATGGACTGAACTTATATAGTGCTTTAGTGCTAGTCATGCTGACCACTCAAAGTGCTTTACACTGGAGCCACATTCAGCCATCCGCACAATCAAACGCGCAAACATTTATACACCAATACAGAGCTCGGTAGGCAACATGGGGTTAAGTGCCTTGCCCAGGGGCATGTAAAATGAAGCTGTAATTGAACCTACAACCCGCAGATTGCAAAACAACTACTCTGCCTATTGAGCCACAGTCACCTCACTGAGCCACAGTCTCCTCATTATATTATCACACTACTATAACAAACTTTATGTTTGGCTTAAGATGGCAAGTATTTCTAAGCCGAAAACCTTAAGTCCAAGTAGAGTTTCGAGTCACTGGTGAAGAAATGCAAGTGAATTCGGAAGTCCTTCGTGATTTTATCAAGTCCAAGTTATTATATATCTGGCTCCATTCTGAATTGATTCCAACTAAAGTCCTCACCTCTGGTGTTTAGGCTGCTTCATTTAGGGGAGGAGCCAAAAACAATGACATCTGAAGCCCCGCTGCCCGGCTGTACCACGTGACTACTTCGGGAAGTGGTTCAGAGTTTGCTGAGTGGTTTGACAGCAATACAAACCCCCTCAGGCTCCATTCAAAATGTGGGTTTGTGTAGGAGTGTTGCAGTCAGTTTGGAGTTTGGATAGGAGAGTATGGTTAGCGTTTATATAGTTTGGAGATAGTTTTGAGAGTATAGAGACAGATAGTTTGAAGATTTAGGAGAGTGAGAAGAGAAAGATCATATTTAGGAGAGAGAGATAAGTGAGAGGATGGACCCAGATAGGAAGAGGAGGATTTTCCATGTGTGGGAGCCAAATATTCGGAGGGTGGAAAACCCCCTGGAGTAATGGGGAAAAGCAAAAATTGCTGTAGCCCAATTTATATAGTCTAGCACTTGTGTTTTTGTGTACGCCAGCATTTTCTGTGCCTTGTGAAAAAGTGTTTTCGAAGGCTGGTGAGGTGGTATCAAGAAAAAGGAATTGCCTAAAACTTAAAACTGTTAAGAAATGGCTATTTTTGAATAAAAATGAATCTCCCCTGTTCTGTACATTATTGCCCAAGTTACACAATCATTTTCAGTGCCCTCTTCCTAGTTCCACAAGCATTTTTGCTTTCCTCTGCCTGCTTTAGCCCATGCCTTTTGCCTCAAGTGATAGAAAAAGATTTTTACACAACCTGCCATAGCATATGATACTACCATTTAATTTACAGACAGAACACATTCAAAAAATATTTTTTTTATTCACATTTGTAATAGTTTATGTAGATAATTTATTTTTCGGGAACTCAGTCATTCCCAAGAACCATTGCAGACTTACAACTTTAATGCATTAGACATTAAGTGGGTACGAGCTACAGCTGCCTGTGATTATGGACCTGGCCAGTAGGGGGATTTGTGTTCATATGAAGCCCCGTGTAGTGATGGTGAGATGAAGCCCCATGAGGCATTGAACCACTTAAACCAATTGGTTCAACAAAGGGTTCATCTCATGGGGTTTCATGTGAACACAAATCACAAATCCCCTCCTACTGGCCAGGTATATAATATTGTACATGTGTACAGGTATAAAATAACCTTTTCTTCCTCCTCTTCTTCTCTTCTGTTTTTTAAGCCTTAGAAAAAGCCTTGCTAAAGTCTCTCCGTCGTCTTGATGACTTCCTGAGGACTCCCCTGTCTGAGGAGATTGATGCAGATGCTGCTGGAGACCTGCCTGAGTCCACCAGGAGCTTCCTGGATGGACCTGACCTCACCCTCGCAGACTGTAACCTGCTACCTAAGCTACACATTCTAAAGGTAAACTAAAGCATAGTATGATTTATTCAGTGAAGACTGTGTATCTTGTTCTCTTACACAGGAGCAGCCAGGGGTGCTCATTGTTGTCATTTTTTTCTACAGGTTGTAGTGAAAAAGTACCGTGGTTTGGAGATCCCTGCAGAAATGATTGGTGTGTGGAGATATTTGATCTGTGCCTATCAAAGGAAAGAGTTCACCAACACCTGCCCTGCAGAACAGGAGATTGAGTTTGCCTATCTGGATGTTGCAAAACGAATTAAATAGGAGCGTAGAAACATGGAAAGTGTTGGTTTGAAGAAACAAATTGTCTGATTAAAGAAAATTAAATGTATTTTCTTACTAGAAGGAAAAAAAGAAAAAAATTCAAAATAATATTCAATTAGCTAGTTTGAATGTTTAGATTCAACATTAAGTGAGAGAATCTGATACTCCCAACCCAGTTTATAGAACTGAAGAAGCCTCTTGGATGAGAGACGAAACGTATTCAAGACAACAAGAAAAGTCCAGTTGCCTTCATTTGAACTCTCAAGAATATCATGTCCTGGATGACTGAGAATCTACACCAACGTAACTCTAAGTTATTTGGGGAAAATATGCCTATTTGTGGATTTTTTTTCTACAATATTCAAAAGAAAATGCAGCTTGAGAAAAGAAAATTGCTAGACGCACTGCTGTTTGACATGCAATTGGTTGGCGTATGCAAAGCAGCTAATCCAGAAGTCCCATTCATTTTCCTAGCCGCTGACTGGCTGTACCCCCAACAGCGTAGATAAGGAAAACTGCAGGTGTTAACTTTTGTAGTAGTGCTATGGTGGTTTCCATTGTGAGTATTAATGCATATCAAGGTGTATTTGGTGTTTGAACCTTTAAAATAGGCGTTATATGCAGTTATTGTGTTTTTTTAGAGAGGTCTCAAGTATTTGTGTATTTTACCTATTTAAGGTGGGCTGGGGTCTCTTACCATTGTTTAGTCAATGTACAAAAGTGCAAAACCTTCTTTCCTCAGTCTAACTGACAAGTCTCAGCCTTGGAACTTCTTCTCAAAGTTAGTTCTGATCAGAACACTAGTTAAAGAGTTTAACAATGCAGCAGGTGCACCACAATAAAATATCTACATTACACAGTTTATTTGATTAAGGGTATTTTATTATGCATGACAGCTATAATAAAACCAAACAAATATGTCTGTGGCCAGAAGAAAATGGAGGAAAAATTTTAAGAGAAATTAAAGTTTAGGACTACCAGCTTCTTTATATGGTATGCCTAGAATGCCAAGGCAGGAAACGTGAAAAAAGAGAAAGAAGAACAAAAATAACATCACCTGGAATTATTAGAGTTCCAATCCCATGGACAGAACGCCTGCTCCATCTGAATTTTTTATTACAGCGCCACCTATAGATGATTCCCCATTAATTTTTGTATCTGAGTAGTGGTGTGGGTACTGGACCCGGATATCTGAAAAAAGTTTTAGGGAATAGACTGCAGAATTCGTTTCAGCGGAGCAGGGAACCCTATTTTTTCCCCTTATGTTAATAATCTTCTTCTTCGCTGAAAAGAATGCTGCAGCCTATATCATAAAACATTTGTATTTTTTCTTTTTTCCAGGTATCCAGGTCCAGTACCCACACCACTACTCAGATACAAAAATTCATGGGGAATCATCTATAGGTGGCGCTGTGATAAAAATTTCGCATTTCAGCTTATAACTCAGAAAGTGGATGTCACATCTATAAAATTGACACGGGCAAACTTTAAAAAAAAGATTCTACAATAGATAGAATGATTAAAACTATTTTTTGGGTGGGTTTATTACTTGCTAGGGATCTACAAAGTTGGATTAAAGCTAAACAAGTCTGCCCCCCAGGATATTTTCCGATCAGCCTAGAAATGTGCTCATATCATAAATAGAGGAAATAATAAAAAGCTATCATGCCGATTTCTTTAATTTTTGCTGTATTGGAAAGTAACATGGAACAGAATTTTCATTACATTCAGAATAAGATCCAATTAGCTAGTTTGAATTTTCATTACATTCCATCACTAGAGGGTGCTGTAAAATTGAGAAGTTTGTTATGCAAAGACAGCTGATCGGATTTTGCTGAAAATTTGCATATACAAGCCATTACATGATATCTGTAATATGGTAATCATTTAGAGAAGTGGACGGGACCTATTCACAAAAGTGTAAAAAATAGCTCAATTTGACCTCCTAACATTAACAAAATCCCCCCAAAATATCACTTTTATCCTAGTTAGCTCAGATGTTGAGGATACAATTCCCTACGTAATTCTGAACAATCCGTCCACTCTAAGTTAAGCTCTATGTTGAAGTCCATCACTCTAATTTTACAGAAGTTTGTATTTCAATAAAGTGGTGTATCTCTCACATTCCAAATGTTTTTCACCACACTGCTTTATCATATAATAAGTAGTTATGCTGTCAATATTTGTAAGAATTGGTGCCTTTTTGTCCGTATCACAGCTATTAAACTTTGAGACTGGTGATCATAATGTATTAAAATATTTTTTATTCAATTATTTTTGAGTAGCAGTACATGTCAAAAATTATGTGTACAGGGCAAGCACATTGTCATCTGAGATTATTTTGAGAATTCTAGGGCAAACTGGCTATTTTATAAGAGTTTCTGGGTTTTGGCTGATTCTTTTCCATGGGAAATTACAAAAGGAGGAAATAGGTGTGGTGGAAAATTGTTATGTAATTAGGAATTCATTGTATATTCTCTGTTTAGTGAATTTATCTAAGGCAGAGGACAAGGTTAGGGGCAAGCTTCTTGTTCCAGCTTAATGTTATGATAAAGATATATGTGTCAGGTCACCAGAGAGACAGACGCCGGGGCAGTAAGATAACAGTCTGGCCTTTGGATGTGCTGTTTTATGCGTTGGTATCAGACTCCCATGAAACAGTTACTCCGGAGGAGGGGCGTGAAGGTTGGAGAAGACATCTACAGAGATAAACAATGATTGCTGAATACTATTTAAGCGGTTAGTTAGAAAGGTTGGTTAGGGTGATGCACGAGTAAATCTGTCCCCTCTGTGTTCTGGCCAGACATGTTTGAATTAAATACTTAAACGCCTTCTGGGACTCAAGCCTTCTTTATTATGAAAACCCAGAGATACTTTTTTTTTTACCATAACATAGGTTTTTTGGGGTTTTTCTTTCTCAAAACATGTGTAGTCAACAAACTTGTTAAAAGTCAAGCTTGTTCCAGAAGTACATTTGGCCATCTGATAAGAGTTTGATCATTTTTGGCCAAAGCATGTATTTTTAGTGAATATTTTACCCCCCACACCCCACTATCCCCTCCTCTGCCTTTTTGAAAGCTTCTTCTTTGCAGCTGTGATTAGCTAGAAACTTTTTCAGTTTTGGTAAAGATTTTATTTTTTAACTACACACTTTTATGTTTTCCCTGCTTATTTCAGTTTTATATTCAGGTTAAAATAGCCTAAGGTTTTGCACCTCAATGCAGATTTTTAGTTTGTCAGACGGATGCCCAGTTTGATATCTGGCTATTGGAGGTGGCAGGCTCCAGGCTTGCAGAAAGAAGACACTCTGGACATCAAAGCTGAGCACATGCTGTTAGCAGATAAACATTGATTGTTAAATACTAGGGTTTATATTAGTAGGGTTGGGTAGGGAAATAGGATAAATGAAACTGTCTTCGGTTCACTCTGTCCCTCCATGTTTTGCCAAACATGTTATATAAAATATTGAAATGACTTAAAGTCTTTGTCTCATTTTTATTTTGTGAAGAGCTATATTTTAGCCAAAACACCCACCAATAAACTGACCAAGCACTAAACACACAAAACAGGCGAACTAGCAGAGAGGCAGGACCCAACCTGCTGAGTCAAGCAACAGCTATCACCAAACAATAAACCCCCAGCATCCCTGCAGTGCATCTGTCGCCACCCCGGTCCACAATAAGGACAATGAATACCCCAGAAACATTGCACCCATGTACAAAGCACACAGGGGGCACCGAAACCACCCACCAGTGAATTCTCCCATGGGCCTCCCCATCAACAATCCGCTTAGAAATCACAAAATAAATAATAAAATGTTCCCAACATCCAGAAGAAGGACTTGTCTGACCAACTATGTTCCCCTCCATTGCTTGGACCACACCAAGCTGATCCTGGCAAACAGGAAGTAAGTAAGTAAAACTTTATTTATATAGCACCTTTCAAGATAGAAATCACAAATTGCTTCACAACAGAGAATTAAAACATTAGATAGGTGAATAAAACCACTAAATCAAATTAAAAGCAGATTTGAAAAGATACGTTTTAAGCTGGCCTTTATAAGCAGCAACAGTGTCCAGAGGCACTTGCTTCTGGCACCACTGCCTCTCTCGCTGAAGTTGTTGCACCACGCCTCTCTGGCACCTCCTGTATGATCTGACGTCACCTCAATCACTGTTTCCATGCTGCACTGGGTCGCCAATCAGCCCGTCTCTCACTCTGTGTTGGTCAGTGGATGCCGATCAGCCCGACTGTATGTGCTTCTTCCAGCTCCGTCCAGGCACACTATCCTTTGGCACCTGCTTCCTCCTTTTTCTTTTCCTGTGTCTTCTCAAAGTCTGTTTCTTTTATGCTGCCTGCTTCCTTCACAACTATGTCAATAATTGGGGCGGTCTCAGGACACGCCCACACCTCAACAAGTGCATGCAATGAACAGTCATTTCAATGAGTCCACAGTGGATTTGAAAACTAGGTCACTTCACAGCATTAAAACATGCAATGAAATATAAAATATGGGATAAAAACCAATGCAAATAAAATCACAATTCGACATGCCAATAAAAACACTAAAATCAAAATAAAACAAACTAAAAACTAATTTCCACTGTGTGACATCCCCCCATATTTTAACTGTGGTAGTCCCTTACACATCACTCAGGTGTACCATACCATACAGGTGGCTGACCAAGGTTAGATCTGGCTGAACGCCTTGGCTGAGGCAGTCCTTCAGGCTGGAAGGCTGGAACAGTGGGCACAATACAATAAAATGGGGGCTCTGGTACCATCTTTACCTCAGGGTTGCCCCTGTCCGGCCGTGGGTGGTTTCCTATTGCAGGGGCAATGAACAACTTTAATGCAATGCGATGGAGGAACTTCTCTCCCCCACCCCTTTCTCCGGGTGTACCCTATACGCCATGCTGCAAACAGTTAATGCATGTCAAGTCAGACATATCATACCAGCATGTCCAAAAGCCTTTTCACAGAGATCTAGTTCTATTGGAATACTTCCATCAGTTGAGAGTGTAATTAGAGGATTGAAAAATGTACCAGTATGAACAGGTTTATTAGGTGTAACAAAGACATTAATGTAACAGTTATAGAATGTGTATGCTGCTTCATAACAATGTGTAATGCTGCCCTAATCTCCCTCTCCTAATAATCGTCCTCACCTGTGTCTCTCCAATCATTCACACCTTATCCTACTCACAGACGGATTACCGCATGGGCAAAGTGGGCATGTGCCCAGGGCCCCAGAGCCAATAGAGGCCTTTGGCCTTCAGAGTTACGTACAACGTCAAAACAATTTGTTTTCAAAATGGAGAAGCGGGTGCTCAGCGGTTCAGAAAAAAGAAAGCTAAGGAAAGAAAAAGAGGATACAAATGCAACTTTGATGCAGCAAATACCATCAATATCATCATTTTTCACAAGAAAACAAGGGCAAGGTGATGGTAGGCCTGCTCATTACAGCGGTGGCAGTATTATGAAACCTCCCTGGTCAGACGCTCAGCGAGATGCTAACACTGCTAGCTCAAGCGCACCAGAGACATCTGATAGTGGTGGAGCGACACTGCCTCCTACTGACACTGTCTGTAGCAGTACTACGGCGGGCAGCAGCTGGCAATACTGGATTGTGGATTACAGTCAACATTTCCAAATGTATATATTGCCCTGAGACTTTATCTGACGCTTCCTGTCACAAACTGCGAGGGAGAACGGTAATTTTCTCAAATGGCCAGAACAAAAAATGAACTAAGGACCAAGATGATCCAGAGGCGCCTGAACAGTTTATTCCTCATGGCCATAGAAGCCGAACTGGTCCAAGAGTTGGACTTTAATGACATTATCCAGGACTTTTCCTCGAGGAAGGCCAGGAAAAAGCCAGTGGTTTAGGTAAGATTTGGTTTATTGTAATTAAGGTGTGTTATTGTTACGTGGCTTGATACGTGAATCAGTGCTGATGGTTCAGGGGGGAGCACCATGGACAGCGCATCGCTGTTGTTTTTTTCCGCCCCCCCACTGTTGTTGTGTATTTCCCGGTGTTGCTCTGTGTGTGTGATGCCCGCACTGTTTGTATAAGCAATAGGCAGAGGCCCATGGCAAGTTTGTGTCCAGGGTCACTTCCCTTCACTCAGTGGGGATCACTGGATTGTCTTTGTCTCCATGGTTTGTCATCCTGCTGTTTCCCATCCTGCCTCTTCGTTCCTGCCGTAGTCCTCATCACCTCATCCACCAGCACCACCTTCAATAAACATCCTGCACTTTTCCTCGGCGTCTGCATTTGGGTCCTTGCATCACACGCCATACATTCCTGACATGTGTAACAAACAGATATAACAAGAAATAGACTAGTTCTAGAACTACAAAACTAAAATGCAAACACAACCCCCCCCCCCCCAAAAAAAAAACCAACCCAATGTCATGACAAATGCAAGACATAGCACACCAATTCAATTCAATTAAATTCAGGTTATTTATATAGCGCCGATTCACAACAGATGTCATCTTGAGGCACTTCATTTCATTTCAATACATTTATACAAACATTCCAATCAGTTAAAAAGTTTCCTATTTAAGGAATCCCAGCAGATTGCGTCAGTCATTGGCATGAGGTTGGGTCCCGTTGATGCAGACTTGCCAACCACAGCAATCCTTCAGCAATCCCTCATACTGAGCAAGCATGTAGCGACGGTGGAGAGGACAAACTCCCCTTTAACAGGAAGAAACCTCCAACATAACCAGGCACAGTAGGAGCGGCCATCTGCCACGATCGTCTGGGGGTTCGAGAAGACAGAGCAGAGACACAGAAGGAACAGCAGATCTGATATAAGAGTACTTTCTATGTTACAGAAAGTAACAAGTTGATAACATGACACGGTGGATGTTCAGTTACTGGGAGCATCATCCCAGTCGATACCCCCCGTCCAACAGGGCATTGCAGCCAAGCAGGATACCAGACCAGGTATATCTTCTATGGAGAAAAAAGACTGAGAGAAAACAAAGTTAACAGTCGAAATAATAGAATGTACTGTAATACAACTGGAGAGTTGTATTACAGTTGTATTTTACACCAGGAAAAATGTATGTTGTGTTGTGCCACAGATAGGTAGGATTTGGCTATGAACAAATATGAATAGTTGCCTAGGGCAAATATTAATAAGATTAATGAATTTATGTAAAAATTACCAAGTTTAGGTGCACCATCCTGGTGGATTCCAGAAACACATAGCCAAATTTTTCAGTCTCGGTTTATGTTTATGATTACCAGCCTGATAAGACTGAGATAATTAAACAAATGAAGGAATAAGTTCTTACGCTGTGGACATTATTTGTACGCATCACTCCAAGTAATCCCAGACAACTTCTCTTTAAGTTAAGGGGACTTTATTTAGAAAATAGAAAATCCCATCTATTCTAAAACATGCAAAAATTACTACAGATCTTAGACAACAATAATAGGTGAACATTAAACACGATTAACATGAAATGAAATCAGGGAGACAGCTGAGGGGGATCAGAAAAGAAGGGGGTGGCCCTCACTCCAGGGAGCCCAAGTCACAGATAGCCTGTGGGACAAAAGTCCTAAATCTCAGCTCTGTGCCAAGATGGAGAACAGCATATGGAGTCATAAGACTAGCTTTGGCTAAAGGAGCACATGGGGAAAGCGTCCATGTGGTAGGTCTGCCGACGGAGTGATCAGGGAGCGAGAGAGATAGAGAGAAAAGAGAGGAAGGAAAAAGAAAGAAGGGTATGATCTGCTCAGGATAAAACAGTTTCAAACAGCAATTTCAGCTCAGGTTTATGCGTGCGGCGACGCAAAAATGAGCAAACAGGTACAGCGCTTAAAAACACTTTAACCAACAATGAGCGAGATCTAACTCGTTAAAACTCTATTTTCTCTATTTATCTCCGCCCAGACACAATATTGATATAAATGAACCGGTTCAGTCCTACTTTGCTTTGAAGGAGGTTCAGTCCACTAGGAGGAGAGCAAATTGTGTCCGTAGTTAAGCAAGAAAAGGAAGAGTTATAAAAGCAAACCTGTATAGGATTTAAGGACCGTGTGGCCCAAATGCAGGCTGGATGGCCTGCAGGTCGACGTCTAACAAACTGTCTTGGAACAATTCAATTCAATTCAGTTTATTTATATAGCGCCAATTCACAACAGATGTCATCTCAAGGCACTTAACAAGAAGTTATTTCAATACATTTATACAAACATTCCAATCAGTTAAAAAGTTCTGATATAACCCAGCTGGATACACGAACAGCAAAAGGGGCACATTGAAGCTTTGAAATGAGTTCTTCCCCGGTCCAGCAGGTCAGAACAAAAGAGAATCTTCACCGGTGAGATGTCCTCTATTCAGCAGTAGTTCATCCAAGAACTTCTGGCTCGAGAACAGTTTGAAAATGGGTGCGACTACTCTTTATAGCCCCCTTTGGCTGTGATGTCATCGCCGATGTCACCATGGGTGGTCACAGACCAATAGGAGTGTGTTGGGGGTCACTGCTAGGATTGCTGGGAAATGTGGTCTTCCAACAGTCTGTTCAGTTCATCTAATGAGAAATGCAATCACAACATTCCCCCATTAGTTCTGAAGCATTGAACCAATGTTCAGTCTTCTGAACTAGAAATTGATTCATTTTCCATGTGAACCAGGAACCGTTGCTGTCCTTCTGCGGCAGGGAAGGTTTAACAGTTCAGTCCATTCGAAGAACAACGAAAAAAACAAAAATTATATATTGGTCCCAGCAGTTGTATACTGATCACTCCTCCAAAATGGCAATGACACTTGTCAATACTGAGGTGCCAGGGGGCTCTGGTCCTGAATCGATTTGTTGGAGTTGTTCCATCTGAGCCTATTTGGGAACAAACTGGTTGGGGGGTATGTTTATCCTGTCTTCCCAGTTTAGCGAAGGCAGTTCCTGGTTTGCTGGAGCTGCAGTGCTGTCCCCAAAGATATCTTTCATGGCTGTGAGTCCCTACATTCTCCTCTGAAGATACCCTTGCACAAAAATCTGGCTTGGAGTCCGGTGACCGGCAGTGTGCAAGCCATGGTTAATCCATTGCTGTCTGACCATTTCCATGTCTCTGTTTATTATTGGGAGGTAAACATAATGGAGAGCCCAAATGTGTGTCTCATTTGTGCATACAACGATCCTCTCTTCTTCCAAAAAAGAGAAGAGCTGATGGTACACATTAGGGAGACCTCGCCAAAGATCCCACCAGAGCCTTTCAATCCGCGGGTTATGTATACTTCGACCTCATATTATGGAAGCATATATGTAAAATTAATAAAATTAAAATGGATTAGCAGAAATGCTTTTTCATTTTCAAAATCTAGCTGCTATTTTTGACTCATAAATAAAATTAAGAAATAATCCAAACTGCTTTTTCAATTTACAATTCAACATTGTTCATTCTGTAAGTTAATAAAATGAAATATAAAAAGGACATTTCAGATTTCATTTTCAAATTGCACCCCAGCAAAACAGTTACATTTAATTTGAAATGTCAAAGTTGAAGATTAAAATGCGTTAGCAGAAATGGTTTTTCATTTTCTCCATACAAATGCCACTTTTGAGTCATAAATAAAATGAAAAAGAAATCAAACTGTTTTTTCATTTTACAATTTAGCATTGCTCATTCTGTAACTTAATTAAAATTAAATATAAAAGGAAATTTAAGATTTAATTTTCAAATTGCACCCCAGCAAAATAGTTACAAAATTCAATGTGAAATGTCAAAGTTGAAAATTAAAATTTATTTGCAGAAATGCACTTTCATTGCCTGAATACAAATGCCCTTTTTGACTCATAAATAAAAAAATAAAAAAATCATCCAAACTGATTTTTCATTTTGCAATTCAGCATAGCTCATTAATTAAAACGATAAAGAAAATGATATATCTTTTTCGTTTTCATCCCTAAAGGTGTAATGTAATTCAAATGGATTCGCAATCCCACATGGCGCGGGAGGATGATGTCAGGGCATTGCGAGCCGGCCCAGCCGGGAGATTACTATTCCAGCAATAATGGCGGACGAAACGGGAGACGGAGTGAGGGAAGAGTACAGTTTTAAATGTAAGTTGTTACACACCCCCAGCTCACTAGGGAAAAAGGGGTTGTGAACATTAACCCACAAACAAATCCTTTTAGTTAAAGTATTTATTTACAGGTACCATGGCAAGCTGGCAGGTTATACAAAGTAAGATAGATAACAAAATACAGGTTTCAACAAAACCCAAAACGCTCTTAAAACAAATCTTATACACAACTACAATAAAAGGAAAGAAAACCCAAAAGACTAGGATACCTGACTCAAGTGGAGATCCCACCAAAAAGCCACCCAGGGCTTACAACAAACTCCACAACACCTACAGTATTTAACTGTCTACAAAAGCTCTACAACATTTCACACAGTTAAGAGCAAAAAGGTTTTACAATGGTCCATACAGGCTGACAACAGAAACCAAAGTGAGGCAAGCTGGGTGGAAAACACACGGCTGCCCTGAGTTGCCATCATTGTGCTCCTTAAATAGGGCTGATGAACCAAGACCAGCTGGGGAGGAAAAGGAAGCGACCAATCCTGGGCTGGGGATGGCACAGTCACGCACAGGGGTGGAGTCAGCCAGCCACCTAATCGTACAGCTGCCCAATACAATCCCAATAGTGAAGCATGGTGGTGGGAGCATGATGTTGTGAGGGTGTTTTAAACTGCAGAGACAGGGCGACTGGTTGCAATTGAAGTAATGATTAATGTAGCCAAGTACAGAGATATCCTGGAAGAAAACCTCCTCCAGAGTGCTCAGGACCTCAGATTGGACCGAAGGATCACCTTTTAACAGGACAATGACCATAAGCTCACAACTAAAATAACACAGGATTGGCTTCAGAACAACTCTGTGACCGTTCTTGACTGGCCCAGCCAGAGCCCTGACCTAAACCCAGTTGAGCATCTCTTGAGAGACCTGAAAATGGCTGTCCACCAATGTTCACCATCCAGAAGAATGGATCCCCAAATCTAGGTGTGAAAAAGTTGTTGCATCCTTCCCAAAAAGACTCCTGGCTGTATTAGCTCAAATGTGCTTCTACTCAATACTGAGCAAAGGGTCTGAATACTTGTGACCATGTGATATTTCAGTTTTTTTTTATAAATTTGCCAAAAATTCTACATTTCTGTTTTTTTTCTGTCAAGATGGGTTGCTGAGTGTACATTAACGAGAAATAACATGAACTTTTTTGATTTTAGCAAATGGCTGCAATGAAACAAAGAGTGACAAATTTAATATATATATATATATATATATATATATATATATATATATATGGATTTGACCACTGTTGTGGAAGGAATTTTCACTCAAAATAGGAATCCTAGACCCCTGAAAACCCACTCACTATGGTGTCAATACACTAACTAAAATCCACCACATCTCCAAATCCTTCCAGTACGTTCGTTGAATTTCTGCAAGAGGTACAATGAAAACATATCACACGATTACTGCAGTTTGCCAGAAGAGCACTCATGAGCGGGCCCAGCTGTTGGAAAAGCCCCAGCTGAGCTAAGATTGTGAGGTGTTTCTCGGCTTTTATTAAAACAGCATTAATTAATCATGAACATAAAGGAGTAGTTTAAACATCTTCAACAAATCTAAAATACACATTATTTATGCATACACACAGAGTAAGCTTATTTGTTCATATTGTTGCTGGGTTGTCTCATAAGTTATGCATGCCTAATTAATTATCTTTCGGTTATTCTACTTAAATCGTGACTTTACAAACCAGCTCTAACTAGATTTTCTGCTGACTATTCTTTCTTGCATCCTTACATTGTCAATTGTATGGTGATGCTTCCTGTGCCCTAGCCTGTGGTTTCCTAATCAATTTCCTGTCATCTGCTATGTACACAGAAACCACTTTACTATTGAAAGTTAAATGCCACTTAACACTTAATTAAAAAATACATATTATATACACATAAAGATACCCTGAAATAAAAAGATAAATCATGACATATATCGTCCATATTGATACAAACTCTTACTACAAGTCACTTTTAAATAATACTGATGTAACAAAAGGCCTAAACTATAAGAAAAATAAAAACATAAAATATCATCAGCATCTTCTTAAAACTGTGGTATGGGAATTTGTTTATCAATCAAAGTTTGATATATCTTTTAAATGATAGTGGGGTTAAGGTTACTTCCGTTTTTAATACTTATAACTTTCTGGTTCTCAAATCCAGGGTTAATGAAGCCAATATTATAATCTATTCAAAAGAAACAATTAATGTTAAAAGATAAAAAGTTTGTATGATTTAAAGGAATCATAAAATGGCTTATACGATTTCATTATAAAGTTTATGCTACTTTCTATTCAATTTATAATATTTTTTGCAGTTCAGATATCCTCTTCTGGCTATATCCTGTTTTTCTGTGCTAGTCTAGGTGGAAGGTTAGACATCCTGTCCTAAAGTTCCTGTGTTTATCTAACTAAGCTGTATGCAGTGCTTTAAGTGGGCCGGTGCGCAAGGGTACGCAGTACCGGCACTTCTAAATTTTACTCCTCAGCGTACCGGGACTTATTTCGAGCGTGCCCTGCGTACCGGAACATTTTTCTAGCCCCGAACATTTCTCCTCAAGCCCCGAAGGTTGTTGTTTTTTACCCCAGAAAATATACGTTTACATTAACCGAGTTCCCCTATGACATTAACGAAGAAGGTAGTTTTGTAATTTCCTGGCTTCGGCACGGCGGTATGACCCTGTAGAACGGTCCTGACAGAAAATGCACATCAGTTGATTTTTGACAGAAATAAGAGGGACTATTCTTTAGTTGTGACGGCTGGCAGTGGGCGGCAAAATTCTGGACCAACACATAAAACACGTAAATAAACAATTAATATACTTTATGTCTGTTTTCGTAAAGACGACATTCGGACAAAATCTTCGAAAATTTTGGACCGATGTGCATCGGCCTGCATCTTCTCTTTGATCTGTGTCTCACTATGGCTCCTCATCGCCCCACAGTGTAGCTCATAGCAAGCTTTCTCCCGGCCCGTAACCTGCTTCTTGCTTTTAGCAGCACCAGAACTTTCTGCACAAAGCTCCAAAAGAGACATTTCTACGAGTTTGAATTAATAACGGTATTTATTAATGTGGGTCAGACCCGCTGTGTTTAACCCTAAAGTGAGTCTAATTCAGTTTATATAAGCCTAAACATATTTCATTAAGACTGGTGAGCAGGGGTGTATCTAGGAAGTTAAAGTTAAAGAGGGCTAAATGGGGGCCATTGGTGATCTTGGGGTCCCACACTAAAATAAAAGCAGGGCTGCAATGCAAAGGCGGCAGGGCTCTGTCTTATCATTCATTAAAATATTATCTACACAAGAAGTGATAATGTAGGCATGTTGATAAATAAAGAATAGGAGCTGCTTCAGAAAGCTAAACAATGATACTTGAATGCTAATCATGTTGCAAAGGTCATTTCCTTTTATGATTACCTTTTAATAATATCTATTAAGATAAAATAAATCTGATGTTCTACTTGGTTTACAGATGACCTAGACAGGACAGAGAATGATGAAAAGAGCAGCAGACACAGAGGTCCACCATGCAACCTGACAAAGAACTAACTTTTGTTCTTGTCAGGGAAAGAAAAAAATGAAAATAATTGTTACCTTCTGACTAATTTTATCATCCTGTCTTACCTAATATTAAGACTGACTTTAGAGATCTTCTTTACATTGTCACGTTTAAGTTTGAAAATGAATAAATTTTGAAGTACATATCACTGTATTTGGCTTTAAACAAGGTGCCACAATGCTCAAGAAAGCTTTAATAAAAAGCCTTTTTACTGCGTAGGTTTTCCCAGATTCCTCTAAGAGGCTGTGGGCTCAGCCCCGAATGTTTCCAGGTCCAGGAAACACCCCTGGTCAATACCCTCCTTAGACTTCCCAACAGTTTACAGCTTCTATTTGTTTATAATAAAAATCGCCTCAAAATAAAACCATTGTTTATACGCATAAAGCTTGCTGTACTGCTACCTTCATGTGGTAGTGGAAAGAAGTGAAGTGGAAATTCCAATTGCGTTATGTTCAAGTTCTTCCGTTGTCGTAGTGAAGTGAAAGCAATGATGCCACCTGTGGTTGTATCAGCGGAGCCGAAGCGGTGTGATTCATCTGTGCCCTGCTCCTCCTGTGTGTGTGTGAGTGTTTTTGAACTCCTGGCAAGATGGCAAAGAGCAGTAGCACAGCTTCATGGAAGAACGGACATTATTTTAATTTCGTCAATGAAAAAGAAAAGAATATAATGATAAAATGCACACTGCATTGGGGAAAAGTTTCTGTCGGTCGCAAAAAATTCCACTTCAAATTTAAAACATCTTGTATCCAAACACCACTCTATCAGGCTCGAGGGGCTGGATAAGTGTTTTCGATTCATATGTTCTGTGATCAAAAAAATCATTAATAAAACGCTATGTGGAATAGCCTATTGCTGGCTGTCTTTCCTGTTGTTATCCTGCAGAGTTAATTTAGTTGGATGACTGACGTTATTCATCATCACGACTTCTCGGTGCATTTAAAGGAGGCTGTGTCTGTCAATTAAGTTGCAGCATGTGCGAGGCGCTGCGAACTGGCTTTTAATTCTTGGTAACGCAGAGGTACTCTAACGCGTTACTTTTATGAATGGATAACGCTGTAATGTAACTGATTACTTTTAATTGATGGTAACGCTGTAACCTAATTAACTACTTTCCAAAGTAACTATACCCAACACTGCTTATTACCAGAGTACAGAAGCCAGAATAGTTTGACATACCAGAGGTTTTTGTATCACCTGCATAGCATCTGAAATATTTAGACTTTAGAGTCTAGAATTTAGATTTTTCAGGTCCATGTTTACATTTGGCTTGATTCCATGGTTCTGTGACACTTGCTCATTTGGCTTGTGGATTTGATTTTGAACTGGATTTATCCTTTTCTTCTTTGAAATTTCTGTACAATAAATCTATAGATCGATAGATTGATCTATATGCACATAAATATCACCCATGTTTTTGTCCCATATTTGTATTACAGACTGTCGGCAGGTCATTAAAGGGAGTACCGGCACTTATTTTTTTCCTCTTAAAGCACTGGCTGTATGGTCATGACTAACATCTCTTTAAGCAATAAAAACATCTCAAAGCAGGTATAATAAAATCACCAATGCATTTCATAAGTCTCAAAGTAATGTTTTATACCTTATTTCCCATCACCACCTGCCGTGCAGTTGCTGTGGACGACGTACCAAAACAAAAAGTAATCTACCACTCAAAATCAGATAACGGGGTACAGTTGCAGCAACTCTGTTGTCTTCATCTCCCAGCCGCAGCTGGACAACCTGACATTGAAGTATATTGTCGGAGACCTCTGTTGAGGCTATTGCCTTTTACTGAACAAACTGCATCTCCCAGCATCCGTTGCGCCGCCCTCAACCCATTCTCATTGGTCTGTGGCCAGTGATGACATCACAGAGTTTATAAAGGGGGCGCGAAAACTAAAGTCATCGTCTTTTGGTTCCTAACCGCGGAGCCGCAAGGAGACGCTTTACTTCACTGCTAGCAAACTTTCCCTTTGTTCGTTCAAACCTGCTGGACCAGGCAAGTACTCCCCTTTTTAAACTTTGAAGTGTACCGGCCAAGCTAATAGTGTTTGTGTTTGTATTTTGACATGTCTGAGCGCACTGGTTTTGCACGCAGTTTTTATTGCAAACTGGTTTTATTGGTATTGGATGTTTTGGAGAAAAAAATGAAGACCTCCAAGTGAGTGATGATCAATATGCAAATTAGTGTGTGACGTCATCTGGCGACTTTCTGGGTCAGCTTCAGCTAATTTCTGTCAGACAGTTGGCAACACGGAGCGCGGTCAGCCGACGCAAGGGCTCTTATAAACATTAGCTTCACGCATACATGGTGCATTACGGTAATAGGGCACTGGGCCGCCCTTTCAGGCGAAAACAATGAAAGAGAGAGGAATTAAAAGGATTAACCTTTTAATGAGGAAAACAATGAAAGAGAGAGGAATTAAAATGATTAACCTTTTAATTCCTCTCTCTTTCAATGTTTTCACCTGAAAGGGCTTAATGGCGTATTTCCAAGTGTCGGCTCACTTGACCACCTGGTCGACGAATGACCCATCCTACGTAGACCAGGAAGGACGGGTCCTTAGAAGGATACAGCCCCTGAATTTGGACCACACAGCCTTTATATATGTGCATGCTCACACTCTCATACGTTTCCACTTGTCTTCTTTTCCATTTTTTCACCAGCTTCAACTATACACAAACGCCCCCTAACGTATTGATTGCTAAGCACGGTCAGCCTGGGGACTGAAGAAGATTGCGAATCAATTTGAATTAGATTACACCTTTTGCAGGGGAAGGAATGAAAACGAAAAAGCAATATCATTTGCTTTTATCGTTTTAATTAGGTCATGGAACGAGCTACGTTAAATTGTGAAATGAAAAAAGCAGTTTGAATAATTTATTTTACATTTTATTTATGAGTCAAAAGGGCATTTGTATTCTGAAAATGCATTTCTGCAAATGCATTTTAATTTTTAACATTTCAAATTGAATTTTCTAACTCTTTTGGTGGGGTGCAATTTGAAAATTTAATCTTAAATGTACTTTTCTATTTAATTGTAATTAAGTTACAGAATAAGAAATGTTGAATTGTAAAATGAAAAAGCAGTTTGGATGATATCTTTTTAATTTTATTTCTAAGTCAAAAATGGCACCTGTCCAGGGTGTACCCCGCCTTTCGCCCCGTGACAGAACCCCCCCCCCCCCCCCCCCCCCCCCCCCGGGTCTCACTAATGTGTACCACTTTGAAAATGAAAAAAGCATTTTTACATATATGCTTCCACGTCGTATCTTGTGGCCCGGTGTTGCTTTTACTGTTGTCTGAGGCCTTCAAGAATACAAACAGTCGGCTGAAGCCACAAATTCCACCATGAATGACTATGGGGATTGCTAGTGGCTACGTCATGGTAGTCGAAAACGTCACTTCCGTGTCCAAACCAAATCGCGGTAGCAATGGTGCAGTGCTGTGTCCCGTGTTGCAATAAAATAAATTATGCCAATATAACGATATGTTACTACTGCTATCATCTGGATGAAAACAAGAGGAGGAGATGGCTTAAACTGATAAGGTAAGCTGGATCTCTAATAATGAAAAATACATTTAAGTATTTACACTATATGTTAGCCAAGATATTACCTGTTGCTGTTATGATGGAGTGGGGCCACATAAAATAAAAGATTAAAGTCAATATTTATGAGAATAAAGTTGTCATTTACTAGTTTAATCTGTCACTTTATTTATAAAGTGCTTTAAGATGACCAAAAGTCAAAAAGACAAACAAACAAGACAAAACGAGACATTGAAATCCAAAAATTAATTATTAAAATTATAAAAAATGAAAACAGAAAACATTTCTATATAAAAGCTCAAGCAAATTAAAAACAACAAAGATAGCCCAGACGAAAAGGAGTTAATGTATTTATGAGTTTAAATTCGTTCTTTAGGAGTTTAAATTCGTTATTTAGGAGGATCAAGGATCTCTAACTTAAAATATTTTCTAACCAGACATGTTACTGTTGTGTTGATGCCATGTTGGAGCCCTACTGCCGATTTTCAGGCAGAGTGAAAAAAAAGGAGAAAAAAAAGCTTGCCTTAAATTAAAACTAGAAAACACTCAGAGCACAGACTTCCGCCAGGTTCACTCACCCCCCCATCACCATGTTGTTATATTTCTAATTTTCTGTACTTTACCAATGAAATGTCTGTTAATGAGATGCACGGCTGCGCTTTTCCAGCGGAGAGCAGAGATTCGGGGCTGCTGCGCTAGGGAAGCCGCTTGTGAACTCTCTGACATGGGAGGGGAGGTTAGCACCGCTGGTCGGTATGGCTGCGCCATAGGTCGGAGGGTGGATATACGCGGCTCATGTCAGATCAATCTCAAAATGTAATCAAAATCTTTTCGAAATCCATCAATAACTTCTTAAGTTATGTTGCTAACAGACAGAAAATCTGGCACGAAAACATTACCTCCTAGCGGAGGTAATAAAAAAAGACATCTTCCGTCTCTCTGTGTAAGTATCTCACGTTACATGAAAACATGCAGTTTCCATTCAGGTGCGGCATATATATAAACAAAATGTATTTTCTTTTTAAATTTATCTGGTGCGGCTCATTCAGGTGTGCTCAACAGTCCGAAAATTATGGTATTTATGAAGTGTGATATTCTACGAAATTAAACTAATTTTTGAAAATAAAGTAATTTACGAGTTTGAGATTTAAGTAATACTTTACAAGATTAAGTCATTTAAAAGAATAAACCTTGGCAATCGCCATTGTGTTTATATTAGGAGCAGCGGCGGGTTGGACACGGAAGTGATGTCGTGATGTCACACTAGCCATCCCCTACGCCACCTAGAAATAATAATAAAAAACTTGTTAATTGATGTCTAATCAATACAAATGTGTGGTGAGAATTCTACAATATTTAAGAGTTCCTTCAGAATTAAGCCACGCAGCAAATATTGCTATAGCTAGAAATAATTAGAGTTGTATATTACCTGATTAACTTGTGGTTCCCATCAATATGCCACAGCGAGTTGGGACCTGCCACCTTGTATGCTCTTCAGTGTAATCTGTGACATGGCTCTTTGAGCAACCCCAGCAGGATCCACACCAATTAAACTTGCTCTCACCCTCCTCCTTTGGACTCGAAGACCAACAGAATGCAGTGTTGCCCTAACGGAATGGGCTCCCATTTCTGCATTTTGACCAGTGATCTCCCGAATAACTTCGTCTAACTCAGTGTCTGAAATCGGCACATAGTTCTGATAGATTAAGTTCCATAGATTAAGTGGGACAGGGTTGAAATGCCTATAAGATAAAAAAAAGTTTTCTACCTGTAACCTTACATTTGTGAATGTGTAATTTTGGTAATATAATATTAATAATATATTTTTTAGAATTTACGATAACATTGTCATCCTTGAGAAGCCTAAACAACACATTCCTCCAGTATAAATTGAAGTTTGGATCAATTTTGAAACTAAGAGTGGTGATATATAACCAAAATTGCTTAACACATGGACAATTCCAAAACAGATGCACAATTGTCTCTGGAGAAATACCGCAAAAACAGCAGTCCACTTCAAGGTCCTTCTTGAACCTGGATTTTATGAAAGTTTTAACCGGGTAAAATCTATGCAGAATTTTAAAGGAAACTTCTTTGACTTTGTTAGTAAATAAAATTTGGTTTGGTAAGAGACAGACATTTTCCCATGACAGATCAGATACAAACTTATTCCAATAAGAGGTAACGTGGGATATTTAATAAGATTCTGTTGGACTAATGAACAAATTACCTTGTTACTTTTGGATGGCATGGAGAAACACCTTTTGCCAATGTAATGATTAATTTATTAATACAATGTACAGCATGAGTTTATACCCCAAAATTACCAGACCGAGCAGAATCACATCCCATTGTGCTACTTTAATCAATAACATATTTACTAATGACATTGACAATAATACAGTGAGCGGACTATTAATTAACGACATCAGTGACCACCTACCAGTTTTTACTGTTTATAATAGCAACAATCAGAGAAAACAGCCAGAAGAAACACTAAAATACAGACGAGTAAGGACAGCGGAAACTATAACTGCATTTAAGAACGATCTACTGGCACTAAATTGAGAAAAGGTATATAATGAAAGTAATATTGATAGTGCATATGAAACTTTTTTAAGTATATTCATGTCATTATATGATAAAAATGGTCCAATAAAACAGTACTACAGAAAACAAAAATAAAAAGAACAAGCATGGCTCACGAAATTACAAAATGCCTGTAAAAAGAAAAATACATTATATAGAGAATTCATAAAACGAAGGACTAAAGAGGCAGAAAATAAACGAAAAAAATATAAGAACAAGTTAACTAATATTATAAGGGTATGTAGGAAAGATTACTATAGTAAAATATTATATAATAACAAAAACAATATTAAAGGAACATGGCACATATTGAACAGCATCATAAAAAATGGTTTGAAACAAAAAAGCTACCCTCAATATTTTATTGAAAAGATATGAAAAAAGATAATATGGATGATGTGGTAAACAGTTTTAATAATTTTTTTGTAAATGTTGGACCAAACTTAACAGAAAAAATTCCTGATTCACCGTCATCCGGGGATTGGGAGGATAATCTCATAGTGAGAAATCCCTGCTGGACCGCAGTTGAAGAAAATGAAATAATACATATTGTAAAGAACTGTAAAGGCAAAAGATCTACCGATTTAAATGAAATTGATATGAAAGTTGTAAAAAAGGCACGGCAAGGCAATTTTATTTGTATAGCACACTTTCAACAGCAGGGTAATTCAAGGTGCTTTACATGATTTGGTGATTAAAAAAAAACACATGGAATATAACATTGTAAATTAAAAGTAAAAGAAACACACATTACACATGATACACAATAAATCAAGAGAAAGATCAAAAAAGCCAGAGAGCATGAACACATTTCATACATATGACATCAAGCATTTACTCGAAGGCATTTCTAAAAAGATGGGTTTTTAGTCTCGATTTAAAGCAGTTCAGAGTTTCAGCAGCTCTACACTTGTCAGGAAGTCTGTTCCAGATAAGGAGAGCATAGAAACTGAAAGCTGCTTCTCCATGTTTAGTTCTGAGTCTAGGGATGTTTAGTAGGCTAGAGTTGGAGGACCTGAGTGGTCTTGGTGGTATTTCAAAACCACTGACATACATCTGTAATTTATCATTCCAAACCGGTAAATTTCCTAATAAAATGAAAATAGCAAAAGTTGTGCCGTTGTATAACATCATCATGCTTGGACATTTCTTGTGGCGTCCCCCAGGGGTCAGTATTAGGTCCAAAACTGTTGATGATAAAATAAACTGGAAGTCACATATAAAACATGTTCACAGCAAATTGTCAAGGAGAATTTCTGTTCTTAGTAAAGCAAGACACATTCTGGACCACAAATCACTCCACATTCTCTACTGTTCATTGATTTTACCATATTTACATTATTGTGCAGAGGTTTGGGGCAATACTTATAAATGTTCGATACAATCACTATTGATATTATATTCATATTCATATTAAGAGCCATAAGAATAATTCATAATACTGGTTAAAGAGTTCACACTAATTTACATTTCTTAAAATCAAACACATTAAAATTCATTGCCCTGGTTCATTTTCAAACAGCACAAATCATGTACAAAGCAATACACAATAAACTTCCTAGAAATATTCAAAAATGGCTTTTTAACAGAGAGGGGGGTTATAACCGGAGAGGGGAGTTTAACTTCAAACATCAGCAGGCACCTACAACAATAAAAGGTTTTTGTGTTTCTGTTTGTGGAGTGAGGTTGTGGAACAGTTTGGGTGTGGAGCTCAAGCAATGTCCAAGCTTGACCCAGTTTAAGAAACAGCACAAACACATGGTTTTCACAAGGTACAGGGAGGAGGAAGGAATTTAGCAATCGGGTGTTTTGTCTGTTTTTTTTTTGTAAATAATTTATGTATTTGTTTTCTTAATTTATTTATTTTCTATTTTTTTGTAAATAGGTTTTATGTAAATATGTATATTAGGGAGAATTGTTTGTTTATTGAATAGAGGAGAAGGGGTAGGTTTTAATAAGCTTATGCTTCATCCTACTCCTTTTCGGACATGTTGGTTTCATCTTATTAATTGTTTGGTTTATTTATTTTCCTTTTTTTTCTTTTCTCTCAGTTTACTTTCTTTTGTTACTTGTTTTATGTTTATGTTCGAAATAAAGCATTCATTCATTCATTAAAAAAAAAAAATTTAAGTGTGCAGTGGAAACATCGCAGCTGGTTGCAAGAAATGAACAGTTCTAGATAGAGATTTGGGATGACCGCAAACACCTTTGCATAGTCAGCTGGAGTGACAGGGACACCATATTTATGCAAGAACTCTTCATATGTAAGGAGAGAGCCATGTTTATTAAATAATTGATCAACCAAAATAATACCGTTGTTAAACCAATAATCAAGATAAAGGGTCTTATGTTTGTATAAAATGTCCCTGTTATTCCAGATGAAATATTTATGTGGGCTGAAGTTGTGCTTGGAGATTAGACTCCATACCAAAAAAAAAACTGGCAATGAAAGGCAGATAGTTTTAAGGGAATTTTGTCAAACACCAAAGTTACAAACCATAAAAAAATGATTACTACTGTTGTGACACAGATAGGTAGGATTTGACTATGAATAAATATGAATAATTGCCTGGGGCAGTTATTAATAAGATTAATAATTTTATGTAAAAATTACCAAGTTTGGGGGCACCACCGGGTGGATTCCAGAAAAAAAAAAAAATAATAATATATATATATATATATATATATATATATATATATATATATATATATATATATATATATATATATATATATATATAGCCAAATTGTTCAGTCTAGTAATGTTTATGATTACCTGCCTGATAAGGCTGAGATAATTAAACAATAGATGAAGGATTAAGTTCTTACGCTGTGGACATTAATTGTACGCATTACTCCAAGTAATCCCAAACAACTTCTCTTTAAGTTAAGGGGAATTTATTTAGAAAATAGATCAACCTTACAGCCAAAACATTTCGTCAATAAATCCTATCTATTCTAAACATGCACGTAGCTACTACAGATCTTAGAAAAAAATAATAGGTGAACATTAAACACAATTAACATTAAATAAATCAGGGAGAACAGCTGAGGTTCGGGTCAGAAAAGGAGGGAGGCCCTCACTCCAGGGGGCTCAAATCACAGATAGCCTAGGAGACAGAGTCATAAACTAGTTCTGTGCCAAGATGGAGAACAGCACATGAAATGTAAGAGAGGGTCATAAAACTAGCTTTGGCTAAAGGAGCACATGGGGTGAAGCGTCCATGTGGAAGGCCTCTGCTTTACCAACAGACTAAAGAACAATGGAGTTAACCTTTCAGCTAAGACCAGCTAACGCAGGTCGTACCAAGCCCGACTCTGCCGACCAGGTGATCAGGGAACGAGAGACAGAGAAAGAGAGAGAAAGAGAGAGAAAAAGAGAGGAAGGAAAAAGAAGGAAAAATGTGATCCGCTCAGGATAAAAAGAAACAGTTTCAAACACAGCAATTACAGCTCAAACTTATCCGTGCAGCGATGCCAAAATGAGCAAACAGGTACAGCGCTTAAAAACACTTTAAACCAGCAATGAACGAGATCTAATTTGTTAATACTCTATTTTCTCAATTTATCTCCGCCCAGACACAATATTAGTATAAATGAACCGGTTCAGTCCTACTTTGCTTTGAAGGAGGTCCAGTCCACTACGAGGAGAGCAAATTGTGTCTGTAGTTGAACAAGAAAGAGAAGAGTTAAAATTCCTGAGCAGGATTTTCAAGGACCATGTGGCCCAACTGCAGGCTGAATGGCCTGCAGGTCAACGTCGACAACGAACTGTCTTGGAACAGTTCTGATATAGCTCAAACTAGATACACCAACAGGATGAGCACTTCGAAGCTTTGAAATTAGTTCTTCCCGGTCCAGCGGTTCAGAGCAAAAGAGTATCTTCAACGGTGAGATGTCCTTTGTTTAGCCAGGGTTTCTGCTAAGACCTTCTGCTGAGAACGGTTTGAAATGGCCGCCACTCCCACTCTTAAGCTTGGTTTATACTTCTGCATCGCGTCAGTTGCGTAATAACGCCGTAACCGCCGTACCCACTGCTGTGTTTATATTCTGCGTAGGGCTGAAAGAGTGGTGTTGCTGTTTCATTTCCAGACCTGCAGGTGGCAGTAGACTGGTATCGGTCGGCAAACTCCACAGGGCGGAGTTTTTCTGATGGTTTGCTTATGTTTGTTTCAGTTCCGGCAAGTATTTCCTTAGAACAACGATGGCGGCCGACTTGGTGCAGTGTCTCAACGAGATTGTGGAAGCAGACGAACAAATTATCCTTCTTTTGAACACTTTGCAACGCAAGCAAATGAGAAGACGGAGACGTAGAAGATGGTACGTGCGTACGTAATCTCACTGACCAATCACAAGGGAGTACTTCCGCGTCTCTGCGTTGCGTCGCCGGGCTGCACGTCAGGTCCGAGGAGGTGCACGTCAAGCCTCTGCGGACCTACACAGAGGCTACGGTGGTTACGGCGTACCCTACGTGAGGGACACGACGCAGAAGTATAAACCGGCCTTTATAGCCCTTTGGCCGTGATGTCATCGTTGATGTCACCATTGATGTCACCATTGGTGGCCACAGACCAATAGGAGTGTGTTGAGGGTCACTGCTAGGATTGCTGGGAAATGTGGTCTGCTCAGTCCATCTTTGAAATGGCTCCCAGCCGTCCAATAATCTGTTCAGTTCATTTTATGAGAAATGGAATCACAACACCACCTACTTTGAAGAAAACTTGAAGAGGTATAGTGTACCAGATTGAGGCAGGATTTTCAAACAGATGTTTCAGCCAATTTATTTTAAAAGTATTATGCAACATGTTAAAGTCTAGAAAATGTAATCCTCCATTTTCATAGGAGTTAATTAGAATTGATTTATGTAAATTATATAACTTATGAAAATTATATAACTTATTCTTCCAGAAAAAGTTAGAAAAGTAAGATTTTATCTATTTCTTTAAAATGTTTATCATCAAGATGAAAGACGAGTGCTGCATATGTTAATCTAAATATTCCTTCTGCTTTAGTAGTCAATATTCTCCCTCTTGAGGACAGATCCCTCATAAGCCAATGATTTAGCTTTCTTTGTATTTTTTGAATAATGGTAGGGAAATATAAGGAAACTCTTTCTTTTTCATATTTTGTAATCATAACACCTAAATACATGACTTAACAGTCTGAGATTGCCACAATTTCACATTTTTTCAAATTTAAGGAGAGACCAGATACCTTGGAGAAGTTATTCATCACATTAATACACAATGGGAAGTTGACATTCATCCTGCAAAAACAGAGTTGTATCATCGGCTAGCTGGATGATAATTAGTTATCTTCCTAAAAGAGAGGTACCTTTGATTATACTGTTTTTAATATAAGTTGATAACGTTTGAGCTACTAACACGGAAAGATAAGGTGAGGCAGGGCAACCTTGTCTAATTCCTCTGTGCATAAAGAATCTTGGAGATGTACCCTCTGAAAGTTTAATACATCTATTACCATTTCTATATAATGTTTGTATTGCTTTTAAGAAGTATTCACCAAATCCAAGCTTGACCAAAGTTAGAAAAATAAATTGGTGCTCCAAGGTATCAAATGCCTTTGGAAAGTCCAAAAATAAGATGATACCTCTCTTATCAAGTAATTCAGTGTAATCTAAAATGTCTAAAACCAAACTTAGATTGTTTGTCTTTTGGTCATAAAACCAGAGTCTATCAATTATTGTATCCAGGATTAGTTTAAGACGGTTGGCAAATATTGAAGCAAACATTTTATAGTCTGTAGAAAACGAACTAATAAAAACATCTGCCTGTCAATCATGCTCTTTCTGCTTCCCAATTTGTTTCTTTTACACATCTCATTACATGAATAATATTTTACTATATGTACTCAAAAAAAAGCAAAGCATAACTCATAATGATAAGATAGCAAAGTCATCATTATGAGATGCTAAGTCATAATTATGAGATGCTAAGTCAGGGGCACAGGTTTAGACCTATTCTTGGATAAAACCATTGGTATTGATTTTAATAGGATTCAAGGATTTCAGAGAAGACCTGTTGCTCACATGTGTGGCTGCACGCGCGAACTATCAGTGTATTATGATAGCTACACCCTGACTAACTTCAGCTCTGAGATGAACAAAGGTTTGGAGTCTAACATTTGGGTCATGGACATAATAAAACTTTGTAACAGGGGACTTTTTCAAAAATAAAGGCTCTTTTGACTTTTTTATCATATATTGCACTGATCCAATGTTGGAAATTATCCTAGTCAGATGTATTTGATAACTGAAACCATTTCACAGTCACAGAAATATAAATTGTGTCCTGTCACATTTATGATGATTAATAACTTGTGCCACACTTGGAATATCAAAAAGAAGAAAACTGTTTCATTCTTGTTTATTAGCTTCTGATTCAGAGGTTAGTAATTTTAAAGCACAATTTTATTTCTAAGGAAAGATTTTGTGAGCTTTTAGACAACCAAAATATCCTATTAGGGGCTTATTCCCCTGTATATCTCCATCTACAACACTGAACCTGGTAGGATTTTGTTTTAATTGATGCTCTCATTTTTTATGTGGATCTATGGTTTATAAATATCACATAATGCTTCTCTTTTAAAATGAAAATAAGCATGGGAATTAAGCGGTGCTTCTTTGCCAGTGCATGCTTTGTCTTGCAAAATATTCAATTTTATGCCAAGATACTACATCGGTTTTATAGGTAGGCCTCAGTTATTTTTCATACAAGGCAGTTCTTACGCTTCTGTTTATAATTTAAAAGCTGGTAATAGTAAGATATAATGCGACTGAATACCCAGAATGAAACACTTTGAAAGAAACCAATAGGATTTCAGATTTCTTGAAAGATTTATGTACATTTTGCATAAAACTTTTTAATCGTTATAGTTGCTTTGTTATACTTAATATTGACAGCTATTTGAAAGTATTGCTGTAGACTTCATGTTATCACCACACCAGTACCACGGAGTCGACACACCTGTTGATGGATAGTCCCTCACTGATTGGCTGTTGGCACTTATATAGGAGGATCTTTGTTGACATCGTTGTGCACATGCTCGGGCGGTTGGGTGGCAAGAACACAAACAAAAATGGCAGGCGGTATAGAGGCGGCGAATGTTTTTAAGAGAGTTAGCGGGCGAAATCCCTAATATATACACACTCTTAAAATCTGCATTGATGACAAAATCTGTATTATTTAAAGCCCATATGAGATCTGGGATGATCATAAACATTGGTCCAATTCCCCTGTGTCTTGGCTAAAAATCTGCTGGGGAGACATTTATTCCTACCGAATAGAAAGCCCTGGACCATTTACTCATGACAAATTAAAGGCTTTCAAAAGCCTTGAGGCCTACGATTACTTTATTTCAAGAAAAGTTGGGCCAATGTCTTCTATGAAACAGAAAGCTGTGGTCCTCCTGAAAGCAGAGGTCAGACGTGACCAAGCAGAGTCTCAGCGTGATTCATATCTCCCGTGGGTGATCGCTAAAGAGAACGGCAAAATCCTCACTGCCTCACTGCGACTGCAAAGCTGGGTAAATTTTCATTGATCAGTGTCCTTATTTATTTTAGGAAATGTAGTCGCTGTTGTACAATTTTAGTAGTACAGTAACATGATAATTTTAATGGTGTCTGGTCTCTGGTGAAAAACAGAATATCACCGCTTACACTGTTCTTTTAAATTCAGTCATGTAGCGGCTTTAATGTTTAAAGTAGAAGCAGCTGTCAGGATAGGACTAACAACTGCTGCACTAAGCCTATCAGTGAAGCTTGCAGGTATCAAAGCACTGCTGCACAATATATTTTTTAAATTCTGAAAAGGTTAAAAAGACATGTACCCTCTAGGTGAAAAAATAGATGTTTTTTTATCCAAAATTATAGGAATCTAGAAATGAATGCTGCAGGAATCCAGGCTTTCTTCGGATCGTCCGGGTTTAATCTGCTTATTGACCGGAGCCATGTCTTTCGTTTTTCGTGATCCTTTTCGGAGGGAATTCGAAAAAACTTTTATCAGGCTCTCAACAGGCCGTACAATTAACCACACAGCAAGAATAAACCATCAGCTTTGCTAAATCGTCCTCGAAAGATGCAAAACAATAGAATTACAGGTAAAATACGCTGCTTCCTGCCACACAGTACCATGATGCATTACGAGAAAACATAAACATTGACGTCACAAAAGATCCTCCTTTTGTGTTCTGTCCTTTTTTCCCCTTTTTGAAAGCTTCGTCTTTGCGCGAGGAGACAGCGGTCATGGAGGGTTGAGATTACATTTCGGAGATGAGCAGCAGGTTCAACGTTGTAATCAAGAGAGCTCGAAATAACGAACCAGCTAGTTCTTCTACCAATCTTGTAGAAAGGTTAGTGTCATAGAACTCTTACTATATTTGTTGTTGCAAAATACATACTATTGGGTTTATTCCTTCGTCCTAAGGCTGTACTAGCTAGCATGTTTGTTGTTCATTCCGTTGCCTCATTCACATTCTGATCGATCTTGTAAAGCACAGACATAATCACAACAAGATGTTTTGATGTATTTGTGTAAGATTTGAAAAAATAATTCTTACACAGTTGATATACGATTGACTTTTCGACAATGCAGTAATGGGCAATTTAATTAATTTCAAGTATACGTCACCACCATAGACTGTATATAAGGGGTCACCACACATGCATTTAGAATTTAACAGTCCCCTAATGCTAAATATAAATAATGATAGTTACTTAATTAATACATTGTTCACTCTTCTACAGTACAGAAAACCCATCTTTGACTTGTAAAATCTGTGATCAATATGATACAATTACAGAAAGGGGGTGGGGTAGAAGCCCCTTTTGGTCTTGACAGCATCTTAGTTAAAATGTAGCATCATTTCCCAAACCTCTGTATGACTGTTTATTACTAATACGATAGTCAGCAATACGCAGTTAGTAATTTGTGAAGCTAAAGTAGAGCACATCACCCCAGTTCTAAAGTCCCTACACTGGCTCCCTGTAGCTCAGAGAATAGACTTCAAAATACTTTTACTAGTTTATAAATCAGTGAATGGCTTAGCACCAAAGTATATTAAAGATATGCTGTTACTATTCCAACCCACCAGACCACTCAGGTCCTCTAATTCCAGTCTAGTCAACATCCCTAGAATTAGAACCAAACATGGAGAAGCAGCTTTCAGTTTCTATGCTCCTCTAATCTGGAACAAACTTCCAGAAAACTGCAAAGCTGCTGAAACACTGAGTTCTTTTAAATCAGAACTAAAACCGTATCTGTTTAGAGCTGCATTTGAGTAATGCTTTGTTGCATTATGTTTTGTTTATGTTTCTTGCTGTTTAATGCCTTGAAGTATCTGTGTGTGCTCCTTCCTTATTGCTGCTTTTACTTTATATGCTTTGTGTTTTAATGCTGTTTTTATTTTACCTCTAATCATGTAAAGCACCTTGAATCACCTTTTTGTTGAAAGTGTGCTATACAAATAACATTGCCTTGCCTTGCCTTACTTAGTTTGGACAATTTACCTCAATCTTAAAATGTTAATATCCCCCTTTTTGAAAAAGAAAATTTTCTGTAGCCATATTTCCTCTTAATTGTTTTATCCAATGCAGGGCTGCTTTCTGTGATATATAAATAGTATGATAAACACAGTCCAAGTTTTTGGAATGAGTAAAAGACAATGTGTTAAGAAAGATGGATAGCATTATGAAAAAGTCAGTATGATTAACTTATATCCAAATTGCACTGTCTGTTAATTTGTGGGCTGTTGTGATTATTTCATCATTTGTTTCCTAATTTGAACATCTCTTTGAATGATTGTTTGTATTGTGTAAAAAATGTTTTTTCATTATTTATATTGGTTATTTTCCATGTATAGGCTTGCGGTGCGTTCACACTGAATGCGTTTGAAGTGTCAAGGGTGTCAGGTTTACATGTAAAGTCAATGCAGAAGCGCACTAACGTGCGTCAGGATTTCTGCATGGCGTCACGAAAACGCATTCCTGCCTCATTCGCTCGAATAAAGCGTTTGAGGCGCGTCAGAAAATACGCACTTCATTTTATGTGGTGCACTTTGTCCAGTCGCATGTGACGCGCGTTTCTGTGTCTGCCGCTGAAGTTGAAAAAGTGGATTCAGCGTATCACTGTTTTGCCATTGACCCCATCAGTGGTCAAAGCCAGCAGGGTGCTAAAAAGGTCTGCACTCTACATTCTTCCAAAGGTAAGTCTGTCTTATTCCTACATAAGAACATTGATATCGTGGTACTGCTATAGTGATTCTGAAATGAAAGATGATTTAGGGCAATCTGGAAATGAACCAGATGACCAGCAACAACAGAGTTGTGTAAGCATGGCATTCAGAAACAAAATGTGTAATTTGTTCCAATCTCACTGCAGACGTCACTACATAAGATCTTATAATTGCATTGACCTGCACCAACACAAGTGGATTCAAGTGTTCCATAACCTTCAAACCACAATACAGAATTCTCAAAAATTACAAATTACTGGAGATATGTTTTGTTAAAGGACAAAGCATGTAATACTCTGTGTAGTTTGGTTCCCTGGAGTAGAGTTTGGTGAATACTGGTTAAAACACTTTTAGGGTTTTTGGAATAACATTGATTTAGTCCAACATGGAGAGCATAACCCATGGAGAGCATAACCGTGTTAAACATGATATTGTAAGTGTACATATACCTTTGCAGATTTTATTTTTAAAAATCTCACCATGAAAGTAGAGACAGTAAAAAACCAATTTATGTCTGTTAGCAATATTGTATAAATCAAGTCACAACTGCAGCTTTTCAGGAATAAACCTTCTTCTAAATCTTCCTTGATGTTATAGTTATTTGTGAATTTCCAAAAATATTGTTGAAGATACGTTATTCACTTTTCAGTTTTAAAGCTACATTGTGTATTTTTTTGAGTTAATTCTTAGCAAAAACCCCTTTGTTCTTTCAAAAATATGCTCATTCATGTGTAATTACTTCCACCTACTAATGAAAGTATTCTCGTAAGTGTAGAATCTGCTATTCAGAATACATACGCGCAACTAGCACGAATGGCTGAATCCATGTTGAGCCTCCATCTTTGAAATACATTCACAAACAGGGACATTCCTGGAAATTCTAACTCCGCCTTTCGCGCTTTGGTGTCATGCTGCCCTATTCACTCATTCCCCTCCTGTCTCTCCAATCATTCACACCTGATCCTACTCACCTCCTGCCTTTAAAACCCATCACTTCTCTCCACTCAGTGCCGGATCATTAATAACTACTACTTAGTTTTGTTGTCTTCCACTCCATGGTGTGTCTTCTTCCTACCTCTCAGTTCCTGTCGTTGTCCTCTACACCACCACCATCATCACCTCCTCCTTTAATAAACATCCTTCACCTTCCTTCAGTGTGTGCGTTTGGGTCCATACTCCACACACATCTCTGACAGAATGATCCGGCCCTAAACATGGACCCAGCACTCGCCCGGGAGATCGCCGCCCTGCGCCAGGATGTCTGGGCCAACCTGGCCAAACTCGCTGCCTCTCCTCACCTTCCTGTGCGGGTCTCCGGAGCTGAGGAAATCCTTGGAGTGCTCCCTCACTTCAAGATGGTGTTCTCCGCTCCGGATCTCGCCGCGCTGCGGAGCGAGGTGGAGAGGGTTCGCCGGGAAGCGTTGGATCAGATCATCGGTCCGCCCTCTCCGTCTCCACCATCTGGCCGCCGCCGGAGGTCCCGCTGTGCGGGAGCGGGGAGCGGAGCGCCGCACCTTCACCGGCTGCCTGCACGGCCGCTGCTTCCTCATCGGCAGAGATGTCAAAAGTACTAGTGTTCAGTACTTAAGTAAAAGTACTATTACTTGTGCACAAAACTACTCTGGTAAAAGTAAAAGTACTGCAACCTCTGCCTTAAGTAAAAGTAAAAAAGTACATACTCTTAGATGTACTTAAGTAAAAAAGTAAATTGATATTTTTCCCCTTAAAAAAAAAAATCATGTTTTGACCTTCAAATTCTTTATTCTTTTACTCAGACTCAACTCAGAGTACTGCTGCACCGAACAAAATAAATGTCACTTTGTGTGAAATTAAATGCACATCCGACAATGTAGTAATACCCGTAAGATCTTTTAAGAGCGCCTGCAGAATGTGGTATTTTCATCATTCCTATAACTTAAACTACAAACTGTAAAAGTGCAAGAAAAAATAAGTGCAAAAACACCCCAAACAACTTGGAGCTTATAGTATGACCAAACTATACAATGAGAAAATGGAACCATCCCCATATAAGGGCGAAAGCAAACTACCAAAATTTTGGATTTAGCTTCAACAGAAGCATGTTTTCAAGGTTTTGTGAATGGATGCGTGCCCTTTTGGGTCGGAAAATGAGTCCTGCTGTGCTGAAGAGCCTTTTGCAGGCAGCAGAAGCAGGTAGTGGAGTGTTCAGCTGTAGTGAAAGGTTCAGGACTGCAGGAAATGACTTCAAGACTTCCATGGTGTCATTGGGACAGGCCAGGTATGACTCAAGCTGTTTGGTGTTTTCTTGCAAGTTCCCTTGCTTGATAGGTGAAAAGAAGTCCTCTTCCTCTGAAGAAGGCGTGGAGTCACTGACAGTCACAGGTAGCTCTTTGAGATGGCTTTTGATGTAGTAAAGGCCTATCAAAAACACAGTGCAAATACAGCAATATTAGTACACCTAATCAATTTTTGCATTAACTATTTAAATACATGTCTCTTAAGTAAATATAACAGATCAATGCACAAAAAAATAAAAAAAATAAAAATACACACCGAGTTGTAGAAGGCCCTGTGGTCCAGCATCTTCTGAATTTGGGCACCAGAATGGAAGCTGCAATGAGCTCAGGATCCTTGAGCATCTCACCAAAGCGCTTCTGAAGTCCAGATTGAAGAGCATCTATGAGCGGCACACAGCACTTGGAGGAGAGTCGAAGGTGTTGTAGTTTAGTCTTGAGAAGAGTAATAGTGGGAATGAGCCAACCCATCTGCACATTGGTCTCTCCTTGAAGAACATCAATTGCCTTTACAACGGGACACATTATCTTGACATATTCACTGAGAAAGGCAATCTCAGCAGGAGAGAACCTGAATTAAAAAATGAATTAAAAAAATAATGATAAAACATCAGTGGCTACTAAAGAGAAACAAGCACAAACTACATTACACATTTTAAACTGTATGTTACATGATTATTAAACTTAATATAATATAAATATAAAAGTTACTCACATGGGCAATTTAAGTGTAGTACACACAGCTGTGATGGCTCCTTCTCCTTGTTCTCTCATGATTCTTATAATTATCTCAACAGCCAGGTACATGGAATTCCACCTTGTGTCATTGGGCCTCAGGAGCTGAAGTATACATTTTTCCTCAATGATTTCAGCCCCAGCAGTAGATCTCCCACTTTTATTCCACAGGCCCCAGCATTTTGAAAAGGCTGACCGGGAAAGTCGTTTGTAGGTTGCATTTGCATTGGCATCTGAAACGTCAACAGTTGACACCAGGTTGAGGAGGTGGCAGGCACAGCGATGGTGCCTGGGCAGTTGGTATTCAAGGCCATCATCTTCGTTCAATAATGTTGTTGCTTCAATGAAGTTTATATTTCCCTCCTGTTCTCTTTCCTCACCTTCACTGTTTTCACTTGCATCCGATTAACTTTGCCTTTCCTGGTTATTATTTTCCTTCCCCTCTCCATACACCCGGAAAGCTTTGATGAAATTTGACCCATTGTCTGTTGTTGTGCGTACAATTTTGTCCCGAATGTTGAATTCTGTGTGAATGTCATTCAGTGCTTGAGCTAGGCTGTCAAATGTGTGCGAACCTCTTAACTGTTTGCATGCCAGTGCTACAGAGCATCTAGTCATAGTTTTAAGTTTTAAGATTTTTCTTCATTTCTACTGTAGCTTTCTCAACCCTGTTTATCATTGTGCCCCGGGACATTATTGCCACATCTGGTTGCAGGTGATTGATCATAGCTTTGAAACCCTGCTGCTCGACAATGCTGCCTGGGTGCAGACCTTGAATGACAAAGTTCAAAATGAATTCATCCACACTCTTCTGTGAGACCCTTTTGACATCCCACAATCTAAGCTGTTTGGATGATCAGATGTGGACGACTTCCTTTTCAATGGAGCTGCAGTGAGATTTTTGTATCCCTCCAAATGATTGGCATGTTTCCTCTGTTTGCAAACAAATATAAAAACAGGTCAGCTCAAATGTATTCCTTGCATTAAAATGATACAAGCATATATTCGTAACACTTAGAATATATACAACACTTTGTGTTGTATAGTATTGTAAAGTGTATAGTAAAGTGTTGATAGTCAATAAACAGCTTGATTTGAACTGAGCATTAACACGATGAGATTTGAAACATATTTCCACAGCCAAAACGAAACTTAAAAAAATAAAATAAAATCTAAATGTGTGGCTACTTTTACGGTTATGATTTGGGTGTGGGGAAATAAATGTGTAAAATGTGTTAATGCAAACGTGACATAAGTTACAGCTAGTGCGGCAGACCACAAGCTAGCACCAGCTTTCTAGCAAACTAATAGTGCCCCCAAAGCATTACTGACACTTATATCATTTTAAAACCTCCAGAATTAATCAAATGTATACTAGTAACAACAATACGAAAGCTAAATAACAAACCTGAATGTGCTTCTTCAGATTGGACGGTGAATTCTTGAATGCTAAAAGTTCGTGTTTTTTGGGCAAGCACAGGATGCACTGCATCCGCCACAAATCATTCTTATAGCCAACAACAACAAAAAGTTCTTTCAGGTAAGGCCATGGGTGCCGTGTTTCTTGTCTTTCGGTGTCTGCGGTATCATCCTCGATGACGCTGTCCTGCTCACTTTCCTCCATACCGACTCATTCACAGTCACAACAAACACGGCGTGTCTATCCATGTGCTTGACTAGCTTGCGTCCTCTAGCTTCCTGTTTTTCAGCGCTGGTTGGCCCGGGTTTTTACGTCGTGTTGTGCTCACCTTTGGAGATTTTAAAAGTAACGACCTGATTTTTAAAAATGTAAGGAGTAGAAAGTACAGATACTTGTGTTTTAAAAGTAAGGAGTAAAAGTAAAAAGTCGCAACAAAAAAAAATACTCAAGTAAAGTACAGATACCTGAAAAATCTACTTAAGTTACTTCCCACCTCTGCTTCTCTTGTCAAATTATATCTGTGCGGATGGATTCTTGGGTAAACCAAAAAACTGCTGTTTAAGTATTCCAACAACTTGTAAATATAGTGATAAAATGTCCATCCATTCATCAATTTTCTGTACCCTTCATTCCTATGCAGGGTTGCGGGGGGACTGGTGCCTATCTCCAGCTGTCATGGGGCGAGAGGCGGGGTACACCCTGGACAGGTCGCCAGTCCATCACAGATCATGTCCCGTTAATTTGGGTGCCCGAGATCTGTTGAACAAGCTGAATGCTGCCTTGATCTGCTGAGAGAAATCAACAGACATGCTCTTCCCTGATGGCCGTGTCTACAGATGCATGCTGCAGGCAGTACCAGAGGAGTGAGCGCATACTGGAGCTGTGGACTGGTCGGGTAGGATGACAGAAAAGGTTTATGACAGAAGACTCTATTACACATATACAAAATGGTCACCCAGGTTTCTCAGTCTTAGAGCATATACCCATATGACCCAATTCATTGCACTTAAAACTACTTAATTAAAGAAGGTAATCAAGACATCATCATTGAGTATGATGACTTGCGGTACTTTGTCACCTCCCAGTGGTTGGAGACAGGTATTACACCACATGTGCAAACAGGACACATCTTTGCAGGCCCAGAAAGAGTGGCTGCTGAGGGAAGTTTGTCTGAGGATTCAGAATTGTTTTTGTCAGTTGAGTGACTCTGCACCTCACATAAAACTTTTAGTGTGGGCTGGAGGAGAAGCTAAAAATCTTGGTTTAATGGTAAAGAAAGAACAAAGCCTCATTTGGTCCCCAGTGTTAGAAAAAAAACGAAGTATTTTACAACTCTGAACATAAAATGTACAAGTTGTGTTGTGCTACATATTGGATGAAACAACAACCAGCACGAGTGTTTTTGACCAGAACTCATGGGAGAGAAAACACAGATTCTCCACTTGCAGCAAACAGACTGAGAGAACTCCCTGACGGTCTCTGGTCACAGGAGACACAGGGAGTTGGGTTTTGTCAGGATGTTGCCCCTTTAAAGTTAGCATTGCAGCAGGGTACATGGACTATTTTCCAGCAACAGTATCCCCTTTCTTCTGAAAAGACAAAAGGGATAAGTAAAACAATTGAATGTCTCAGAAAGGCTGGTGTCCTGATCCCATGTAACTTCCTATTTAACATGCCAATAGTGAAAAAAGGAAAGGACTCCTACAGGTCGGTACATGGTTTTAGAAAAAATAATGCTGCCTTAAACACCTCTGTGTTTGACACACCCAGTCCATTCACTATGCTCTCAAATATTGAGCTAAATACAAGTGGTCTACATTTTTGGACCAATCAAATGTTTTCCTTTGCGTTCCAATTACATCTGACAGTCAACAGTACTTGGCCTTCACTTTTAAAGCTACATTGTGTATTTTTTTGAGTTAATTCTTAGCAAAAACCTCTTTGTTCTTTCAAAAATATGTGCTCAGAGATGTGTAATTACTTCCACCTACTAATGAAAGTATTCTTGTAAGTGTAGGATCTGCTATTCAGAATACATACAAGTGAGTCGCTCGAATGGGTAAATCCACGTTGAGCCTCCATCTTTGAAATAAATTCACCAACGAGGGACATTCCTGTTAATTCTAGCTCCGTCTTTCGCGCTTTGGCTACACTCAGTTGCACCGTGACGAATGCCAGAGGGAGATTGTCTACTCGCGACGCGGCAGACGTCTGACTATATAACTAAATGCAATGTAGTTTTGTAAAGTAACTTCATCACTGGAAGGAACACTGGACAAAGTCGTAGTACTGCGAGCCATGTTAACATTGGCATGAAACGGCCACCATAGGAGTTAAAACGCACTCGGAATGGGGGGGGGGGGGGGAGGGGGGGAGTTGGGGCTAGAACGTAATTTTCAGGTGGTTGTCATATTGAATTTCACCGCTAGATGGGAGAAGATCTTACACAATGTAGCTTTAAAGGTGAACTGTACACTTACACAAGGCTTACACAGGATTTAGCTGACAGACCATCCCTGTTAAATGTGGAAATAGTTAGAAGAGTTCCAAACACAGCTGCTCATGGATGTGAGCATCCTGCAGTATGTTGATGACATTTTGATGATAGCTTCAACTGAGGAAATGGATTCTGAGGGGACAATTAAACTGTGTTGCAGTGGCTGGCTAAAAAGGGCTTTAAGGTTTCGAAGGAGAAGCTGCAGTGTGTGAGAAAAAGGGTGACATTTGTGAGGCATTTGGTTTCACATATACTGTAGGTGTGCCCATTACTCCTGAACCGAAAGAGTCCATCCTATATCATCCAAAACCTGAAATAGTGAAACAAATGATGTTTTTTCTTGGGTTAACAAATTACAGCAGGAATGTTGTCCCCGATTATGCAGCAATTGTGAGACCTTAGAGAACCATCATCCTGCAGGCTGGTTCCACAGACTTGACAGCAGCATTGACTTGGACTGCTGAAGCTGAAAAAGCCTTCATTAAAGTAAAACAGATGTTAACAATGGCTGCATGGTGCGCTCCAGACCATTCTGTGCCTTTCCATTTGCCTGTGGCTGAGAAGGATGGGATGGTGAGTGCTGTGTTGTATCAGCAAAGCACTCTGGGACTGAAAGATTTGTGTTATTACTAAGCTTCATTGGATCCAACAGAAAAGGGCCGTAACATGTGCACAAGAACTATTTGCCTATGCTAAGACTTGAACTGGGACTTCACACATAATGACATTGAGTGACATTCATGTACACACTTAAAAATCCCCTTATCACCACAAAGACATCAGAAACAAACTCAGCTGTTGGGACACAACCCTACATTTTTCAAGCTCACAAAACACAAACTTAGCTGAGCTGCTGGGTGACAGTGGGGAAAAACCACATAACTGTGGGCAGGTGATGGAAAGAAAAGACAAGAAATTACAGTAACTAAAGCAGAGCCAATCACAGACACATGACACCTTTCACAGACAGTCTTTTTTCAAAGATCAAAACAAGATTGGATGCTTTGAATCAGATGCTAACTTAGCAGTATTATCAGTCCGTGACAGTGTATCAATGTTTTTTTCATTATTGTTGTTTACAAATCATTTACGGTGCTGTGAAAGTATTTGCCCCCTTACAGGTTGTTTGTGCTTTTCTTCTTAGTCACACTTAAATGTATCCGATCATTAAACAAATGTTAATGTTAGATAAAGATAACCAAAGTAAATACAAAGAACAACAACCTGGGCTTATATGAAAAAGTAATTCGACTCTTTTAAAAGTATTATTTAATTATGATTATACACATTTTTGGAAAAACTGAGTTTAAATTTGAATTGACACAGGTCTGATGACCTTCAGGGCAGTAGAAATCATATTAAAAGACTTTGTCTTACAACATTAAGTAGGCAAAAAGATTTATCTATGATCTTTTTCTTCTTTATTAGAAATTGCTGTGGGTTTTTTTTTTGATGTTATGGACAAGGAGAAAGAAAATAATGGGGAAGAAAGAAAGAAGATGAAGAGATGTAGGAAAAAAGTTAAAAGGAGAGGGTAAGTTGAAGCCAACACAAGAAAACATCACAGTCTGTCTCCACACCCACAGGACAGTAGGGAGAGGAAAAAAAAAACGACAAAACAAATCAAACAATGCAAACTGAGAACCACACAACCACAACCCACAAATAGATATATAAATACAATAACTGCGTCACTGCAAAGCTCATGGTACCGATTATTACAAGATTTAGTAATGGTAACCTAGGCCCAATATTGCGTCTGAAACCCCAAACCTCTGTATGTGGTATGAGCATGCTGATGCATATAAGGTTTATCCATAAGAGTGTTCAATAGCTGGTGTGAGGAGCCATCAACCCGCCTCCCAGGAATTGACGCAGACACTAAGGAGATCGGAGCCATAGACATCCAAAGGACCCCCAGAGCACAGGAGCCCCAGGCAGACCAACGCAGGGCTGACCGCATATGGAGCTAGAATTGGGAATTTAGTTTTGTACTTGTAACTTTTGGTTTTGTACTTGTAACTCATGTTTTGTAACTTGTAACTTATTATTTGTACTTGTAACTTTTGGTTTTGTACTTGTAACTCACGTTTTGTAACTTGTAACTTATTATTTGTACTTGTAACTTATTATTTGTACTTGTAACTTACGTTTTGTACTTGTAACTTACAAATTACAAGTTTCAAGTTACAGATTTAAAGTTTCCAGTTTCAAGTTACGAGTTATACGTTTCAAGGTTTCAAGTTTCAGGTTTCAAGTTTCAGGTTTCAAGTTACAAGTTTCAAGTTACAGATCATTTTTTACCATATTTGGCTTGCCTGGAAGAACCAGTGAGTGGCTTGCTGATTTTGACCAACAAATTATGTTTCTCGAATTTCCATCCATTGATGGTGAGAGGAAGGTAAAGCTCTACACCGCTCACAACCAAACTTGATTACCTTCACATTCTTTACCAGTAGGTGGCGGTAATGCGCCTCACTAGTTGTTAACAGCCAGTAATGGGGGTATTTCTGATGATGCAAAAGACTCACTATGCTGTGATGTATGCAGTAACATCAAGGGATAATACATAGTCATAATTTAGTAAGTTTAACCCTTCATGAGTAAACAGGATGCTATAATCAACTTTTGGCAAGTCCAATGATCCTTTTTAGCGATTTTGGGGGTATCACAGATGGTGCAACGGTATGCTGTGATGTCTAAAAATACATCAAGAAGAAATAAATAAAGACATTTTGAGGCATGTCTCTTTAAGAGTCTTGGACATGCCCCCTTCAACACACTGCCGTCAACATCATCACAACATTAACCAGTCGCATGGGGACGAAGCATTACAGTACTGTAGCATCGGTGACTTTTGGAAGTCTAGCATATCTCTCGGTTTAGGTTTACCATGTGTTTTCAAGAATCTCTTTTCACTGTAACTTTTGAAATAAGAGATAGCCAAATCCAATCTCAACTCTTCAACTTAAACACCAAAATAACCCTCTCTCTCTCTCTCTCTCTCTCTCTCTCTCTCTCTCTCTCTCTCTCTCTCTCTCTCTCTCTCTCTCTCTCTCTCTCTCAAAAAAGAATTTTTTTGCACAGCTTCTTGCATGTGGTGGCACTCTGTAACTCCAGAGTAGTCAATTTTGCAATGTGATGCAGCCTTACTTTATGAAATACAGAGAAAACAAATGACACAAGCATGAAATGATGGTTGTCAATCCCAAATTGAGTTTCTTTGATGTGCTCCCCGAGTAAAAACACATATTTTGTACCAATCTCTGCTCGAACAAAATGGTTAACAGAGGACACACTGACACTGAATCACACGCTCTGCTGCTCTGACCACCTTCACTGTTCACTCTGAGGGGACCATCAGCCCACCATTGTTTTTTAGCTGAATCAGATGGTAGCTCTGGTCAAAGGAAGAGTGCACAGCAGCTGTGACTAGGCTTGCACGGCAGACTTCACAAAACAGCTTTCTCAGAATTTTTTTGACAACAAACCCTGAAATGTAGACCAGGGTATTGTCCACAAGACCACCAAAGCGGGTGGGCAGGTAGCTGTGGTCAGAAATAAATGCAGAAATATTTGCAAATGGGGACAGATCTTCCTCTACATCAAAGCAGAATGCATGTCTGCAGCTGATATGGACACAGTCTCATCTTGTACTGCCACATTGCCTGACCCACTTGGTGAGACACCACAACGGACCATTAGACGGCGGAAAATACCCTGGAACTTCCCTGCAGTGGGATTGTTATTCCAGCATCCTAAAAAATCATTAAAAAAATTATTAAATCCCAAACACATTTACTCACCTAGATTGAGAAAATATTTAACAGGGACAGTCAGAGTCATGAAAGATATCTTCTGAAGGTAAGTAAGCAAACTGTATAAAAATGTTCCCAACAGGTAGGCTATAACCAGTAAGTAAGGTAATGACTTAATAAGGTGATAACAACCAATAGGTGACCAGTTTGAGAGGTCTATCACATCGAAACCTACTGTAAACTTGGGATGTATAGGTATTAAAAATATCTGTACTAAAACTTGCCCACCCAGATGGCACCAATATTCTGTCTGGCCCACAGACTAAAAAAACCAAATTATAAATGTGCAAATTCTACCTGATGCCCTGACAGAATTGAAGAAAAGCTCCAAGTAATCCTGGCTGAAGCGATATGTGCAGACATAATGCTGAACTTGGAGCAGTCCAGGAATCATCGTCAACAATGTGTCCACATTAATTACAAAGCAGATGACTGACAGATACATTCAAAAGAAAATGTGTTATCAATATGATGGCCAAAATGCCTCAAAGTACCTAGTAATTTTTAGTTATTCAGAAACGTGGAAAACTTTACTACTAAAATTCATAACATGCGACCCAACACATGGGGACAGAGATAGGGTGACCAATACATGCTTTTCTCCAATATGGTCCCTGATTGATAAAGGATTTTAGTGCACCACAAATCTACTGGGTGCAAAATTGCTTGGTGCTTCTTCAGAGTATAAGTCAGTTTTAGGATTAGTGTCCTGGAAATAAATTATTTACTTCCAGGACACTAAAGAAACTAGAAACTATATCAAAACTGAACTTGGGGAGCTTGAAAACAAGAACATACCATACATACCATTTGACACCTGTAGGACCTGAAAAACACAGAACACAAGAAGATTCCAACATACACAGACAAAACATCATAAACAAGAAGAAAAAGTGCAGTACAAGATATGCAAGAAAACTTCTGGCAGAGTCTTACTACACCCACATTTCCTGTTTGAAAAATGAGCCAAAAGGAGGTATTACCGGGGGAACCAAGGGGCAAGAGGGCTGGGCTGGGGTGTGATCCTATTCCAACTCGTTAAGGGTTTACTTGTACCAAAATGCCAAAATAATGACTACACAAGTAGACAGCACTATTACACACTCATGTATACAGTTTACCTGAAAAAATTGGATTTGGGTGAGAATTTTCAGTCGACTCCAGTTGGGTATGGAACTAGCGGAGAGTGAGGAGACCCATCCAATATGGCGGCGATGCTGGCTCACTCTCCAGTGCGTAATGAGGCGTCTATGTATATAATGTCTATGGGCACAACACCTGTTATCTTGGTCTGAAAGCAGGAAGTATATGGCAAGCCAAGGGTATCATAAATAATGCATAAATTTCGTGTTATTTTACCCGTAAATTACGGGGCACGTTATTTAGGTGAGAACGCGTTGTGAATTGCAACGCGTTCTCACGTAAATAACACCACCGCCCGTAAAAGACGCGCAGTGGCGTTCAAAACTTGTGGTGGCGTTTCATAAGTGATACGGCGTAATTTACGTGAGAACATGTTGTGACTTGCAACGCGCAATGACGTAAATAACGCCACTGCACGCATCTTTTATGTGTAGTGGCGTTTTATGCATATTTTATTGTCAAGAGGCGGTCTTATTACTGCTCAGTGTTATCAAAGATCTTTAATAAAAGAGATGAGAGAAATTCCTTCAGATATTCGGAGGTTTTAATACAGACTTGCTTGATCAAACAAGGAGGTGCAGCATCAACAGAGAAAATATGCAATACTGACCTGCCTTCCAAAACAAGACACAGGATTATACTGTATAGGTTCAGTAATGCTGAGCCTATCAATATGATATCACAGACAACCATTTCTTAGTCGGTAGACATTTGACTCATTAGGCGTAGAAGATTGGATATAGAAGCATAATCAATGTATGTTAGGACGTTCTTAGACGTAAAAGAGAGTTGTCATGCCAACCCAGGCTGTAAGAGTCTGAATCAGCAGGTTTGTCCTGACCTAAATTCATACAGTGTCATAACATTAGATTGGTCATCATCAGTGTTGGGTGTAACGCGTTACAAAGTAACTAGTTACTGTAATGACATTACTATGTTTGTAACGTAGTAGTGTAACGCGTTACTGCGGCAAACACTGTAATGACATCACAATTACTTTCGAAAATATGATGTCGTTACTCGTTACATAACCTGTTCCACCCCACAGCGCCGCCGCTGGGTCACTGTGGGGGAAGGGCGGGGAAATGTCCGAATTTAGTTGACGTGTGGTCACTGATTGCTAAGCATGTCCTATCATTATAAACCTCAGAATCTCAGCTAAAGACTCATATAAATCTTATCTGTGACCTCCAAACCCAGAAAAAATAACAAGCAATTAAAAGAGCAGTTGTGCTATTTTGTGATTTGTACATGAACACATTCAACCGAACCTGTCAGTCACCCTGCCGAACAGAACCGAGCAAACTTTACCTTCCCTGAAAGCCATCATCTCACAGATTCTAAAGCTGCAAGTTTCATCACTCTACTTGCAAATTTCAGCAAACGAAGCAGCAAAATAAGCCCAAAAATACGTAGCCTACAGCATTTGGAAAAACAAGAGCATAAATTCTTTCTTACCTTTGTTTTTTCTTTGCTGAAAAAAATAATCCACAGTGATATGTCTGTATTTCCAGAATAACTAAAATATCCAGTATGTATTTAGAAAAGAAAAAGTAAAAACAAAACATTATCCTTTGCCATTATTTTTTACATTCGATTCGAGGAAGCTCAACCTTGTCTGTCATGCGCATTGTGAACTTTCCCCATGTAAACATTTGCTTTGTCCAATCTGCTTCAAAGTTCTGATGTCAGCGTGATTCTATAGGAGCTTACGATTCCAAGCATATGTCAATCATCCGAATCGGCCAATACAAACTGGAGTTACAGGTCTGTGTAATTCTAAAAACAGATATTTTGCTTACCTCGGGGGCGAGCGCTGTGACGCAGTGATCAGATGAGAGTGAACAATTCAGTTTCGATTGTTTTGTTTGCATTCGAAAAATGGCGCTTAAAAAGTAGAGAATCCTCACTGACGAAGCCCTGGCGATTATTTGGAATGATAGTTCATCGGAGGTTTGTTTTGAGGACTCCTCATCAGAAGAGGAAAACCTAATTTTACCGGAGGAAGAGAGGTATGTCCCAACTAGCTAATGATAAAACACTGTTTTGTTTCTCTGTCAGCCGTTTTATATAGATGTTTTCTTTCTTATTTGTGTTCTTAGATGTTTGTGTATATACATTTTAAAAATATTTTTTGTTCACATCTTTTTGTGCGTCTGCATATATATATATTTGTGTAGATATGTGTACAGATGTGTCTAAAATATATTTGTGGGTTGTATTGGTAGTTTCTCTCTATATACATTTTTTCTAACTCTTTTTCTGTCATAATATTATTTTAGTCACCTCGGCATTCATTTCAGGTATGATGTTTTAGAACGATGCAAGAGTAGTGTAACTAGTAATGTAACTAAGTTACTTTCCCAAAAAAGTAACTAAGTAATGTAATGGATTACTTTTTTGAGAAGTAAGGAGTAATATGTAATGGATTACTTTTTTTGAGTAACTACCCCAACACTGGTCACCATTTCATAAAGAAAAGACACACAGTAACTATCAGTATGTGAACTACACAGAACAGATCATTCTTAACATTACATTTTCTTCCACAATATCAGCCACTAGATTTTAGTGCATTTTACCCAATCAGTACACTGCAAGGACAGAGGACAGCAATAAATTAAAGGACAGCAATAGATTCAGATATCTATCTTTGTTTCTATGGCGGCGCACAGTGTTGCAGCGACTTCTCCAGCTCCTGGAATTAAACTTAATTTGTTGCCCTTTATGGGCACTTTAGCACTAATTTAATGCTAAATTCACGGCTGAAGTACAGCTTAACCGAACTGACAGGCATCAGGGACAGTTCGGTTATTATAACTTCACAAAAACGTAAATCTGCTCTCGGACGCCAACAGCTCCTGAGGACAACGGAGTGGCACAGCAGGATTCGGGGAGCAACGGGTAAGAGGAAACGATGTGCCCAAAAACAGAAGAGAGGAAAGCGGGCAGGTGCGCTGGCACAGTTAAAGGCTAGGAGACCACAGACACCAACTCTCTTCCTGGCCAAAGTCCGCTCACTGGATAAAAAAATTGACTTGTTACGTCTGAGGCTGAGTGTTTCTACAGAAATGAGGAACTGTGCTGTGCCAGACTCAGCCTTCCAGATTGAAGGCCTTCAGTTTTTTCGAGCGGACCATGACCACCGGTCGGGTAAAACACAGGGAGGAGGACTCTGTGTGTATGTGAATGAAGGTTGGTGTACGAACTGTGGACTGGTGCTCTGAGGCGATAGAGCTTATGACTGTGAAATGTTAGAACAGCATATTTTTCATCATTAATAGAGGCGAATAAAAACAATCCTAGGTTTCTTTTTAGTACAGTTGCCAAACTTACACAGAGTCATAGCTCTGTTGAGCCAACTATTCCCCCAGCTCTTAGCAGTGATGATTTTATGGGATTCTTCGTAAATAAAATTAATTCTATTAAAAATAAAATCATTGGCATCCTCCCAAACTTGATTACTTCTTCCTCAGTAAATGAGGCAGTATCGGAAAGAACTGTAGATCCTCAGTTGTGCTTAGGCTGTTTTGATTCAGTCGAGCTTTCGGAATTATCAAAAATATTAGCCTCATCTAAACCTTCAACTTGTATGTTGGACCCAATTCCAACCAAATTATTTAAAGAAGTGTTCCATTTGGTTCCTGGCCCCATTTTGGATATGATGAATCTATCCTTAGTAAATGGATACGTACCACAGGAATTTAAAATAGCTGTAATTAAACCTTTACTCAAGAAACCTTCCCTTGATCAAGATGACTTAGTAAATTACAGACCTATATCTAACCTTCCTTTCTTATCCAAAGTCCTTGAGAAAATTGTTGCTAATCAAGTCTGTGAGCATTTAAACAATAACGAGCTGTTTGAAGAGTTTCAGTCAGGTTTTAGAGCTCATCATAGCACTGAAACAGCACTGGTGAAGGTTACCAATGATATTCTCATGGCCTCAGATAATGGACTTGTGTCTGTTCTGGTTTTGTTAGATCTCAGTGCTGCTTTTGACACAGTCGATCATAATATTCTCTTAGAAAGGCTTGAACATGTTGCAGGGATCAAAGGAACAGCACTAGGCTGGTTTAAATCATATTTGTCTGATAGATTCCAGTTTGTTCATCTAAATGATAAATCTTCTTCACTCTCAAGGGTTACTTGTGGAGTTCCACAGGGTTCTGTGCTTGGACCAATTCTGTTCACCATATATATGCTCCCAATTGGTAGAATCATTAGACAGCATGGGATAAATTTCCACAGCTATGCAGATGATACACAACTATATTTATCCATAAATCCTGATGAACCCAGTCAGTTAGGTAGATTACAGGCATGTCTGGAAGACATAAAAACATGGATGACCCTAAACTTTTTGCTTTTAAATTCTGACAAAACAGAAGTTGCTGTCTTTGGACCAGAAGTTCTTAAACAGAAACTGATTAGTCAATCACTTCATCTGGATGGCATTAAATTGGCCCCCAGTAATAACGTAAAGAACCTCGGCGTTATGTTTGACCGAGACTTGACATTTAAATCCCATATTAAACAGGTTTCTAGGATTTCTTTCTTTCACCTCCGGAATATTGCTAAAATTAGAAACATCCTGTCCAGGAGTGATGCAGAGAAACTAGTCCATGCATTTGTTACCTCAAGGCTGGACTACTGTAATTCTTTACTATCAGGTAGGAAAAAAATGCCATTAAAAGCCTTCGGTTGATCCAAAATGCGGCAGCAAGAGTTCTGATGAATATTAAAAAGAGAGATCAAATTTCTCCTGTTTTAGCTTCCCTTCATTGGCTCCCTGTTAAATCCAGAATAGAATTTAAGATCCTTCTTCTTACATACAAAGCCCTTAATAATCAAGCTCCATCATACATCAGAGATCTAATTGTTCCTTATGTTCCTAACATAGCCCTTCGCTCTCAGACTGCAGGTTTACTTGTAATTCCTAGGATGTCTAAAAGTAGAATGGGAGGCAGATCTTTTAGTTATCCGGCTCCTCTCCTGTGGAACCAGCTCCCAGCTTTAGTCCGTGAGGCAGACACTCTGTTTACTTTTAAGGCCAGGCTTAAAACTTTCCTTTTTGATAAAGCTTATAGTTAGAGTGGCTTAGGTCATCCTGAGCTATCTCTGTAGTTATGCTGCTATAGGCTTAGACTGCTGGAGGACAGACTTACCAATTTTCTTCACTCTGCTACTTCCTTTTCTCCTACGACTCTCCAGTTGTATTACAGTACATTCTGTTATTTCGACTGTTAACTTTGTTTTCTCTCAGTGTTTTTCTCTCCATAGAAGATATACCTGGTCTGGTATCCTGCTTGGCTGCAAGGCCCTGTTGGACGGGGGGCATCGACTGGGATGATCCTCCCAGTAACTGAACATCCACTGTGTCCTGTTATTAACTTTTTACTTTCTGTAACATAGAAAGTTCTCTTATATCAGATCTTCTGTTCCTTCTGTGTTTCTGCTCTGTCTTCTCAAACCCCCAGACGGTCGTGGCAGATGGCCGCTCCTACTGAGCCTGGTTCTGTTGGAGGTTTCTTCCTGTTAAAGGGGAGTTTTTCCTCTCCACCGTCGCTACATGCTTGCTCAGTATGAGGGATTGCTGAAGGATTGCTGTGGTTGGAAAGTCTGCATCAACGGGGCCCAACCTCACGCCAATGACTGAGTTTTAACGAGTTAGATCTCGCTCATTGTTGGTTAAAGTGTTTTTAAGCGCTGTACCTGTTTGCTCATTTTTGCGTCGCCGCACGCATAAGCCTGAGCTGAAATTGCTGTTTGAAACTGTTTTATCCTGAGCAGATCACACCCTTCTTTCTTTTTCCTTCCTCTCTTTTCTCTCTATCTCTCTCGCTCCCTGATCACTCCGTCGGCAGACCTACCACATGGACGCTTTCCCCATGTGCTCCTTTAGCCAAAGCTAGTCTTATGACTCCATATGCTGTTCTCCATCTTGGCACAGAGCTGAGATTTAGGACTTTTGTCCCACAGGCTATCTGTGACTTGGGCTCCCTGGAGTGAGGGCCACCCCCTTCTTTTCTGATCCCCCTCAGCTGTCTCCCTGATTTCATTTCATGTTAATCGTGTTTAATGTTCACCTATTATTGTTGTCTAAGATCTGTAGTAATTTTTGCATGTTTTAGAATAGATGGGATTTTCTATTTTCTAAATAAAGTCCCCTTAACTTAAAGAGAAGTTGTCTGGGATTACTTGGAGTGATGCGTACAAATAATGTCCACAGCGTAAGAACTTATTCCTTCATTTGTTTAATTATCTCAGTCTTATCAGGCTGGTAATCATAAACATAAACCGAGACTGAAAAATTTGGCTATGTGTTTCTGGAATCCACCAGGATGGTGCACCTAAACTTGGTAATTTTTACATAAATTCATTAATCTTATTAATATTTGCCCTAGGCAACTATTCATATTTGTTCATAGCCAAATCCTACCTATCTGTGGCACAACACAACATACATTTTTCCTGGTGTAAAATACAACTGTAATACAACTCTCCAGTTGTATTACAGTACATTCTATTATTTCGACTGTTAACTTTGTTTTCTCTCAGTCTTTTTTCTCCATAGAAGATATACCTGGTCTGGTATCCTGCTTGGCTGCAATGCCCTGTTGGACGGGGGGTATCGACTGGGATGATGCTCCCAGTAACTGAACATCCACCGTGTCATGTTATCAACTTGTTACTTTCTGTAACATAGAAAGTACTCTTATATCAGATCTGCTGTTCCTTCTGTGTCTCTGCTCTGTCTTCTCGAACCCCCAGACGGTCGTGGCAGATGGCCGCTCCTACTGAGCCTGGTTCTGTTGGAGGTTTCTTCCTGTTAAAGGGGAGTTTTTCCTCTCCACCGTCGCTACATGCTTGCTCAGTATGAGGGATTGCTGAAGGATTGCTGTGGTTTGAAAGTCTGCATCAACGGGGCCCAACCTCACGCCAATGACTGACGCAATCTGCTGGGATTCCTTAAATAGGAAACTTTTTAACTGATTGGAATGTTTGTATAAATGTATTGAAATGACTTCTTGTTAAGTGCCTTGAGATGACATCTGTTGTGAATTGGCGCTATATAAATAAACTGAATTGAATTGAATTGAATTGAAGGTGAAATGAGAGCCCAGAGAGCCCAGGGTCATAAATTAAATGTGTGTCTATTCCTTTAAGATAGGCTTTAAATTAGAGTGAAAACACCTTCTCAACAAAATGGTGACCCCGACGTGATTTCTGGAGGAGCAAAGGAAAACGTGAGTTTGGAATAATAGGATTTTGTTGAAATTGTTGTGATCAACAGATACTGGAGATCGGAGGATGGAAGTGACCCAGGACTGAAGTTATTTGGTAAGCGCTGACACACGAGGCGCAAAATTGACTAATCTAAAATTATGCTCTGTCTGTAGTTCTCCAGTAAATGTTGATTTCTGTTTCTGCTGAGGTAAATAGACGCCGACCGGGTCGGTAAACTCAGGGTGTGGCCGGCCCTAAGGTAAGCTAGGACGCTTCTTACTGAAAGCCTGCGTGTTTGGAACCGTAGGTAGGCTGAGTGTGAATCAGCTAGTGGATTGAGAAACCACGGAATGTCTGAAAAAAGAAAACTCAGAGATCAGAGAGCGATTTTAACCCTGGCATTTCTTGTTCCTTTGACCAGGATCTCAGATCGGACTGGATCTCCAGGAGGAACCGCAGGTTGCTGAGAGCCCGTGCACGGCCTGGTTCGGAACCAGTATCAAAGTCCTCCACCACCGTTAGGTAAAAAAAAAAGAGGCCGGCAGATCCGGGGTTCCCTCCCGGAGCAACAGTTGATGACGGGGTCTTCCATCACAGGGACAACAGCCAGTGAGTAAAAAATTTGATGCATGAAGGAATAAAAAATAAGATTAACGATAACTAGGTCCAGGACCTTTGTAATGCAAGTTTGTGTTTTGCAAATAAAGATCGGGGATCTTTGCCTGATAATCCGGGATCTCACAATGAATATCCATGTTAAAGGAGTTGGACTCCAAAGCGCGCAGATATCTGGGATCTCAATTAGAAATAGATCTAATGATAAATAATATCTAAATAATAATACTAGTAATGAAAAAACATGATAATAAATACATAATGATATTAATGTGTGATAAACCGGTTGTGTGACTGTGTGTGTGTGAATGGAGATTTCTATGGTGAAAAAGCTGTAGGCTGAAAGGAGTCTCATGGTTAGAAGATTGAATAAATAAAACTGCGATAAGATAAATAGATCAGATAAAAGAGAAATAAAAGCTGAATTTACTTCATTAACACGGGAATGATAAATATTTGAAAATGAAAAATAAAAACTGTAAAATGTAACTTATCGAAATATGGGGAAAAATAGCAAAGAAGATTTAAAGGAGATGCAAAATTTATGTAAGAGAAAAGACAATACATTTCTTTAAAATAAAGATTATGAATTTGAAGGACGATTGAGTAATTTCGCGCACTTCTTGGTAGTTGCGATATAAAATAAAATTAAAAAGATCAAAATTGAAGAATAGACATTTGGAGTCTCAAACAAAGGGATTCCTCTGGAAGGAGCAAAGAAGAGAAAAATGATGTGTATTTTAGCACCTGGGAGGATGAAAAATGTTTTAAACTTTGTTTTCTCCTAAAGTTCCGCCGAAAGAAAAATAAAATAAAATAGAAAACTCACTTCCATATTTTAAAAAATCCTATCAAGAGTAAGGTAAACTTTACTGAGATCTTAATGAATTATCTTAAACAAGCGACCCCCTTCCCCCCTTCCCCTCAAGGAAGGGCCGTTCTGATAATAAACAAGACCCTCCCTCTGTCCCTCAACAATGGGTTGTTAGTTGTTTTCTTAATAAACAAACCAACTGTGATGGGTTGACTTCCTGAGAAACACTTGTTTGAAACCAGATTCATCATGCGTTTCAAAATTGTTAAAGGTTATCCAACTGCAGGAAGGCAGAAGGGAAGGAACACACCTCCCTCTGCTAGCTGATAATGAGGGGGATGTTTTATGAGCTGCGTGATTCTCTCTATACAAAAGGTCGGGATTTCTTAAGTGCAGCGGCAACTTTTACTCTATAATAATAATAATAAAAAACTTAGCTAATATTTTTAATGATATTCATGGGATGTCTGTGAGATCTCTCATATAGTATAAAAGAAAGGGTTTAACAATGACGGATTATGAGCAGAGTGAGTTTATTTTGAAATTCAGGCGGATGTCTACAGGTCCTGTGGGGTAGCAGCTGGGTGGCTACGTGAATGTATTCTTTGTAACAAGTGGCAGCTTCAGATGCTTACTTCTAACATTTTAATGACAGATAAGATACATGTTGAAAGGAAACAATCTTGTAATGCGCTGGGTTAGAGACTGCAAAAAAGAGAAGAAATGTTCGTTACGGGATTACCGTAGTAAGGAATGTAGTAACGCACTCCAAAATTCAACTTTAGTTACCGTAGCACACTGAGTATAAGCGCACTTCAATATTTACACTCAATGGAGTTGTTGCTAATGGGACAAAATTAATGGTCTGATTAAGCAGGAAAGATGTCTGGGCCTACACCTGAGATTGGGAGAGGATGCCGGCCCTCGCCCCAATATCAGTTGAGAATGGTACCATGTTTTTGGGCATCTAGCAACAGACTCTTCCACATATAATCATAATAATAAGCTAATTTGTAGAATCTTTATGAAAGAGCAGATAAGCAGAGAGCAAGGAATAGAGATGTGATGTTTTATTATGGAAATATCAGTTGCTGATTATCTCATTGACAAAATGGTAGGAAGTTAGTGAAGCCAGATGAAAAAAAAAAAAAAATTAGGAATTTTGTTTTCCACTAAAAATGAGATTGAGTTGTTAGAAAAATGAAATAAAAATAATAGATTTTGCTACAGGAAAAATCTGTTGTGTTAATCATATTATCTCGAGAGTTATTTTCTAATTTGTTAGGAAGAAATTTCCTTTTTCACTTGAAGTTGGGCATGTTCTCTGTAGGGGATAAATTTATAATCCAAATTTTAGAGTTTTATAAAATTCTTGAAACGGGAAAGCTACCAAAGAATTGTTCTACTTGGAAAGAGAAAAATTAAAGTTTTAACTGAAGTTTGTAATCAGATGAAGATAAAATGATCATATTATTGCTAACAGAAGATCCAAATTGAACTATGCATGTTTTTGGCATTTGGCCAACAATGAGGAACAGGGGCATGGCGACCTCTAGTGGCGAACTAATTAAAGCATTTCTTACGGACAATTCAATTCTCAAACTGATTAGTTCATGGACAAGAAGTGTGTCAGACATGGAAAAAAAGAAAAGCTTCTCATATAAAATTAAGAAACAGCTTTGAGCAAACGAAGGCTGTATTGAAGAAGCTCTATTTAGTAAGAAAAAATTATTTATCCAAATGGATTTGTAATGTTAACAGTTGGATTCTAAAAGCAGATTAAGAAGGGCCATGGATAAGACTAAACAGAATTGGAGATACTGTTTGGTTATGATAAAGTTATATATGAATATAACACCAAGTAATTGAGGGAATTTGATGAGACCTTATCCTTCCTACAGTTTGGTATATTAAAATAAGAGGAACAATTACAAACTGATTTATGACTTTATGATAAAATGTTGCAAATTGAAAAAAAAAGCGATGGCAGAAACGGGACAAAATTGGATAGTCTTGATTTGGTAAATTATAAATGCATATAATACCAAATTTGAATATTGGCCTCATTCTATTTGAAATAATCTATGGGTGAGATATAGAATTCCTTAGATTGGTATACTCTCTTCTAAAAAAACAATTTGATTAAGATCTGGTGGGTTGTCATGATCAAAATACTGATAAGTACATGAGTTATAAATGCAAACTAATCATATGCCAGATTAGCACTTCCGGTCTATTGTCCATTTTCAAACATTTTATGGTCCGTTCACACCGGTCAGCGCGTCCTGGCAGCAGGGCAGCTAGATTACATGCAAGTCTATGGTACCTACGCATCAAGTGGGCGTCAAGGTGCCCCGCAGCAAGTTGCGCGCATCAGCGCAGCCGCCATCAGCGTGTCCACGCAGCTGCTGCTCAGATGCGTTGACGGACCGTTGGAGCAGCTGCTGTGAAGTTGGGAAAACTGAACTTTGGGGCAGCAAACGCGGGGCGTCAACCAATCAGAGCCACTCGTTGTACTGACGTAGTTGCTCCTTCCATGCGTGGATCGGCAAGTCATTCATTCAAGATGGAGGATAAACTAATTGTCGTTGTGGGTAATTCTGGTAAATTGTATCACCCGTCTTTGTCTTTTTACAAAGACAGGAAGAGATCAGATCTTATTTGGAGGAAGATATCGGAGGATATTGGAGTGCCAGGTACGCAGTTAAATATTTTCTTTTAACTTTCTTTTTATGTTAGCTAACGCTAGCCATCCCAGTTAGGGCAACTACGGTACTAAATACACATTACCAGTTTCTCATTGTGTATTTAGACTAAATCTGCAAAAAACAGTGGAAGACGTTGAGGGACACATATGTCAGGCAGAGCAGAAAGGAGAAAGAGAGAAGGAAGAGCAGAGCAGAGGGAGGGAAAGTACAGAAATGGAAGTACCTCTCAGTCCTGTCCTTCCTCGAACACTTCATCGCCCCCCGCGAAACATCGAGTAACATGGGGGTCAAGGAGGATGCAGGCGGAGTGGTACAATCACCCAGAGAATCCAGAAAAAGAAGCAGCAGGTTGGTCAGAGGCAGAAAGTTGGTGATTTTGAGCAGAAAACTCAGACATAGTGGCACACACACAAAGACATGTGCTCAAAAGCATGAAAAAAATGATTGTAAATCTGATAACTACATAATTTTGCTACTACAAAGTTTTGCAATTTATTATTATTAGTGCTAACAGTAGAAGAAGTATTTGTGATCTTGGTATAAAGCATAATAAACAGGAGGGTCAATAATATTCCTGTCTGATATTTACAGAATCACAATGTACCCACTAACCGAAGACAGATGGAGAGGCGCTCTTCAGCAGGAATAGAGCGCCTGTAGTTGGTGTTCCGGTAGGTGATGCGAGCGCCGATGCGGGTCAGGAGGTCATCAAAATGGGCGCAGGACAGACGAAAATAGCGCTGAAACCGAACCTCATCCATACGCAACTCATAGAGCAAATGGTGAAACTCTCCAAAGTTAGAACGCCTCTGAAGAATGGGGTGTATCCACACACGTCCCAAACGACGACGTTGTCTGGCTGGTGTGGCTTCATTAATTAAATAAATCCAAGCCACTCTCGACATGATCCGCCATGTTGTAAACAACTAGCAACAGACAAATCCACACCCGTAATGACGTGACGCGGTGACGCAGACTACAAAGTGTGCAAGCAGCTGGGTTTAATTTTAAAGCATCAAATTTTTGTCCGTTTAAGCGATTTGATGCCTGGACGCGCTGACCGTTGTGAACGTGCCATTAGGCTGAAGACAAGTCCATTGGTCTACGCCCACAACGAGCGAGGTCCGCCTCCATTGGCTGACCTAACAGACCAAAGGGGGTCATCTTAACCCACACCCATGACTTTCTTGCATGTGACCAGAAGAGCCCCAAAGCCTCATGTGACATCTCCTAACAGTTGACATCCTGGCTTTCAAAGGCTCACATGACCGAGACCTGCACCCAAGGATGCTTATCCTGCTGACAGCTTCATCCATTCCAGCTACTCAGCAGGGATCCCTCTCAGCGAAGGGGGGTCATATTCGCTTGGCTGCACCTGAACCCAGGAGACAACAAACACCTGCTGACAGTCACATGCAGCTTCACCAGATGTGATGAAGCCCCTCCTAAACTGAATCTATTTTGCTTAACCAAAGTAAGTTCTACCTCAAGCTCTCCTCTTTGGAGGCAGAGCCTGTCTCAACCCCAGTGGAAGTGGAGGGACAGGTGCATGTTTCAAAACTCACCTCTAGCATGCACTAACAACTAATTGCATCCATCATTTTTGTTTTGTTTTAGAGTAATCTGCAGACGTGTAGATTAACACCTTTCAGGCTACAGTAGGAACGGTAAATACATTCTAAGTGCATCAAAATAACCCTTTAAGGTTTTGCAGTTTCTCTTTTGGAAGTGGTTAAGTGAAACATTGGTATCATTTAACACAAGACTTCGTTAGAGAAGCTGATTAATCTGCTCACTACCTCACTAAGTGATGGATCCACATTTATTCTAGACGCGATTTAGAAATCCTGAAAACCACTACAACTCTGCTACCCGCACAAACCCACCTGACATATAGCCTGGACACAGCTATTTCAAGGTTTGTTAATAATAAATAATTCAGTCTTTTATCCATTGCATTTAATTTGACTTTCTCAAAGTCCCTAAGAAAAACAGATTGTACAAAGTCACACTATGGCCTTCACAGTGGTTCTTCCTGTAATTGAAAGGTCGACTCTGCAGTAGTGTTGCACACCTCCTGCAGGCGATTCAGACAATTACAAGCTAGAACTAACTGTTACAAATATTATGTGATTGTTTGTAGCTCCTCCCATGCTAACGGCACAAGCCGAACCCAGTGCCTGATGGGGGCTAGCTAATCCAAATTTTACCCCAAATGTCATACCCTTTCCTGTCCTGTCCTGTCCTGTGCTTTCCCTTCTCCATCCTTGCAAGCATTGATGAAGAATCAAACCACGAGTATGATGATGAAAATGTGGGTAATTTTCTTTTTTTATATGCCTTACAATTTTAAACTTTTATTAGTGGTAGGTTAGTCTCTGCCCAGACTCGGGTAGCCTTGCCCTGACACACCTTGAATTAATGGACCTAGTGTAGCTCTAAACACTAAAAAGATTCCATCCTTCAGATCTAAAGGGGGAGATGCTGGGACCAATATATTTTTTTTGTTTTTTTTTCGTTGTTCTTCGAATGGACTGAACTGTTAAACCTTCCTTGCCGCAGAAGGACAACAATGTTTCCTGGTTCAGATGGAAAATAAATCAACTTCTATTTCCAAAGACTGAACATTAGTTCAATGCTTCAGGAGCAACACTGGTCGCCAAAAATAGTACAGACTCCGCCTTTTTCTGCGAGGGGCATGTCTACAGCTATTCTATTCTGGAAGCCCATAAGAGAAGTTGCCTTCAGTTGTTTATGCACAGCTTCAAAACCATCTCGTGTGTAGTTTGCCAGTTTTTGTACATTGTAATGTACATAATTTATTCTGTTAACATTTTTATCTATGGTGCACCACCAGCAAATTGAAGATTCCCAACCCGCAGCAATTTGATTAGCCAGTTATACTCATCTGGAACGCCTCTAGGGACTCCTATTGCATCAATATAAGTGGGATCATTATCAGAAGGATTTAAGATACGCTTACTGAGGTGGTGGTAAGGGGTGAAGACAAATATGGAATGTACTGATTGGACTTTAGTTAACACTATTATGGGTATAATGAGAGTAACAGGGGTGCAGATACCTGTCCAATTTCTGGGTAAGATGGACGCAAATTTTGGTTCCACACCACCACCAAATATCTGCTCTAGCTACGTTAGGAACAAAAGTTATATCTTTGAGTGATGAACAATAAGAGGTATTGATGTTGCCCATAAATTTATTTGGAGATCCAGAACTGTTAAAGCAAGTGAAGTTATTTAGAGCTACATCTGCATTAAAAAATGGTGGAGATGCATGTCTGTCAGTGATTGGAAACAGAACTTCCCAAGATTTACAATCTGTGGATGGGTTTCTTTGAGTGAGGAGGGTAGTTGGGCAGGTCCCATTCATTTCCTGAGGGGGAGGTACAACACGTAGCAGGGGTCTGGGACCAATGCACACTATACAATCTGCTTGAATACTTTTCCCAGTTTGCTGTACCATTAGAAGCCATTTATTAGTCTGCCCTGAAATACCTGTAATCAGTTCATAATAATCATTAGTAGTAGGGTCTAAAACAGTTATTACTCCTAGAAAAGATGACCGTTTACTTTGTACAGGTGTAATGGTTACACTTGATGCTTCTTGACACACAATAATAGAGAAATGCAAATCTTCACCCTGTTTTCAAATCCAGAACATGAACATATGACAATATTGTTCTTTAGAGTCTACAAATGGTGGGAATAAATTGTCTCTAGTAAGATCGAACAAGAGCATCAGTGCATGTCTTGTTGTAGTAAAACGAATGAGAGGGCGTTGGTGCCAGGCATATCTGTTTGTAGTGTAGCTGGACCAGTCATAGCCTGGAGGATCAGCCACTAGAGTGGCCATGACGTGTCTCTTTGATTATTTGTCACGTACCATAGATATCCAGCGTAGGCACTCGCTTTTTGTCCCTTGTAGGTCAAACTAGCCAAAGGAATAGAAACAGTTGAGGAGGAGTTGGCAGGAAGTCAGACTTGGATGAAGCTGAGGTGTTTGCTTGTGTCACCACACCGGGAGTTGGCAGAGGGGGCATTTCTTCTCTTTTGGAGTGTGATGTATGGGTTCAATATCATGCCACAGACGATTTGTGCGTGCAAAAAGATTTTGCATGTGTGCACAAACATTTTGCATATGAAAATATGGTTTGTAGTTGTATAAAACTTCCAGTACACATTGTTTATGTTTACAAATCCAATGATTCCATCATATTCATTAATGCAACCTATAGAAAGTGTTTGTGAAGAAACGTTTTTTTAACCTTTTTTGTGATATGACCAGGGCTAAAAAAAGTTTTCATCGGCAGAGAATACAGTATGTGTCTCTCTCAGTAAATTAACACCAGAAGGTGAACATTACTTTTTCATTTACAGTGGCTATGAAAGGATTCAGACCTCTTTACATGTGTCACTTTTTGTTTCATTGCAGCCATTTGCTATAATCAAAAAGTTTATTTTCTTTCTCATTATTGTACACTCAGCACCCTGTCTTGACAGGAAAAACAGAAATGTAGAAATCTTTTTGTGGTATGATCAATGGAAGATGCTTTATATATCCTGTGAATTTGGTGGAACTACAGCATGTAATAGTGTAGTCATTGCAGATTTAATATGTAATATGTATGTATATGTACAACATGTAATTAGTTACTGCACATTCTATTAGTTTTTTGAATTATGAAAACATTCCTAAAAATACTTACAAAACATTTTATATATATATATTGACGTGATAAAAATTCTGTAAATGTTGTATAAGGGTTTAATTCTGTAGTGCATGTGGAAACATTTAGAAACAGTGAACAATCAAGAAGAATGTGGTACATCATGTGTTCCTTATGTGAAGAAGCTGTGACCATTCTATGAACGAAGATCTATGTGGGAGGAGTTTCATGGAAACTCAACTTTCAATAAAGACTTTGAGCTGACATAGACCTGGGCTCAGTTACTAGAACTGAGTCAAGCGAACGACGTCTCGCTGTTAAAATATATAATTGTTGTTTGTTGTTCTTATTGCTCCTTTTTACAGAAATGAACGAGCACGCGGAAAGGTGAAATGAGAGCTCAGAGAGAGCCCAGGGTCATAACTTAAATGTGTGTCTGTTCCTTTAAGAGAGGCTTTAAATTAGAGTAAAAACACCTTCTCAACAATATATATATATATATATATATATATATATATATATATATATATATATATATATATATATATATATATATATATATATATATACACTCAGCAAACGTCCTCTGACTTTCAACTGTTTTTACTTTCAGTAAACTTAATGTGTGTAAATATTTGTATGAACACTAAAAGAGTCAACACCATAAGACATAAATAAAAAGTGTTTCACAGACATGGGACTAACAGAAATAGAATAATGTGTCCTTGAATGAAGGGAGGCTCAAAATCAAAAGTACCAGTCAGTATCTGGTGTGGCCACCAGCTGCTAGAAGTACTGCAGTGCATCTCCTCCTCATGGACTGGACCAGATTTGTCAGTTCTTGCTGTGAGATGTTACTCCACTCTTCCACCAAGGCACTTGCAAGTTCCTGGACATTTCTGGGGGGAATGGCCCTAGCCCTTACCCTGTGATCCAACCGGTCCCAGACGTGCTCAATGGGATTGAGATCCGGGCTCTTTGCTGGCCATGGCACAACACTGACATTGCTGTCATGCAGAAATGCACAGAATGAGCAGTATGGCTGGTGGCATTGTCCTGCTGGAGGATCATGTCCGGATGAGCATGCATAAAGGGTACCACATGAGGGAGGAGGATGTCTTCCCTGTACCGCAAGGCATTGAGATTGCCTGCAATGACAACAAGGTCAGTCCGATGGTGATGTGAGTGATTGTGTGTTCCTGGTGTGACTCGGGCAGTTGTTGTGGCCATCCTGTACCTGTCACGCAGGTGTGATATTCGGATGTACAGATCCTGTGCAGGTGTTGTTACACGTGGTCTTCCACTGCGAGGATGATCAGCTGTCCTTCCTGTCTCCCTGTAGTGCTGTCTTAGGCATCCCACAGTGCGGACATGGCAATTTATTGCCCTAGCCACATCAGCAGTCCTCATGCCTCCCTGCAGCATGCCTAATGCACGTTCACGCAGATGAGCAGAGACCCTGGGCATCTTTCTTTGGGTGTTTTTCAGAGTCGGTAGACAAGTCTCTTTAGTGTCCTGCGTTTTTAGAACTGTGACCTTAAATGCCTACTTTCTGTAAGCTGTTAAGGTCTTAACGACCATTCCACAGGTGCATGTTAATTAATTGATTATGGTTAATTAAACATGCATGGAAAACATTCCCCTTAACGTTTCGAGGGCCCGTGGGCGGGCCCAGCCCATTTCCTAGTTTAAATCCTCCGATTTTCTGACATCTAACTTTTATGAACCTATACATATTTTATATCATTGGAAAGCTAAGAATCTTGTGATTCCAATTATGCCTGGCGTTTAAGGATACAATCATAACTAAAGACACAGTGAGTGCTTTTGCCAACACAAACGTTCTCCTGATGGAGGTATAAAAATATGGAACTCACCACTTTGTAGTCCAATAAACGTGACAAAACTGATCCATTTCGAACAGAAATTGTCTTTTTACATAAATAAGGGTCTGATTAAAGGCCTCCGATAAAGTGATTAGTCCCGGACAACAGCAAAACCCATAAAAAATGTAAAACAAACAGTGAAAATGCGCTCCCGAAATGGCTATGGCCACTTTTGTAGTCTATACGGCTTTGTTTCTGATTCTTTCGCTTCCACTTCCGCCTACAAAGGTCACTGAGCAAACACGACTTGTTTTATACAACTACAAACCATATTTTCATATGCAAAACATTTGTGCACACATGCAAAATCTTTTTGCACGCACAAATCTTCTGTGGCATGATATTGAACCCATATGTGATGCCTTTATTTTAAAAACAGTGATAAGTTCGAGGAGCTGCCCTGGAGGGTGCAAACCTGTGTTAGGAGGGATAGCAAAAAGAATTTCAAAGGGACTTAAGTTTGCTCTGCCTCTTCTTCTCATATGCATGTACATTAATACAATGGGGAGGGCTTTTATCCAATTAAGACCTGTTTCTTGCCTTTCCAAGGCCCATGGCTCACAAGCGCAGCAGCTTTAAACAGTGATTTAGGTAGGATGGGTTTATTACGAACTTCATAAAGTCCATTTCGTTTAGAATGGCACCTTTTGTTTTCCATAAATTGTAACACAACTCCGGCAGCATCTCTTCCTGTGTAATTTCCTTCTACATGGTGCCAGTCTTTTCCCAACAATGCAGCCATAGCCTGTCCTAATTCATGACCGTTTAACCGGTAGGATTTGACCACATCAACCATATCCTCTGTCCATTTTTCTGGATCCTCCTTATGGCTGGTGTTTTGTTCTACAACCTCTTTAACGTCTTTAAGTGACCATGGTCTAAAAACATATCTCGGAGTGCCATCGGCAGATGGTACTTGAATCATAGGGTTCACATCTATTGAGTCCTCTGGTTCACTCTCATAAGACTTATCCTCAGATTGTTTTGGACCTGACTTCTTTGTAATTCTAAGTCTTTGTTTTATTGTGGTACCATCTGTTTTTTCTACAATTGCAAATTGATCTCTTGGAACAGGAGGATATAGACCTTCCCCTAAAGCCCCCGGCTGGTCTGATGGGGGTGTTGGTGCATAAGTTACTCCTCCAACAGCCCCAAGGGGGTCTGTCTGGGCTGTAGGTAGAGGTGCATAAGGTACTCCTCCAACAGCCCCAGGGGGGTCTGTCTGGGCTGTAGGTAGAGGTGCATAAGGAGGAGGACACAGTGTGAGTTCGTCACCGAGCTTTTTCATAAGAAAAGCCTCATCTTTAGAGCCTTTGTTTTTTTTTCCTGTTTTTTATATTTTGCTTCCTTTTCTCTGTTTCATCAGCCCACACACGTGCTATTTTTAACTGTGTCTGTTTAAGTTTTTTCTTTTTACCTTTAGCAATAAGTGTTTTTGCTTCGAGAACACATACCAGTTCTTTCCATTGATTTCCTTTAAGTTTCCCGTCTACTTTATACTTTTTGCGCCATTTTGTCAGAAACTGAAGATTTTCGGGGTCCTTTTTATGCATATACTTTGAATCTCCCTCTAATTTGTCGGTGGAAACATCGTTTCCCATCTTTGCGTTGTTTTTATATAACCCTTATTGGGTTCTATTAATTGGTCTGGTAAAGTCTAGTGTTAGAATACCAAATAGTTCTAGGAGGATAACGGCAATTATTAATATTAAGATTAAGGTGAATGAAAAAGCAAGAACTATTAAATTAGTCTGTCGAGTTAAAGTTATTCATTTATTCTTTAATTAATTAAAATAATTTTTTGGTCATTTATTTGAGATTTTTAATTGTAATCAAATTCTGCTAAAACTGGATTGTATAGTTTTTACTCTAAGTGTCTCTTTTGTGCAACTAGATTGAGCCGTCTTATGGCTTTCTTAATCTAAGGATGTGTTGTGTAACCTATAATTCCGCACAGAACGTCTCTTGTAGTGCACTTCAAACCGTACGTTAACACCGTTAGGTTTCAGGTTGGACTGGCATACATAAAGATTATGTCCTGTGCCTATCTTACTCTACCCACCTGGGGTATATCGTTTTGATTCTGCTGTTTGTGTTTTTACTCCCATACACTGGCGTGCTTTATTTCCCAGCGAGGTGGATTGGCTCGCAAACCTAACCCGTTACAACCGTTTCCCAGCAAGGTGGACCGGTTCGCAAACCTGGTCCGTTACACCCTTTTTTGGAGGTGGACAGGTTCGCAAACCTGTACCGTTACACCCTTTTGCTGTAGTAATTAACTCATTAATCACTTATGGATCAACACCTGATATTTTATCAGAGAGGCTAAAGCGTCCTTTAGGCCCAAACGGCAGAATATACCCTGACTATCTTAGAATTGTTTTTTTTTATTTTTATGTGAAGGTGCACAAAAAAGACGTACTCACAATCTCTCCCCTAAGCGAGTGATTCAAACCGAATCGATCGCACGGGAGCACGCGCAAGGGGTCCTCGTGGAAGTTATGCAGCCGGCCAGTGCAGCAATTCAGCGATCTGGACGTCAAGAACAGTCCTTCGACGGAGACCACCGGCGGGAGTGCTCCGTACGTCGAGTCACGGCACCAAGATGTTAGGTTAAAAAGTGGTTGACCTACAATGAATCACACACAAAGGTCGGAGAGAATATGGAGTCAATAAGCTCTGCAGAGGTAGATGTGGATAATCAGTTCTGCAGAGGGAGACCAGAAAAATACTATAAGGAATGAACCAACCGTGTCTGTCTGTTCTCAGCCTCCCAGTGTCATAGTCTCTGGTCTCCAAGAGCATCCCCTCTGCAGTCTCTCTTTATTTAGTCACACTTCATTAACATATTAAAAGAACAGGATGTCATGCAAATGAGCATGTGACTGAAACCAAAATGACATTTAAAAAGTACATTAGAAAGACACCCTAAGAAAATAATAATACAACATTATTATTTTACCTAGCAAGGGACAATAAAGGTAATTTCTTTTCTGTTTAGAACTTTGACCTTAGGAGACAATTTTCTAATTTTTTTAGATATTTAGCTTAGCGATCTTTTAACCATCATAGAGGTTCTATGTAAATATTAATCATACCAGCAAAAAAACTGATAATTCATCAACAAAACTGGGTGATTACTTTTCCCAGAGAGAGGCTTGAAAGTAGAGGTTTCCCCCTACTGAATAAAATCCATTGACACCTGCTGAGACAACTATTGTCCCCCGCAAAATAACTAAACCTAAAGCTAGTGTCTTTATGTCACACAGTGGACATTTTTATTTTTATTTTTTTGTTTTTATTTTATTTTATTGTTTTTATTGGCACATCTAATGGTGATTTTATTTGCATTGGTTTTTATTCCATATTTTGTATTTTATTGCATGTTTTAATGCTATGAAGTGACTTAGTTTTGAACTCCACTCTTGACTGATTGCATACACCTGTTGAGGTGTGGGCATGTCCGGAGGCAGCCCCAATTAGTGACAGAGTTGTGAAGGAAGCAGGCAGCATAAAAGACACAGACTGTGAGGAGACACGGGAAAAGAAAAATGAGGTAGCGGTTGCTATTGGACCGTGTGCCTGGACGGAGCGAGAAGGAGCACGTACATTCGGGCTGATCGGCATCCACTGGCCAACACAGAGTTTACATGCAGCCAATAACCCGTTCAAAACGGGAATATTACCAATAACCTGGTTACGCACGGCCATATAAACACCGGCAAAACCCAAATATGCTCATATTCGGGATTTTAAAAACCTGAATATTATCCCTGGGGTACCCCTTTTCAAACCCGAATACTTGGTCATGTAAACGCGTATCGGCATATCCCCATCAAAGGGAACATTGTTCTGCGCATGTTCTAATTGCAAGGATTCTTGATCTTTTGAGTAGAGGAACTTCTTGTATGAGCATAGAAGAACAGGAAGAAGAATCAGAAATGACGCATATTGCGTCTTAGGTTGTCCCTACGTCCTGACGCTAACCGTTCATCGCCATTTACATCGGGATATGCCAAGTGATTACAAAATCCATGTATACAAGAGTAACTCTCTCTGCTCACGCATGTAAACGGGTTATTCCAAATGTTTCAGAAAACCGAATAATGACCTTAACCCTATTATTGGCTGCATGTACAGAGAGCTGGTGGACCGCTTTGTGACATGGTGTGGAAACAATCATCTCACCTTGAATGTGAACAAAACAAAGGAGATGAATGTAGATTTCAGAAGAAACAGGGATAAGTCAAACACTGTTTACATGATGGGAGAAGAAGTGGAGGTGGTTGAGGAGTATAAAAACCTTGGAGTTCACCTTGACAACAGAGTGGACTGGGGGCGCAACAGTGAAACCGTCTACAAGAAGGGACAGAGCAGACTGTACTTCTTGAGGAAGCTTAGGTCCTTCAAGGTTTGCAGCAAGATGCTGCAGATCTTCTACAAGTCTGTTGTGGAGAGTGTAATCTCTTCAGCCGTCATCTGTTGGGGTAGCAGCATCAGAGCCAGGGATTTAAAATGCTAAACAACCTGATAAAGAAGGCTGGTTCTGTTCTTGGGACAACTGTGGAACATCTGGAGATGATAATGCAAAGAAGGATTCTTCATAAAATAAAATTAAATTATGGACAACCCTGAGCATCCTCTTCATGAGACTGAAACATGAGTCATCCAACAACAGAGCGTCTTCAGTCGGAGGCTTCTTCAGTTTTGCTGCAATACAGACCGCTACAAGAAATCCTTCCTGCCCACAGCTATCATCATCTACAACAACTCCTTAAAGTATTAATTATTATATGAGCTATACCAACACTTAATTTCCCTCTGGGATCAATAAAGTATTTTTGAATTTGAATTTAATTGAATGTAAACGTAGTCAGTGATTGAGGTGACATCAGGCCACACAGGAGATACCACAGGGGTGTGGTCCGACAGATGGAGCGAGAGAGGCAGTGGTGCCAGAAGCAAGTGCCTTCCTGTTTGCCAGGATCAGCTTGGTGTGGTCCAAGCTACGGGAGAGAACGTAGTTGGTCAGACTAGTCCTTCTTCTGGACGTTGGGAACATTTTATTATTTATTTTGTTTTATAGCTGACTTTTAGTTTTTTGTTTTTTTAAAGAAAAATCCTTTTATTGAGCAATTCTGTATTTTATTTCCAGAATGGAATAAAGTCGTCTGTTCAGATTTGCAATCTCTGGTCCCTGGGTCCTGATTCGCTGCTCCCCCTTGTTTTAGTGTACTTCCTTGTCTGCCATACAGACATAATTTGGCATTGCTGGCAGGGTACAAGTTTGGGAGCAGTGTTCAGCACCTGGGGTACAGATATAAAAATGATGCCTGTGTATCCGGGTGCCCCTTGGGTACCAAAGTTTAAAGGTACAGATGCAGATTTTCCATATGTGTGCCGAGGCAAGGAAAGTAGAAATCTTAGTTGGGGCTTTAATTGGTGAGGGAACAGTCAGGACACCAGGAGCTGGAAACCACTTGCTTCACAGTGGGTGAGCAAAGCATATTAAGGCGTCAGGTGAATCGGATTGGAAAGAGTTTTTTTTTTTTTTTTTTTTTTTTTTTTTTTTTTTTAACGTGTCCTGTTTGGCAGTGTGGAGCTCAGAGGTATTTAAGAGAGACATTATGGATGACGTCAAAAGTCAAATAAGAGATGTGGTAAAGGATGTTCTTAATGAGATTAAACCTCCCCTGCCACAGCAGAGTCAGACCAACTCAGCTCCGAATAAACCAAGGTTTAAGCCAAAGCAGTCTGGCTATGTTAATAGCTAGACACGAGAGGGGGAACCCATTTATAATTGTTGTGAACAAGAGGGGGATATGGCCAGATTCTGCCGAAGCACTTCAGATCAGCAACCACCTTTAAATTAGTCAATGCTGCTGCTGAGGCCCAGGTGGTGGGGACAAGTTAAATAATCAGGATGCCAGCACATCTTTTATAGAACAATGTCCTCTCATTGAAGTGTCATGGGACACTTCAAGCAGCACATATAGCGTCCAATGCTTTGCTTCACCAGAGAAGGGGAGGGGGAGGTGGTAGCAGAGGGGATCAAAACACCCCTGCTTTTTCAGCACGCAGCAACAGCGAACCTGTTAGCCATGTCTCAACAAGCAGCACATATCAGGTCTGAGGCCTGCTCCACTGTGTCCCGGGTATGAGAACGAGACGTGGTGACGGTAGTAGGGGTTTTCAAAACACCGCTAATGGTGACATAGGAGGCAGGAATGTAACAACCCGCAGAAATAGCAGCAGACGTGGGAGAAACTCCCTATGGAGTAGGTCTGTGTGCAGCACCTTGCATTAAAAGATACCACACACAGAAGCACTACAAGCAATGTCAACTAGATTGCTAAACATATGCAAATATAAAAAACTCCAAAGAAACTAAAAGCATCTGAATATCTGTAAAATGTAAGAAATCCAAAATGGCCACCACCTGATGATGTCACAATATGCAAACTAGATGAGCGAATCTGTTCCTATCACACATATTGAAAATTTTTCTAATTTACAATATGCCTTTATCTCTAACCATATTTAAGCTACAAACTATTGAAATAGTGATATCAAAATTTAAGATTTTACTGAAAAACCCCAGGCGCCTAAAGAGTTAAATGATCTGCTAACTGGAACTCCTAGCCAACGAAATTCGAACATGCAGGTCCAGTGGTCTGCCGAGTGTAAAGAACCTTTTGAGCGTTTGAAGTGTGCTCTCATTGAGCCCCCTATTTTGGCCTATGCAGATTACTCAAAGCCATTTGTACTGTACACCAATGTCAATAACCAAGGCTTGGGGGCTGTGTTAGCTCAGGTGCAGGAGGGCAAAGAGTATGTAATTGCATGCGCCAGTAGGAGCCTGCACCCCACTGAGCAAAATGACAGAAACTACAGCTCCTTTAAATTGGAACTTTTGAGCCTGAAAGGGACAATTACTGAAAAATTAAAGGACTACTTGACAGGATTCAAGTTTGTTGTGTACAATAATCCAGTAATAAGACAATAATCCGGAGCTGGACTGGGAGCAACAGAACAACATTGGGTGGCGCAGTTGGCTTCTTTTGATTTTGAGGTGAACTACAGAGCTGCAAAAGAAGCCGCTATTGCTGATGCTCTCTCCAGGGTTCCAGTAGACTGCCAAGTAGCCCACATAACCACTCTGAATACTCTGAATGAAAAAGGGTTAGTTAACTACAAAAGCAGCTAAGTGGTATTTCCGTGGGGTTTGTGGACAAGGCATTGATCTTCTTTGCAAAGAGGACATGCTGTCTTCAACAGCTCCTCCACCATCATATCAAGGTTGGAAGCACTTGTTGATTTCAACTTGATTTTTTGAGTTGCCAACCTACTGTAAGTCCACCTTACTTACAATACTGAGTTGGCATTACTAGATGTGTCAAGTTAGGAGAGTTTGTTGCTTTAACTTGATTATTTGAGTTCTTCACTGTCGAGTTGAAATTACGCAAATAAGCTAGTGAAATGTGTTGACTTGAAGTAAACTCAGAGGTTTTTTTTGCAGTGTATGTTTGGATTGTGGTTTTACTGTTGGGGCTGAGGCTGCTGGGGTCCTGGCCAAGCTGGCCATGTCCCCTGGGTTCTCCCCTTCTCTCTCTAGCCCAGTGTCCTGGGTTAGCTCTCACAAAACACACCTCTCTTTCTCCTCCTATAGCCTGAAAAATCAGTTTCTGTAGAACCCAAATCACTCCTCCCTGTTCCTCAGTTCCTGTAACTGACCCTTAGCCAACTTCACCTGTGTCTCCACTAAAGTGTCTTCCAAATTTATCTTTTCCTGTCTCTATTTCTCTTATTGCAGGCCAGAGCACCTGACAAGCTCTCAAATCATCAAGAAATCAACAACAAATCATCTAACTCTAGCTTGACTTCTATATCTAGTACCTGGGAGTGAGTACAATGTACACTAATTCACATGGGCCAGTCACCCTAACATAGCCCCTGTCCCTCGGTGGGAGATAGTCTATCAATCCAAGCAATCTTCCTCGTTATCTAGCTCATCTGAACCTCTTTCTTCCTCTTCCAGGCCTTTTCCTGAGTTCTCTTTGACTTCCTGGCTTTTCACTGTCTCCAATCGCCCCCTCATCCCGTCTTCCTTTCCAGATTCTTCCTCTTCTATTTTAATACCAACCCTGAATAAAACTCAAGGATTGCAGAGAGTTCACAAAGCTTATACATGTCTTGCCTTTCCTTTCTGTCTGCCACTTTGAGGTTCTGCAACCTGTTCAATCAATCCAGAGTTGCTGCTTGACTTCCCAATTCTTCCCTTTTTGTGAACACCTTGTTCCCCAATGTTTGTGCCTGCACCACAAAACGGTCTCTCTCTCCTACCACTTCCTTTCAACACATAGCTTGAATAGTAGTTGAAATTTGATCATAAAGCTTGTTACAAAAAAAGGTTTTCCATTCAGACCTATATGCAGAAAAACATCGGGTCGGGTCGATGTGCTGATTGCTGTGTGTAAAAGAGAGAAGCCTGTGTTTTGCATTAAACTTTTGGGTGCTACATTGGCTGAGTTGCATCGGCCGTGCATTTGAAAAAAAGGGCTGTATGTAAACTTGTGGGTACTGCATCGGCTGGGTGTCGAACAGTTTGTGAGTTAATCATTCAGTGGCTTGAGGCTGAACATTGCCCTATTCTCCTCTCTTTCACGCAGAGTAAACAGTCCCAAACGGGGGCAAAGCTGCCTTGCTTTTCTCTCCCAACTCCTGTCTGTCTCTCTTCTTTTCTATTGGAAGTGCTCAGACATGTCTCCGCATGAAGCTCTGATGGGCAGGCCTTTGCCAGCCCCGCACTTTCGTGGTCCACATAGAGGACCACCGGTTGATCATGCAGAGTGTGACAGTGTGGGGTCCTGTCACCGTGTCTCCAATTGATCATGCGCCCTGGCTACTTGGCCACAGGGATATCCCTTTGGCTGACTGGTAAGCAGGCATAACTCTCACCCGGGACTCTGGGGATCAACTCCCGCCCGGGCCCTCGTCGTGCACCTTGCCACAATAGCAACAACTGAAAAGTTATGTCAGGCAACTAACTAGTATCCACAAAGCAATTTATTTGCCGGAGAAGGAGAAAGAGGTTGCCGCTAGCAGAGATAATGAAGGTCCTGTGGCTCCCAGAGACCAGGTGTACATTAAGGTCTTCCGGAGGAAATGGCCCATTCGTCATGGTTCAGGCAACACCTACTGCTGTCCAGGTCGAGGACAACACAACATGGTACCATCTGAACCAAGATTTAAGTATATATTCTCTGTCTAGTGAGTGTATCTAGGGCGAGATGACAAGGTGAGGGTAAGCAAACTTAATGTTCTGATAAGGATGTGCTAGGTCACCAGAGAGACAGGGGCAGCAAGATAACTTAATAGTCTGACCTTGGATGTGCTGGTTCATGCTTTGCTACAAGACTGGTATGAATCAGCTGTCCAGAGGCTGGGCGTGAAGATGGGAGAAGATGTGCTGCAGAGATAAACAGTGATTGCTGAATACTATTTAAGCTGTTAGTCAGAAAGGTTGGGTAGGGCGATGTATGAGCCATCTCTGTCCCCTCCATGTTTTGGCCAAGACATGTTTGTATTAAATACTTAAATGCCTTCTGGGACTCAGTCTTCTTTATTATGGAAACCCTGAAGTATTTTTAGCCATTACACACCAAAGTCGGAAAAGCAACTCAGGAGAGTGCCAATCTGAAAAATAAAAGAAAGAAAACGAGGAAGATGAAAAGGATTGTGGGTCTAATAACTGTACTGTGTTGGGTGATAGCAGGAATGCTGATAATGAAGGGACTGGTCCTGGAGGAGGTAATGAAGATCACCAGAGGTGCAGAAGGCAATCACCAGAGCATTCGCAAAAACAGCAACCAGAAGGAGCAGTCCGCCTCAGAAAATTTAAGTATGATGCAACCATGCCACACCACACCAGATCAGTCAGGACACCAGGATTCTGTAAACTCACACATAGGTCACGTACACAGTCAACTTGTAACACAAGGGACCACACCCAAAACCAACGTAGTTACACCAAATTTAAAACACTCTCCCATTAAATTAAGTGACGAGGTCAGTTCAGACCATCGTCAGGGGGGACTGGATGGGACTGGGGACTTCGCTGCGGTTTGCTGGGGTGCAGGCAGCTTGGACCGAGACAGGAAGAGACTGAACAGGCTAGTGAAGAGAGCCAGCTTGATCCTGGGCCGCCCGGTGGACTCTGGGGAGGAGGTGAGTAAGAGGAGGATGCTGGCAAAGTTGACCTCTATCTTAGACAACTCCTCTCACCCGCTGCACCTGATTGTGGAGGCTCTTAGCAACTCCTTCAGCGGACGGTTAAAACATCCACAATGCAAAACGGAACGTTTTCTTAGATCATTTATTCCCACCTCTGTGAGACTCTATAACTCCACACTTTAACTGCTCATCACTATTATCTTTTCAGTACAATATTCCATTGTGCATTTTATATTTATATGTCAACTAATTTTTTAGTATTTTATTCTACATATTTCATATTCCACCAGTGTTATATTGCTGTCTGTCTTTTACCTCTGCACCTTATTCCTTTATTTGTTATGTATGCTTCCGTAGCATGTGAATTTCCCCCTGTGGGATCAATAAAGTATTTATTTTTTCTTCTTCTATACAATTTAATGGTCACAATATCAGAGTATAAATAATCCTAGTTATAGACCAATTCGAGATAAACTACAAAATGTAGCTGCCTCCAGAGCAAGAAGGCCTAGACCAATAGCAGATAAACTTTGGGAAAAAGCTAATGAAAATAGCTGGTATTTATGGGCGTGGTACACAACAATAGAAATGACTTCTAGTGAGGGCACCATGTGTTTGGAATCACCAGGAGTAGTTCCAATTGTGGTTCCAGAAAAAGATACTTTTGAAGAATGCGCCTTAGTACAGAAACAAGCTTGTAAATTGGGAGAGTTCAATAATGCATGCTGTGTGCCATTATTTTTTAAATTCTCCATGTGTGGAATTAAATGTAGATTACTCTATGGGTCAAGAAGAATTCATAATTACTTAAATAAGTATCGAGGGTACAAAATAGAAGAAAAATGAGTTTAATATTTCAACAACACAAAATGGTTAATCAACAATTGGATTACTGACACAAACAGTAGATTACGAAGCTGAAAATGAATGTTTTGCTAGTGGAGGTTTTACAGAAAGCGAAGGAACTCTCATGGGAAACACAACAGTAAATGTAAGGTAACTTGGGTTTTATCTTGGTTTGCACATGCTAACATGACACCTATATTTATTACTACACCAGTTTGGTATGAGAACGCTCAACCATTAAGCCAGACATTTGACAATATGACAATGACACTTCCTCCTCTTTACTTAATGAGTGAATAAACTAATATTAGATAGTTACTTTATGTGTGGAGAGGACATCTTGCGAAAAACACCTTGCCACCACGATGTATAGGTTTGTGCACTATGGTAAGATTGAAAATGCCTGTTACAATGTTGCATGAAGGTATGAATAAAGTGATTAACCTTGATCAAGTGAATACCAATCACAGAGTGAAGAGACAATATGTGCCTGACCAGCGTGTTCATCTTGACAGAATAGGACAACCTAGAGGAATCCCAGATTAATTCAAGGCAAGACATGAAGTTAAAGCAGGATTTGAGTCCATTTACCTTAATTAACAAAAATGTAGAATGGATTAATTACATTTACTATGATCAACAGGACATTTTTAATTATACTAGTGATGTTCTTGGACTATTAGGTCAGCAGCTGCATGAAACTAGTAGGATGGCATTGCAAAATCGACAGGCAATAGATTGGATTAAGGCAGACCAAGGCAGAGTCTGCCAGATGTTTGGAGGTCAGAGCTGTACTTATATTCCAAGCAATACTGCACCTGATGAAACTTTCACTGCAGCAATGGCTAAACTTAAAATCCTTAGAGAACAGCTTAGTCTTGTTGTGCAACAGATCGGTAGGATTTGGCTATGAATAATTATGAATGATTGCTTAGGGCAATTACTAATAATATTAATAATTTTATGTCAAAATTGTCAAGTTTGGGGCACCACCTGGATTCCAGGAATATCAATAGCCAAATTGACAGCAATTGACTGCCAGTTGCTATACATGTAGGTGAAATAACAAACAACGGTTTTCCAGAATAGAAGAGTTTATTCAAAAATTTAACTCAACTTTCAGTTAAAATGCTTTAATCAACAAACTCACTAAGCTAGTAACACACAACTAAACCACTAAGAAAAAGATAAATAAAACTAACACCCAAAAGTAAACAGTTAAAGTGATAAATATGCAAGAAGTAGAAACAATAACCAATAATTTGATAGTGATGTCACAGTTCAGTATGGATATGTTGCTTAAAGACCAAGGCTTGTATAGAAAAGTTTGGGAATGAAGTTAAATTAGTTTTAAACTATTGTGGTTAGTTTAAAACTAATTAGCACCTTTTGGTTTGTTTCAAAACCACCAATTCAAAATGCAAAGCAGAAGTGAAGAAAAACATTCTTTGGAAGAAGTAATGTTTCAAAAAAATCATTTGCTAAATTAGAAATCAACTTGAAATCAAACCTTGTTTATCCTAAACTAATCTCGCCTCTGCCCAGACATATGGAGGACTACGGGGTCATTGGAAAAGCAATACAGCATTTTGACAATGAGTGCTTAATTGTGAATTAAAAATATAGATTGCTAAATATAATTTCAAATTCAACAATTAATCCATACAAAAAAAACAAATTTGAAAAGCATTTTGTAATTGCACATTTTACATTGAAATATTAAAGAGGAATTGCAAATTGTATTTATTATTTGATTATTAAATACTGCAATTTGAAAATGTTTTTCAAATGCTATTTCAAAATGGAGAATTAAATAACACATTTAATAAATGAGATTGTAAATTTCTTTCCTTTTCATACATTTAAAGAAGTTATTCCCTTTTCTACATACATTTTCACTTTCCAGCTCTCATTTTCAAATCCTTTTTGCAATTGCATTTCCTAAATGGTTTCCCTCTCCTTTTAGCATTCAAGTGACCCTCCTGGTCCCTGAGCACACTGAAAACTAAGTTCAACCAATCACAGCTGCTCCTCGAATGTAACCAGCTCTCTCATTGGTTAGACACGAGCTGTGTAGCTCAGCAAGGTCCACCCAAATGTGTCTGTCTCAAACTAGTATGGACAGTAGCAACATTTTAATATTCCCATATACCACACTCATTTATGTTTGCATTTAATGACATTTTAATCTGTGTTGAAGACAATTCCTCATGTCGGACCAGGTGATTTGGTGTGTCGTAAGAAGGTAGTTGCCAGGGCTACAGAGCAATTTTCCTGTTAAGAACAGCCTACAGGTTGTTCGACTCTACACAACAAATCACCACTGACATAGGATTTACGGTTTTATTTCAATGTCATCCGTATAATAATAATAATAATAATAATAATAATAATAATAATAATAATAATAATAATAATAATAATGATGCATTTTATTTTAAAGCGCCTTTCTGGACACTTAAGGTCACTGTATATAAAAACGCAAGAAAAAGTTTGGGTTATGGCACGTGCTGCTGAAATTTGAACCAACTGGAGCTTGCGGAGGGTTTTGCGAGGGAGGCCCAGGAGAAGAGAGTTGCAGTAGTCTAAGCGTGACTTAACCAGGGTATGGACGAGGATAGAAGCGGAGTGTACATTAAGGGAGGGGCGAAGACGATTGATGTTGTGGAGATGAAAATAAGATGACCTTGTGATGCTAATGATGTGAGATTGAAAAGATAGTGAGCTATCAAGGATGACACCCAGACTCTTAACCTGAGGGGAGGGGGAAACTAAAGTATTATCAATAATGAGAGAGAAACTGTTAAATTTTGAAAGTGTGTGTTTAGTACCAAGAAGAAGTTAAGTTTTTTGTGCGTTTAATTATAAGAAGTTTGAACTGAACTAGGATTTTAAATCCAGAAGGCAGGTGGTAAGGAAGGAGGGAGGAAGAGTGGAGGAAGTAAATAAATGGTTCTTGAAACAACAGTAGGCTGATGGATGAAGACCAAACCAGATGTTTCCCATCAGGACAGTGGTGTTGCCCGAACATTGTTTAAATTCTGTGTGCTAATGATGGTGGAGAAGTCTTGGGGAATCGATGGAGAACAACAGACCTGTATCATCGATGCCCTTTCCTGCTTAGAGAACGTATGTACCTTTGTAAATAAATACCGGAAAAAAGCTGCATTCCAGAATTGAAGCTATGTTGTCTTTTAATTAGTTTTCCAATACTATTTTGCATGTAAAAACAGGACCAACACTTGTATTTTATCCAGTCAGTAACAAATCCTTTATTTATCTTTAAATTATTTTCTAATTTAGTCTAGTTTTTAATATGCATACATCCTTCTCAAAATATTGTATGACAGTTCTCAACTGTTCAACTCTTGAAGCCTAAATTACCATTTTAAAACATGAGGCGCTGCTCTGTTTCTGGATTTACAACGTATTTCTGAAAGGAAACCCATCTTCTGTTTCCTGGAATTCAGACCTCTAAAGGCATTCAAAAAAAACACAAAATACAGTTCCCAACTATATTCAACAACAAAGACTTCCCAGGTCTACTCAACAGTATTATTTAAGCATTAATTTTATTTTGAACGTAAGAGACACCGCTCGGATGGATGTGCCATAACATAGCTGACCAGAAACAAAATTGAAGTAATTATTTTTGGAACTAAAGAGGAACGATCAAGAGTCAGCACACAGCTTCAGTTAAAGAAACTACTGATCAGGCCCGGAATCTAGTAGTAGTAATGGACTCAGACCGGAACCTCCAGGATCAGATAAAAGCAATAACAAAGTCAGACTTCTATCACCTGAAAAACATTTCTAGGATTAAATGACTAAAGTCGCAACAGGACCTTGAAAAACTCATCCACGTGTTTATCATGTACAAATGTATTGAAATGACTTCTTGTTAAGTGCCTTAAGATGACATCTGTTGTGAATTGGCGCTATATAAATAAACTGAACTGAACTGAATCTTTAGTCAGTTTGATTGCTGCAACAGTGTCTTCATAGGTCTGCCTAAAAAGTCAATCAGACAGCTGATCCAGAACACTGATGCTTGGGTCCTCACTAGAACCAAGAAAGAAGAGCACATCATACCAGTTCTAAAGTCCTTACACTGGCTCCCTGTAGCTCAGAGAACGGAATTCAAAATACTTTATTAGTTTATAAATCATTGAATGCCTTAGCACCAACATATGCTGAAGATCTGTTGTCACTATACCAATCCCCCAGACCACTTAGGTCCTCTAATTCCAGTCTACTCAGTATCCCTAGAATTAGAACCAAACATCGACAAGTAGCTTTCAGCTTCTATGCTCCCCTTATCTGGAACAGACTTCCAGATGACTGCAAAGCTGCTGAAACACTGAGCTGTTTTAAATCAAGGCCACATACCCATGTGTTTAGAGCTGCCTTTGAGTAATGTTCTAATGTGTCATTTATTGTGTGTGTGTTTTATTCTTTATTGCTGTTTTTATTCTATCCCCTAGCCACCCAGAGCACCTTGAATTGCCTTGTTGTTGAAAGTGTGCTATTCAAATAAAACTGCCTTGTCTTGCCTTGCGTTGCTCATCTTCTGGGAATTTCAACCTGTTTTCCGAAACAAGATCCCGTCTGGTTCCAGGAATTGAAACCCACAAGGCTTTCAAAGAAACTATTCTTTGCTCCACTTATTAATACTTTAAATCCTTCACAGTTTAAACATGTAGTTTATCACAATAGGCTAAGGTGCCTTCTAAAATCACAGTAAATCTACAGAAAAAGAAATCCACATCAATCTAGCAGAAATTTGATGATGGCGCCTTGCAGAACTCTGCAGGTCATGGCATTACTCTGCACAGGGAGAAGGCTGGGATTACCCTAGAATTCCTACACCCAGGTCTTTAATTTCCGCATCAGGTGAATATTCAAAAATAATAGAGGAACAAAAATGCCTTTCAGTTGGTTTAATTAAGAATCAAAATCCCTGATGCAAAAATCTAAATGCAGTCGAGCAGAGGGTACAACAGCGCTGTGTTTCTTCAAGCAGCATTTTGCGAAAAGGACCCCAAACTCTGTCTCCTTCCATAATTTATACTAGCCTTCAGCCTGCCTCTCACCTGTACAAGTAGAATAGAATCACTTGTTTGTTTTTAAAATTTATTACTGTCCCCTTTGGGAGTGTGACCTTGCATGCATGTCTCTTGTGGAAGTATAACCAAACATGCAGAGGGATACACTGTAAACCTGGATTTCATATCTAATCAAACATTTAAAGTATAATGTACTTACATGACTCAAATCAATCAAGTTTTGATTGCATTACTAGCAAATGTAAGTATGTTAAACTAATTTGTAGACCTAGTTGAGTCTGTGAATAACTTTAAGTGAAATAGCTTAAAATTCCCAAGTTTTAGTCATGCAATGCACGATGGGAACATGAAAGCCATCACTTTGCCGCCATGCTTTTTGCTGAGAAGACGTCACTTTCCTGCCGTGCACCAGACAGTCCAGTTGCTGCTAAAACTCGCCAGAGACGGTAAGTAGCTTTGGTCTCGCCCTCCCGCTGTCAATTTAATTTGTTTGTGTGTTGATATTAAGGGATGTTGGTGAGTAGTGGGACGCTATAACTTTAACTAACGTTAGTTTGGCAGCCATTTCTACCTGCTATCTAACGCTACAGTTCGAAAGTTTTTTTTTACTTGGTGCACTGTTTGTGAGAAGTCCAATGAAGCAGTTTGATGTCGATGGACATTAACATTGTCACCCGTTAAGGTACTTAGCTAGCCAGCTAAAAGCTAAGTAAGTTACTTTTATCACTGGAGGGTCTTTTTGTGAGTAACCTTAGGGAAAGACGTTTTCAACGTCTAGGTCAACAGACATCACATATAAGTTAGCCACCGGTTTGATGGCTTAGCTAGTCAAATTGCATTTCTTGCTTGACGCGCTGTTTATGAACTTGGAAAACTGATGTTTTAACCAGTTCAACAAGACATTTTTCACCTGTAGCGTCTTGGCAGACGCTGTCCCTATTTGCAGATTAAGAGACACTGCAGACGAAAACTACGCGCATTCATGGTGGGGAAGGGAGCGCAACCATTTTGTAACATTGCTAACTTTTTTTTCTTACAGGAGGGGCTTTTGTGAGCAGTGTAAAACTGTTGTTGAAAAACGTTTTTCCCCTGTGACTTTAGCGTCTTGGTGAAATTGCCTGATCCACGCTGAACGAGGGACACACACTCGGTGAGAAGAGGAGTGTAAGAGACCACATTTGATTGTTTTTCTCCTAGTATTAAATGTGAATGACAACTTTGACCATTCATTTTATTATTGTCTTATGCATGACATAGGCTCCACTTTAGCGATTATTTTACCTTTAAGCACTTAAGAGAAAGTGAATTGCAACCGGATTATGCAAACTGAGTATATTAGCAATACACCCCTAATAAGGACATTATGTCTTTAATGTTAGCTTATTTGAAAATAGAGATATATTGTTACAATAAACTACTATAACTTATACAAGTTCCTTTGTCTCTTATTTTCTTTGTTTTATTGTGTTGCAGGTCATTGGAAGAGATTCTTTTGAACCCAATATCTTGAAATTAGCAACAAACTGAATACCATTCTCTGAAAAATATGCTTTTGATGTGTAAGTACTGACCTATTATCTGTGCAAAGAGAGCATAGCTATTTAAACACTATTTGCGCTTCGCAGAAAAGAAGTTGTCCAAAACAAGCCTGCCATCAGCCAGATGGTACATCGATGGCCAGCTCTTTTCACAGTGTTTAAAAAAGGAGTATGTGTTACTGTAATGTTGAATACAATTTTTCCATAGATTCTTGTTTTTAGCTTTTTATGCAATGCATGCCTTGTTTCAGGGTTTTTACGAGTTCACCAGAGTGGTGGGGAAAAGTCTGCAAGAGAATTTCTTTGATGAACTTCACCGTTTCTTTCAAAGGCTGATGGACCTCTTTAGGAAGAAGAAAGGCATGACTGGCCAACTTTTGGCTGAGCTTTTACGTCAGACAAAGGTGGGTTTGACAACATTAGTCTACTACATCTTTCCTTTCTCTGTTAATCTCTTTTGTATTTCCTTTTTTCTCTGCTCTTTATCTTTTTCTTTCTTCCCATCTCATATCGTCTCCTTTTCTGTCTTCATTACCTAATTTTATTTTTTGTCCTCCCTTTTCCTCTCCTTTTGTTTTCTTTTACATAAACGTGGTGAATTTCTGAAATTTATTTGATAAATACATGTGCAGTGTTAGAAGAAAATGTCTTGTTGCAAATTTTGCTCACGCACACACACACACCTGGACCTGGAGGTGGACACACACACACAACACACACACACACACACACGCACACACGCACTCACATAAACTCATGCACACACCAACAAACCTGGACCTGGAGGTGGACACACACACACAAACCTGGAGATTGAGGTGGCGCAGCTCTACAATAAAATACAATTTTACCCATATTAAATAGTTAAAAAATCTGAATCAATCTGTGACAGTTAGCGTGGATATTGTGGTGGGCCACCACAAATTAATGAATGTATGGGAAACCCTCATATGAATATCCTTAGCAAGATATGTTTTAACTCTTGTGTCCACTAACTTGCAGACCACTGAGCCAACAGATATCAGGTGCCTATGTCTTCGAGGACTGCCTGTCATCTTGGCGAAGGATTCTTCGGCCTTCTTCAAGACATGCTCTGTAAGTTAATTTGTTTTTGTAAATGTTGCAGGTGCATGCTCCTTTTGTCTCATTTTTAGCTGTTAATGAACACTGCCATTTATTTTCAGAATAATTTGATCAGCATCAGTGTCTCCATTAAGTCTCTATTTTATGGCCAAACAAAGATAGCTTACCCACTTTCATTCCCAGTACTGAGTTCTGATTGCACTTGTTAGATTCTGGTTGCTCCAGTCATCAAATATCTTATTGTGTATTTTACTTTCAACTGGTAAAGTAGAAAAAAAAGCAATTAAGGTCAAAGCTACTTAGAGTCATAAAAAATGATAAAACTGAAAATGAAGAACATCTTCAGTATTTTATGATCATCATCAAACAAGACATTTAAAAAAAACTAAGATGGCTTGACTGAGCTTTTTAAATGACTTGAACTTGTCAGGGACAGGAGGCACCACACATTCTCCTAAGAATTATTGAATGAAAGTTATTAATTGAACTGATGGGCCTTTTGCATACCTGCAAAGTGTAGAAACAAAACAGTTAAACCTGAAAAGTTAAGGGGAAAAAAGACCAGCACCCCAAACAAATAGTTGTTTTAGTGCATCAAAGTGCTAATACTATTAATGTGAAAGGAAGCGGAACAGGCTTATTTAACCGTAAAATTGCCAGAAAATCAGGAAAAAGGAAAATTCTGTTATCTGTTTATACTCTGTTTAATATGCAACTAGACCCAAACTTTGTTTACAACTGATTGTTGGAATTACAGGCGACTCTTACAGTTTTTGGAGTTAATTTTTTTTTAAATAAAAACACTTAGTGCAATGTGAATTGTATGATTATTTGATCCGATGAGATGTCCTGAATATCCAATGAAGAAAAAACAAAAAGGATCTGAAAGAAAATCACCTAATGTGTTTTATTCTGTTCCAGTTTGCAGACAGCTCCTTAAACCCTGGTGAATCAAGATTTTTGAGAACTTAACAAAAGCCCCCAATGAGCAACTCTTCATTCAACAACCTTCATTTAACAAAGCAGTTTTTCTAACATCACTGCAACATGTTTGTCATGCTACAGATGAACTTTATTTTAAAAATGGGACAGATATAAAACTGACGTGCTCGTCCTTTACCAGAGTATGGTTAACAAAGATGTCTCTTCATGTGCCCAGTCCATGAGCACACATCGTCTGTTTTTGATTGGTCAGTCTTGTTAATAAATGAGTAAATGAAAAGGGCCAAGTCAAGACTGGCGCCAGCCCATGGGTAGGCCTGGTGCCTTTTGAAGCCCAGCAACAGTCTCCTAGCACAAGTCAAAGAAAAGAGACAACAGAGGATGGGAAGTAAACTGCACTCACACCATTCAGTGCAATCAACCTGTCTTATAGCAGATATTATTCTGAGCTTGAAAACCTTAATGTAACCATTACATTAATAGAAACAACTCCAATTTAGGCCTCCAATGTACATTCAAAGTTCTTGACATTCAGAAGAAACAAGAAGGAGAGAGAAAAAATGAGAATTGTTTGTGACTGGAACTGTTGGAATAGATGATTGTTGTTGCTCAGGTGAGAAGATATCACTGGTATGAAGATCAGGCATGGGTGGCTAGTGGAGAGTGGACACCAGTGTTAGCTGGGAAACATCAGTTCTGGGAACAGTACTTCCAGAAACACACTGTGAAGAAAAGACAAGATTGGTTACTTAGCTATTTCAAATCAGTTTAATTCAATTAAATAACATTTTATTTATCCCAAAGTGAAATTAAATGTTGACATGACTCAAAACATCCAAGTATCTTCAAAGACTCATTGTGGATGGGGATGCTGTGGGCAACAAGGATCTCAAGTAGCAGTCAATATCACAACGAACCTGAAGAGGCCTTTGACTGTTACTGTATGACAGTCTCAAGACTGTATTGACTTGATTAAAATTATTATGATGAATTACTCTTTCTTGAATAAAATTTCTGGATCCTATATTTGCTCTTGTTTGTACACAAGCTTTCTTGTTCTGTTATTTTCTAGGTGATGAGCCATTTGGAGATCAATTAAATATACCGTAAACACTTTACATTGTTACTGGGTCCCTGTTCTAACAAAGATATATCACCTACTGTAAGTATTTATTTATACATTTTATGTTGAAATTTTTGATTTGAAAAAGTGTTTCTTCGGCTTTAGATTTATGTTGTAATTATATTTGTGTTTTAATTCTTTCATTGCGCTCTCTAAAATACCAGAATTTGCACATAACCTTATATTTTTGTCTGTCTGATTAAATAATTTTAAATAATCAGTGCCAATAGAACTGATCTGATGTTCTGATCAGTACTTGAGTACCCTTTCTACGTATTTTTACTCTCAAGTCAGTTTTGCCAACAGAAGGTAGCTGAAGTTGACCCAGTAGCTAGATGTCGCAAGATGACGTCACACACTTTTTTGCACATTGGTGACATCATCACATCACATCACATATACGTCATTTTCTTCTTCAAAACATTTAATATGAATAGATTATAATCATGCTTATGAAGAAGAAGAATATATTAATCATAATGACATATGTAAAATGTAAAAATTGTGCAAAGCAAGTTAATAGTAAGCAATTAAAAAAAAGGAAAAGATGGTCCTCTTTCTAGTCTCCCCTTTGGTGGGAGGTGTGGTTCAGATCAAAACTCTACACTGCACTTGAATTTTAATTGGGCATTGCTACTGGCTCAGCCAGTTTGGCTGCCCTGCCGCTTTGGAATTTAAAAGAAGCCGAGTCTCCACCATTGCCTCCTCCACAGAACCTTTCCTCTGGTGAAGGAAGATCACAGTGAGCTGAGTGTGATTTGCAGCCCTGTGGCTGTGCAGTGTGTTCCCGTCAGCCGTGTCATCTTGGACTACTCTCCTTGCTTTGCAAATAAAACTCATTTAATAAACAACTGGCTTTTTGTTTTCCTTGTGATCAGGTATTTGTGTTTTACAGGTGTTAGAGGGCTAACCCTGACACTGACCCACTGAAATCGTTCAGTGTGACACACCTCTAGAGCTCGGTGGAGCTCACAGTGTGGCATGAAGAAAGTCATTTGAGATGGCAAAAGAATGCACAGTGTGTGTCTCTATTGCTTTCCATCTTTCTCACTGTCTGTGTGTGCCACTGCAGCAACGCCGGCCGCTGTCAACATGTTAATCACAGCCCAGACCAGGCCCAGCCCTCTACCCCCTGCGCTTTCTCTGGTTCGCCAGGAAACACCTCCTTTTGGCGCAGTGTAGTTTGAACATATTGCATTCTCTATGGGGTAAGGACATTGTCAAAATAAAAGCGTACTCATAGGTTAAAATGTGTGCATATTGGTAATAGTTGTGCATAAATACAAATTTGTAAACTATTGAATGAGGCAAACCACACATAAAACAGAAGTGTATATTTTTCCTGTGAGAATGCACTTCAAAGTTACATCTGAAATACATCACAAGTACAAATTACATATTTATATTTGTGGTTTCCTCATTATGAACATGAGCGATGAGCTTGAGAATACACATTTCTTCTTTGAGAATAAGAATCTCCAACTGGGCACATGGTCACGTGATCAATGGAGCTTAGATAAGTCGATTAACACAGCACCGGTCCAGACTCCAGTGGGCGGTAGTGAACGTCAAGCTAATTGTCAAGTGATGGTAAAAAGCAAGAATTATTCAAAATTTTATTGAGGATCTGAAATTAAAATGCTATATTTACATCAACATCTTGTGTTATGTCTCTACCTTTATCTATTGTTCATACTCTTAAAGGAGCTGTATGTAAGAAATGTATTTCAATTAATCATAAAATGGCCCTGATATGTAACTAGACATTAAGAAATCCTGTTCATTTCAAATACTTATATCACTGACAACAGTAGTACGCCCAGGATATTGTCATTGAAAAAGTGAAGTTGCAGCCCTCAACTGATGTTGATGTTGTCATCTTGTGTTTTGGCCTGAAGCGCCACCCCCCACCTATACCAATGATGAAGTCAACTGTGTTTCGGCATCGGGGTTGCCAGCTCTGCTCTAGTTACTACAGCTGCAGCTACAAAAGTGTTTCAGATAAAAAATATCTAACGTTACAACACCTAAAAGACCTCGTTATCATTCAGAAATACGTTGTGACAAAGTCAGAAATAAAACAAGGATTTGTATAGGAAATGCCTTTGCAAGATGGAGACGGCTGAAAAAAGAGAAGAATTTGAAGACGGATGCCAGTGTTATTAATTTTCTCCTGGACAGGTAAAATTCATCTATGTTTGGCTAACCTGTACTTAATTTAAATGGACATTTCAAATATTCATGACAGTCAAACAAAGTTATGCATGTTCGTGCAAAGTAACATTACGTTAGCGCATATGGAGGAGGAGGGTCATCGAATTGAAAAAAGAAGGAATTGTTTGGGAAATAAAAACGGTGAGTCGTCATTGTTAACATTAGCAATGCATTATCAGAGCCCGTTTCTCTGTCATTATAATGAACAGAAAACAACTTTCTGTATAGGACCGCATAGGACTCGTCACTTGCCATTGGAAGCTCCTTGTAGCAGCCTACTTTCCTGCTAAATCCTGCAGCCTATCTGAGTCAGGGAGGATGGGGAGGGGATACACCACTCTACAGTATTTTGAAAGTGATTGCAGTACCAGTTTTGGACACAATCTTACATACGGCTCCTTTAAAATCTGTCGTTTGTGTACAGTATTGTTACAGTAAACCTGTGAAAATGATAAAGCGGTCCTGTGTAATTTCATTTACGGACAAAAGAATCACAAATACATTTTTTAGATCTTTACTAATGAAATATCTTTTACCAAACCAAACTAAAAGACAATATAGGGTATTCTACAAATGTTTGGTGTAGAAGATGTGAACAAAATAAGGAAAAAGTACTTATCATATCCTATCCCTCCAAAGGTTAAGGAATTACAATTTAGGATATTAAATGATATATATTTAACTAACAAATTAATTAAAATTAGATTTAAAGGAGATGTTAATGGAAGCTTTTTCTGTGACAATGAGACAGAAAATTTGAAACATCTCTTCTTAAACTGCAAGTTTGTTCAAAATTTTGGGAAAGAGATGTGGAACTGGATGAAATCTAAGAGTATCAATCTGCCTCCTCTGGCAATACAGACTATGAAATTTCACGCGTTTGTACTAAATAAAAATGAAGATCTACTACTACTACTACTAATTTTATTAGGAAATTTTTTATACACATGATTTCATAATATTTACTAAATCCCTTAAATTAGTTAATAGTGAGTCCGCTATTACTTTAATTTCACTATTTGAGGACTTTTCACTAATATAAATGGTTCCGTATCCCCTTGTTAGATTTCTTTTCTTTTTTTCTTTTCTTTTTTCTCCCTTTATAAAACTATATAAAAAGATCATTTTTGCTATGTATGGTTCTGTTTAGTTTTTTTATCATTTGTATTATGTTTTTTCTTTAAACTACCTGATGGTATGATTATGACGATCAATCTGTGAATGCCATATATTTAACTGAAGTTTTAGTTGTCTGTATTACTGATATCTCTGTACTGTATGAAACAGATTGCTAATGTTCAGACGTGAAAATTCTCTGGTTGATTTAATAAAGAAAAAAAAAGAAGCAGGTTCACTACCGCCCCCTGGAGTCTGGACCAGTGCTGTGTTCATCGACTTATCTAAGCTCCATTGATAAACCCTTGATCACGTGACCATGCTCCCATCTGCAGATTTGTATTCTCAAAGAAGAAATGTGTATTCTCAAGGTCATCGCTCCTCAGGTTCTTAATAAGGAAACCATAAATGCCATCCATCCATCCATCCATTGTCTCCCGCTTATCCGAGGTCGGGTCGCGGGGGCAGCAACCTAAGCAAAGAGACCCAGACTTCCCTCTCCCCAGCCACTTGTTCCAGCTCCTCGGGAGGAATCCCAAGGCGTTCCCAGGCCAGCCGAGAAACATAGTCCCTCCAGCGTGTCCTGGGTCTTCCCCTGGGCCTTCTCCCGGTGGTACGTGCCCGAAACACCTCACCAGGGAGGCGTCCGGGAGGCATCCTGACCAGATGCCTGAGCCACCTCAACTGACTCCTTTTGATGTGGAGAAGCAGCGGCTCTACTCTGAGCCCCCTCCGGATGACTGAGCTTCTCACCCTATCTCTAAGGGAGAGCCCATTTCAGCCGCTTGTATCCGTGATCTCGTTCTTTCGGTCACCACCCAGAGTTCGTGACCATAGATGAGGGTAGGAACGTAGATCGACCGGTAAATCGAGAGCTTCGCCTTTCGGCTCAGCTCTCTCTTCACCACGACAGACCGGTACAGCGACTGCATAACTGCAGATGTCTATCGATTTCCCGCTCCATTTTTCCCTCATTCGTGAACAAGACCCCCAGATACTTAAACTCCTCCACTTGGGGAAGGACCTCATCCCTGACCCGGAGAAGGCAACCCACCCTTTTCCGGCTCAAGACCATGGCCTCGGATTTGGAGGTGCTGATTCTCATCCCAGCCGCTTCACACTAGACTGAGAACCGCCCGAGCGAAAGCTGTAGATCACATTCTGATGAAGCTAACAGGACCACGTCATCTGCAAAAAGCAGAGACCCGATCCTGAGGCCACCAAAACGGATCCCCTCAACACCTTGGCTGCACCTAGAAATTCTGTCCATAAAAGTTATGAACAGGATCGGTGACAAAGGGCAACATTGGTGGAGTCCAACTCTCAATGGAAACAAGCCTGACTTACTGCCGGCAATGCGAATCAAACCCTGGCACCGGTCGTACAGGGACCTAACAGCCCGTATCAAGGGGCCCGGTACCCCATACTCCCGGAGTACCCCCCACAGGGCCCCCCAAGGGACACGGTCGAACGCCTTCTCCAAGTCCACAAAACACATGTAGACCGGTTGGGCAAACTCCCACACACCCTCCAGGACCCTGGTGAGGTTGTAGAGCTGATCCAGTGTTCCACGGCCAGGACGAAAAGCGCATTGTTCCTCCTGGATCTGAGGTTCAACTATCCGTCGGACCCTCCTCTCCAGAACCCCCGAATAGACCTTACCAGGGAGGCTCAGAAGTGTGATCCCCCTGTAGTTGGAACACACTCTGTGGTCCCCCTTTTTAAACAGGGGGACCACCACCCCGGTCTGCCAATCCAAGGCATCTGCCCCCGATGTCCACGCAATATTGCAGAGCCGCGTTAACCAACACAGCCCCACAACATCCAGAGCCTTGAGGAACTCCGGTCGAATCTCATCCACCCCCCGGAGCCTTGCCACCGAGGAGCTTTTTAACGACCTCGGTGACTTCAGCACCAGAGATTGGAGAGCCCGACCCAAAGTCCCCAAACCCTGCTTCCAGATTGGAAGGCGTGACAGTGGGATTGAGGAGGTCTTCGAAGTATTCCATCCACCGACCCAAAACGACAGGCGTCGAGGTCAACAGCACACCATCCCCACTGTAAACAGTGTTGGTGGCAGACCGCTTCCCCCCCCTGAGACGCCGGATGGTGGACCAGAATCACTTCGAAGCCGTACGGAAGTCGTTTTCCATGTCCCCTCCAAACTCCTCCCATGCCCGAGTTTTTGCCTCAGCGACCATCCGAGATACAGTTTTTACACGTTCTAAATAATATTAGGCCAAACCTAATATTTGAATACTTTATAATGTTTATAATTTTCAGTTCTTCTATAAGTATTTCATAGATCTTTTTTAAATAATAGAGGTGATATTATTATTTTAAGTTATGTTGTTGAGGCAAAATTAGGGTCATGTTTTATCAAGATTTCTATGTATTACTTTAGTGCAACTAAGAATTAAAATAAATAAGTTATTTTGGAAATAAAGAGAGATGCACTGACACATACTACATCGATAATACATGCTATTGTTCTTTTTTTTTTAAGGGGGGGGGGCACCCAAATGGCTAGCACCAGCCCTGGGTAGAGACACCATACTGTACAATTTTATTTCTAGAGCACTTTACACATAACATAGCAGTCAACCAAAGTGCTGTACAGGGAATAAAATATAAAAGCAGACAATCAAAAAGAAGAGACAAAGTAAAATAACCTACAAGATAAAAGCAGCATAAAATTATGGAGAAGCAGAACCAAATGCGTAAGAAACTCATACAACAGACAAACCCCACAACGCAGAAATACATCTGGAGCTATTTGAAAGCTAAACTAAAATAGCAGGTCCTTAATTGAGATTTTAAAACATGGAGCGATGAGGATTGTCTGATCGCAAGTGGGAGCTCATTCCACATTTTGGGGGCACACACTGAAAAGGCTCTTACCCCACAACACTTCAAGCGCGGTTGGGACCCACAGGACATGGTGGTCACCAGACCTGAGAGCACGAGAGCCCTAGTAAGGGCAGAGAAGTTCTGATAAATACGAAGGAGCAAGACCATTTAATGACTTAAAAACATTAGTATAGTATAGTATAGTATAGTATAGTATAGTATACTATAGTATAGTATAGTATAGTATTTTAAACTGTATTCTGAGGTTTTAGCAATCATTCCAAGTTGAAAAAAGCATGACCTTACCAGTGAGTTTAGTTGTGCATCCATTTTAGGTTTTGAGTGGCGCAGGGATTAAGGCCAGATCAATAGTAGGTGACGCACCTTTACCACTGTGTTCAAACAAAACTGCCTCCGTTTTAGAGTCATTTGAATGCAGAATATTAGCTGCCAGCCAACCCTTAAAGATTCAATCTTGAATGTTTTATTGAACTGTTATTTCAAGTTACAGGTTGGAGTCATCAACTCTTTTGTATGCTGGGTTTATAATTGCATACAGAGGGACTTATCATTGTGGTCTGAAAAAAATATAGCATAAATTACTATCAGTATAATAATCATTATGCATCATACCCGAAATATACCTTCAATGTTATATCAGAGAACCATTCTCAATCATCAGCACGTCCCAAGAACTCAAATAATAGCCATGTAGGCCTCTTAACTACCATGAATCAACATAGTAAATTGAACAGAAATCTAATATGGGTAAACTTCACCAAATATGCTCAACCGTACATGAACTATATAATAAAGACATTGAAACTCACCTTCTGGCATTTACACACAGCAATAAACCACAATAAACTGAGAAAACCTCCTGTTTGAGCTCCTGCAGCGGGAGAGGGAAAGAAAAAAGCAGACGCTGGACTATGACTGCATCGCTCCAGTGGTGCATTCAAATAGCGTTGAAAAGCTATGCTGAGTTCAAGAACATAGGACATCTCAGCTTACCACGAAAAACACTGATGCTATCACTATAAGTTACAAATTAAGAGCAATGTGGAGTTTCTAACACAGCCACCCCGGACTGTCGGCACAGACAGTCACATCCAGGTAGGAAGGCCACTCAGGCATCTAAACCATCCTCTTCATCTTCAAACTTAGGCAGAGCAACCAGGTGGGCTGCCAGGCGGATATAAGTCTGGTCTGTTGAGGCTATTGCCTTTTACTGAACGAATTGCATCTCCCAGCATCCTTTTACTGAACGAACTGCATCTCCCAGCATCCGTTGCGCCGCCCTCAACCCATTCTCATTGGTCTGTGGCCAGTGATGACATCACAGAGTTGATAATGGGGGTGGAAAAATTAAAATCATCGTCTTTTGGTTGCTACCCGCGGAGCTGCAAGGAGACGCTTTACTTCACTGCTATCAAACTTTCTCCTTTTTCGTTCAAACCTGCTGGATCAGGCAAGAACTTCACTTTTTAAACTTAGAAGTGAACCTGCCAAGCAAACAGACTTCCTGTCCGTGTAACCAGGGAGTCCGCTGGCCTCTGAGCTCTATTGAAGTAGGCCTGAGTCCCTCAGCGCCTAAAATCGGACAAGTCCGTTTTCTGACTTCGGTTTTGTGCAAACCGCTCCTTTAAACTGGACACTCTCAGGCCGTTCTACATCATACGTCGTGGACTGTGAACAGAGTCATCACCAAGTAGGATAAATCTGGTTTATCTCTGTGGGTCTGGGTAGAGGAGATTTAGGTCCAACGGGTTAGGCTAGACCCCATTTTTCTGTTGGTTGATATAAGTTTGTGAACTTGTAAACCACTGTTATTCTTAGTCATCTGGCGTCGCCGTACGCTGACTCTGAATGTTGCATGCTTTGTGTTTTTTTATTTTACTTTGGTTGCAACCAGAAGCAGTATATTATATTGTATTTCCCGGCTTGTTGTATTGTCTGCTGTGGTCGGACAGGTCGCGTGGCCTCCGTTGATTCCCTTTTTCTGTCATCCCCTTTTCTTTTGTCCAAGCCACCATTGCTAATTGAAACTAGCCTTTGTTGAATCGCCATGCAGTCTTTCTTTGTCTCCCTTTTACAGCCGATCGCTCCAACTGATAATGTTTGAGTTATTGATGGTATTGAGGGTGTAAGCTAAATCCCCCTCATTCGCTCGCTGTCTCCCACACACACACACGCTATAAACCCTCCCCTCAACGTTAACTTTGTTCTATGTTTATGCATGCGTTAGAATAGATCGAAATTATAAATGAAATGTTTAGCTGTAAGGTTGACCTATTTTCTTAATAAATTTCCTTAATTAATGAGAAGTTTCTAGTTCTTTTTCAGTGTGTGCTCTAAATTTTGTTAAGTTTGTTGACTCCGCTCTTTCAGAAAAGACTGGTCTGGTTTAATAAAAAGTATCTCAATTCTGAGATTGGTGCCCCGATGATCTTTAGTAAACAGGTTAAACTCGAACGTCATCAATAATTATATTAATATTAATTTATTGATTATAATTATTGATGCTCAGATAAACCAGACACTTTTTAAAATTAAAAGTTACAACAGGTCCTTGACCTTAACGGCAGCAGTCCAGATGCGTCCATCAGCTTCAGGATAAGTAGTCGCCACCTTCCCAACAGGCCATAAAGCTCTTGGAAGCTTGGGATCAACGATGAGCACTATTTGGTTTGGGGTGAGGTATTCACCATCTCTGGGCCACTTCTGTCTTTCCTGTAGGCTAGGCAAGTAATGAGTGATGAATTGGGACCAGAAATGGTCACTCAGAACTTGACTATGTTTCAATCGTCGCTTGTCAAGGAGGTCACTGTGGTCATACATGACTTGAGGGAGTGATGCGTAATATCGTCCCATTAGCAAGATACTAGGTGTAATAAGATCTTGATCCGCTACACCAGTGGATACATAACCTAGAGTCTTTGCATTTAAAATGCTCTCCACTTCTATTAGAACTGTACAAGTTTCAGGTGGAGTCTGTTCTTTAAGCACAACTTTAAGGGCAGTCTTAATCGACCTCACTTCTCTCTCCCATACCCCGCCAAAATGTGGAGCGCTGTGAGGATATCTCTTGACTGCTACTCTCCGACGAAGAATCCAGAAACGTCATCGTAGTTCAGCTAACACTCGTTCAGGTTCAGGATGGAGAAGAGTCTCATCAAAGTCCTGAATGCTGAGATTCGTCAGGGGATGTTTTGGATCCAATATGATAAGATGGACGGTGTCTAGCTCCAGCTCCTCTGACTTCTTAATCTCCCTCCGACTCTAAGGAGTCTTGTGTCTTTATCATACTCAGGAGATAAAGAGCTCAATCAGCTGCAGGTCTGTCAGACATGAGCGTCCGGACCTCCTCCAGGAATGATTCTAACTGTGCTTGCGTCAACAGAAGGTTCTCAGCTTGAATGTAGTGAGCCGCTTCACTAGATGGGCTAGAGTCCATATCAGCCGCCCCATGAAGGAGACTGGTTGTTGCCTGTATGAAGTCCTTCCATGTGGAGATTGTACTGACATCTGGAAGCTGAGAATGGGAGTCAACCGTCACATCTACACAGAAAGAGGATTTCCCCAACACACTGTCTTCCGGTTCTGGACAGGAAATTGGGCTGGTTGGCCAGTGTTCCTCAGGTTGTTGCAGGAATTCTGGGCCTTGATGCCAACAATGTGGGCGAGACAGCTTCTTCATTGTCTTGCCTCTCATGATGTAATCAGCTGGGTTATTCAGACTGTCCACGTATCTCCAGTTGTTCACGTCTGTGAGGTTCTGAATCTCTGACACTTACGTCCCCACGAAAGACCTTATAGTGGCAAGACTCAGTTTTGAAAACGGTAGTGGAGTCCGACCAGAGAATAACATCTGATGGATAAGGAAAGTATTTTGAAGGACACTAGCGAGTTGAGCACCAGTAAGAGCAGCACTTAGCTGTAGGCGTGGGATAGACCATTGCTTTTGGGATCCACACAAGATCTGGCCAGGATGAAAGAAATGTAAACTTCCCCATGGGCATCTTGTGTCCATAAAAAGGCAACAGACCTGTAGGCTCTCTCTGAAGCATCGCAGAACATGTGAATGTCTCGAATTGATGTCGATAAATCAGTTGATTCTGGTGCATAACATCTGGGAATCTCCATCTGAATAAGATCAGGAAGTTCTTGCATCCAAGCAATCCATCGGTCATGAAGGCTCTGTGGCTGGATCGGATTGTCCGAGCAGAGTTGCTCCTTTCAGAGCTCCTGCGCCAAGATATTCGACCTCGTGATAAAGGGTACAATAAATCCAAGTGGATCATATTGACAGGCAAGTACTCTGTAGACGTCCCTCAATGTGGGTGCTGCTTCTGCCACGTGTCTGTTTTTGTACTTCAGGGAATCGCGTAGAAAATTCCAAGACAGTGCAAGGGTCGATTCTTGAAGACACTTTGAGACAGCCACAGGTCACTGCTCTCAGATATCAGATGGAAGATGCTGAATAACGACTGGGATGTTGCTGGCCCATTGGCATATCTCAAAACCCCCAGTGTGGAGTAGCTCAGGTAGACCATCAACTAGATCCTTAGCCCCCCTCTTTCGTATGTGTGCTGTGAAGACAGTTATCCACATAGAATGACCACTCAATACAATCTATAAGATCGGGGTTAGACTCACATGTGTCTTGGACATGTCACTGTAAAGCATAAATGGCACAGCAGGGGTTGCTTGTAGTCCCGGATGGCAGAACTTGCCACTCATAGGTCTTTGGCTCTTCTGTCCTCTTCATGTCCCTCCAGATGAAATGCAGAACTGGTCTCTCAGCTGACAAAAGATGTATCTGGTGGAAAATATCTTTGATGTCTCCACTCACTGCAACTGGGTATTGACGGAACCGAATGAGGACGCCTCGTAAAGATGAACCAAGGGCAGGTCCGGGGAGGAGAAGATCATTGAGAGACTTCCCTTCATACTGGAAAGAGCAATTATAGACAATCCTTTCCTTGTTGTTGTGCCGCACCATATGATGGGGGTATGAACCAGGATTTAGATGTTGTTTTAGCTACTTCAGATTCTACCTGACTGTTCAAGGAGGAGCAGCTGCTCTTTGTCTCTCTCCAGATCCGTTCCCTTTATTTTCGTTTCTGTTTACTTTTCTTGTTTTCTTTTCTTAACCTTTTCTTAGTTACTTTATCTACCCAGCGCCTGTAGTTACTGTATTGGACCGGATCTCTTGTTGGATTACTTTTTTATGGACTTATCAACATGGCTTTTTGCTCAGCTGAGGACTTTGAAAAACTGCTCCACAGAATTGAGGGCATTGAAACGAAGCTACGTCGTCTGGAAATTAATTTTGATCTCCAAGCTGATTATGGAAACGACACAACTTAACCTTTGGCTACACACAGGGAGAAACAGCCTAGCAGCCTGGTGTTACATCGGTCTAACCGTGTCACAGAGAAAACACAAAACAACGCTACTCCCTCAGCAAACAGACGTCTAACGGGCAGAACTCCGCACTCTAATGAAGACTGGCCAGCTTTAAAATGCACGGAATCATCAACCCCAGCCTGTTCTCCGAGGAAGAAAGAACAAAAGAAACTCCAGCACAGAGAAAGCTCTGAACCCAGACCTGCCGCTTCTGCTAAAAGTAAACAAAAGAGGTTTCAGCCAACAACAAGAGATATTACTCCACCTGGAATCCCGCTGAAAGACAGATTCGCAGCCCTGAGTTTCCCGAAAGATGACACAGCCCCCGGGCGGGATCAATCAAAGCCACCAGGAAAAACCCAGCCGCATCAAACGGACACATAAAAAAGTAAGAGCCCCCCCAGCAAAGATTGTTATCATACAAGACGGAACAATTAATGGAATTGAAGCTTTTTGTAGCAAGAACACCAGAGTTTATAGCTGCTACAAAAATACAGTGAGAGAAATATCAGAAATAATCCAGAAAATCTTGGACCAACATCCTGCTTTGGAAAAGCTCGTCATTAATGCTGGATCAGCAGATACCGCGATAAGACAATCAGAGATTCTGAAAAGAGACTTTTCTGATCTCCTACAGAGACTTGATGGACTTAACGTAAACATCCTCATCAGCGGACTAGTCCCTGAAGGGAATGATGAAAAATTTAGCAGACTCCGCATGCTCCATAAATGGTTGAAGAAACAATCAGCTGAGAAGTCGCTCACATTTATTAATAATTTCAAAGTATTTGGAAGTGCTAACCATCTGTTCAAAGCAGGCCAAGGTTATCTTAACAAGGCCGGAGTAAGGCTGTTAGCAGCAAACATTTTTTCTTATCAAAATCAGAAAGCAAAACCCTTGCTCCCAAAAGCTGACCTTGAGGCACCCACGGACTAAATAAAGCGCTATTCAAGTACAGGTCATTTAAAAAGGTAATCCTGGGCACGTTTGATTCTTTTGAATACCTAGCCACCCAGATAAATTAGCCTAACAAAGCTTTATTTCTAAGTTTATATAAACCACCAAAACTTAACTCTAACTTCTTTAATGATTTCAATGACCTTCTTTCTGTAATACGTATCGACTATGACCAACTAATCATTGTGGGGGATTTTAACATCCATACCAACAACCCCCAAGATAGACAAGCAAAAACATTAGATGACACTCTCCACAACTTCGGCCTGACCCAGCATGTCAAACAACCAACACACAATAAAGGACACACTCTGGACTTAATTATCAGCAAAGGTTTAAATATTTCCAACATCTTGGTAATTAATCTGACCATTTCTGTATTTTCTTTGAAAGTACCATCTCTGCTAAATTATCCAGCCACAGTAAGACCACTATAAAAAAGCGTTTTCTAGGGGACAGTTCAGTAGAAACCTTTAAACGTATTTACCCTTCCACCACATCCCCCTCGTCTCCCAACTCAAACTCAGTAAATAAGCTGGCAGATAATTTCCTTGCGAAGATCTCAGACATCATGGATTCCATTGCTCCAACTAAAGTGAAAGTAGTCTCAGGTAGAAAGAAGTCTCCGTGGACAAGTAATCCACTGGTACGTAGTGAAAAAAGAGAGTGTGGACGAGCTGAGAGAAAATGGCGGAAAACTCGACTCTAGGTTCACTGTGAGATCTACAAAGATAGACTGAATAGATATCAGCTAACTATAAAAGATGCTAGGGAATCGTTCTTTTCTTAAATCATCAACAGAAACATTAATAATGCACGGACTCTATTCACATACTGATAGTTACTGATAGTTACTATGTGTCTTTTCTTTATGATATGGTGACCAATCTGATTATGTGACACTGTATGAATTTAGGTCAGGACAAACCTGCTGATTCAGACTCTTACAGCCTGGGTTGGCATGGCAACTTTCTTTTACGTCTAAGAACATCCTGACATACATTGATTATGCTTCTATATCAAATCTTCTACACCTAATGAGTCAAATGCTTACCGACTGAGAAATGTTTGTTTGTAATATCATAGGTGATAGGCTTGTGATTACTGAACCTATATAATCCTGTGTCTTGTTTGGGAAGGCAGGTCAGTATCACATATTTTCTATTGTTAACGCTGTACCTCCTTGTTTGATCAACCAAGTCTGTATTAAAACCTCCGAGTATCTGAAGGAATCTCTCTCATCTCTTTTATTAAAGAACTTCGATAACAACCTCAATATCAAACCCACAACCAGTGCCATCCCCAATCAACAACAATGTAGAGAAAATGTCTGAATTCCACGAATTAAACCAGAACAGCCTTGAAAAAAATCATTATTCAATTAAGCTCCTCCTCTTGCTGTCTTGATATCCTACCCACAGCTTTTCTAAAGAAAGTTCTTCCTGTTATTGGGTCTGATCTTGCTCATATAGTGAACTCATCCCTCCTGTCAGGTGTCTTCCCCCAGGCTTTAAAAACAGCAGTTATTAAACCACTACTAAAGAAGAAGAATCTGGACAAGACGTTGCAGAACTACAGGCCAATCTCTAATCTTCCATTCATCAGTAAGATTATTGAAAAAGCCGTGTTTCAGTAGTTAAATGGCTTCATTACAATGACAAACCGTTTGGATGTTTTTCAGTCTGGTTTCCGTGCTCACCACAGCACTGAGACTCCCCTTGTCAAAGTATTCAATAACAACCGCATATATATAAGACTGGGGTAGAACCACAGTGCTGATTCTGTTGGACCTCAGTGCAGCATTTGACACTGTTGATCATGATATATTACTAGAACGACTGGAGAGCTGGGTCGGACTCTCTGGTACACTACTTGGCTGGTTTGAGTCTTACCTAAAGAACAGGGACTTCTATGTTTCAATAGGAAACTTTTCATCAGAACGAACAGAAATCCCATGTGGGGTGCCCCAGGGCTCCATCCTGGGGCCCCTCTTATTTAATATCTACATGCTCCCACTAGGCAAGATTATAGCACCCAATAGCATTAGCTACCATAACTACGTGGATGCCACTCTTTACATTACAATGTCACAAGGTGACTCTGAACCCATTCAAACCCTAAATCAATGCATTGACCAAATAAATGGATGGATGTGCCATAACGTTCTCCAGCTGAATAGAAACAAAACTGAAGTAATTATTTTTGGACCCAAGGAGGAACAATCAAGAGTCATCACAAAGCTTCAAATAATACAGCTAGAAACTACTGATCAGGCCCGAAATCTAGGTTTACTAATGGACTCAGACCTGAACCTCCAGGGTCACATAAAGGCAATAACAAGGTCAGCCTTCCATCACCTGAAGAACATTTCTAGGATTAAACGACTGATGTTGCAACAGGACCTAGAAAAACTCATCCATGCGCTTATCTTTAGTCGGATTGATTACTGCAACAGCATCTTCACAGGTCTGCCTAAAAAGTCAATCAGACAGCTGCAGGTGATCCAGAACGCTGCCGCTCGCGTCCTCACTAGAACCAGGAAAGTAGAGCACATCACCCCAGTTCTAAAGTCCTTACACTGGCTCCCTGTAGCTCAGAGAATAGACTTCAAAATACTTCTACTAGTTTATAAATCATTACATGGCTTAGCACCAAAATATGTTGAAGACCTGTTGTCACGGTACCAACGACCAAGACCACTCAGGTCCTCCAACTCTAGCCTACTTAACATCCTTAGACTCAGTACTAAACATGGAGAAGCAGCTTTCAGTTTCTATGCTCCCCTTATCTGGAACAGACTTCCTGACGAGTGTAGAGCTGCTGAAACTCTCTGAAGCTTTAAATCGAGACTAAAAACCCATCTGTTTAGAATTGCCTTCGAGTAAATGATTGATGTCATATGTATGAAATGTGTTCATGCTCTCTTGCTTTATTGTGTATCGTGTGTAATGTGTGTTTATTTTACTTTTAATTTTCAATGTTAAATTCCATGTCTGTTTGTTTTGTTTTTTAAATCACCAAATCATGTAAAGCACCTTGAATTACCCTGCTGTTGAAAGTGTGCTATACAAATAAAATTGCCTTGCCTTGCTTTCAAGTGGCACTACAGAAATGTAACCCATCTCCTCCAGCTTCTGAATCTCCTGATAGTATATCTCAACACGTTGTGGATCTTTAATGACTCTCCTCTCGGTGCTGCGAAGGCTAGGCAATACTGCCTCCATAGGAGCCTGAAGGGTGATGATGTTGTATTTGTGAAGCAGGGGCGTAGCATCTTGCTTTATCCCATCTACTGTAACTCTGATGGTTGAGGCCTGGAGTACGTTCAGAGCCTACTGATCTAGCTTTCATCTGGTTACCTGCTTATTACTCACATGAGGTAATGTATCAATCTGCCAAAGTCGCTCCACATTCCTCAAGAGCTCACAGTCCGGTGAGGCCGTTGCTGTGAACAGACACTGCTGTTTCGAAGTAGGGATTCGGTCTATACTGAAAAGACCTTGAAGCGACCAACCAAGCTCAGTGTCGACTGCAATGTGTCCTCCTGGTGGGATCATATGAACTGGCTCTATGGGGGCCAAGAGATGAGGCATGTCCGATCCTATAAGCAGCAGGAGTTGAATGTGGTCTACGGGAGTCAGGGGTAGGTCACATAGATGTCTGTATTCCGACTGGAGAGTCTTCACTGGATTGGAATGCCCTGAGAGACTTGGATTGTCTGAAGTAAAGGCCTGACGAATGTAATATGTTTTGACTCCATTTTCGTCAAATGAACTGAACAGACTTTTGGACGACTGGAAGCCATTTCAAAGATGGACTGAGCAGACCACCAATGGTGACATCAATGGTGACATCAATGATGACATCACGGCAAAAAGGCCTATAAGAGTGGTAGTGGCGGCCATTTCAAACTCTTCTCAGCCAGAAGTTCCAAAAGAAACTCCGACTAAACAGAGGACATCTCACCGGTGAAGATTCCCTTTTGTTCTGACCCGCTGGACCGGGAAGAACTCATTTCAAAGCTTCAAAGTGCTCATCCTGTTGGTGTAGCCAGGTTGAGCGAGATCAGGACTGTTCCAAGACGTCACGACGTCAATCGGGCCACACGGTCCTTAAATCCTGCACGGTCCTAACTCTTCCTTTTCTTGCTCAACTACGGACACAATTTGCTCTCTTCCGAGTGGACTGGACCTCCTTCAAAGCAAAGTAGGACTGAACCGGTTCATTTGTGCTAATCTTGTGTCTGGGCGGAGATAAATAGAGAAAATAGAGTTCTTAACAAGTTAATTCAATTCAATTCAGTTTATTTATATAGCGCCAATTCACAACAGATGTCATCTCAAGGCACTTAACAAGAAGTCATTTCAATACATTTATACAAACATTCCAATCAGTTAAAAAGTTTCCTATTTAAGGAATCCCAGCAGATTGCGTCAGTCATTGGCATGAGGTTGGGCCCCGTTGATGCAGACAGTCCAACCACAGCAATCCTTCAGCAATCCCTCATACTGAGCAAGCAGTAAGACCTCATTCATTGTTGGTTTAAAGGGTTTTTAAGCGCCGTACCTGTTTGCTCATTTTTGCGTCGCCGCACGCATAAGTTGAGCTGTATTTGCTATGTTTGAAACTGTTTGTTTTATCCTGAGCGGATCCCAGTTTCTTTCTTTTTCCTTCCTCTCTTTTCCTCGCTCTCTCTCTCTTCCGCTCTCTGATCACCTGGTCGGCTGAGTCGGACTCAGTCCGAACTGCGTTAGCTGGTCTTAGCTGAAAGGTTAACTCCATTGTTCTTTAGTCTGTTGCTAAAGCAGAGACCTTCCACATGGATGCTTCACACCATGTGCTCTGTCAACTATAGCCAGAGCTACGTTTTATGGCCCTTTGTCTCCTCACATGTGCTGCTCTCCACCTTAGCACAGAGCTAAGATTTGTGACTCTTTGTCCCACAGGCTATCTTAGTTGAGCCCCCTGAAGTGAGGGCCCCCCTTCCCTTTCTGAACCAAACCCCAGCTGTTCTCCCTGATTCATTTCATGTTAATTGTGTTTAATTTTCACATATTTTTGTTTTCTAAGATCTGTAGTAGCTAGTTGCATGTTTTAGAATGGATGGGAATTATTGATGAAATGTTTTGGCTGTAAGGTTGATCTATTTTCTTAATAAATAGACTGGGAAAAAGTTGCCTGGGATTACTTGGAGTAATGCATACAATTAATGTCCACAGCGTAAGAACTTATTCCTTCATCTGTTGTTTAACTATCTCAGCCTTATCAGGCAGGTAATCATAAACATAAACTGAGACTGAACAATTTGGCTATATATATACACACATACATATATATATATACACATACATACATACATATATATATATATATATATATATATATATATATATATATATATATATATATATATATATATATATATACACATATGTGTACATATATATATATATACATATATATACATATATATTCCTGGAATCCATGGTGCCCGCAACTTTGTAATTTTTACATAAAATTATTAATCTTATTAATAATTGCCCTAGGCAATTATTCATATTTAATCATAGCCAAATCCTACCTATCTGTGGCACAACAAAAGTGTTTTCCTAAGCTTATGTAGGGACGACACATGAAAGTCAACCGAAGCGCCTTGAAGCTGCACCACCTCCTGGTGAACAGTTTGAAGGTTGAACACTTCATCCTCCAGGGAAAGTTGAAGGTGTTGTATGGCTTGTGGTAAAATTATGCTTCGCTCTGATCCATCATCTGGTAATGCATAGGTCTCTAGTACTCCGTCTTCATTGTGGAGTAAGACTTTCACAACCTTCAGCATCCCTTTAGGGGATCTGTTAGGTCTGTCCAAGTACACCTTTATTTTTGGAGGAGTCACCATAAGCACACTCTTCTGGGTTTGCTGGACTGCATCATGCAGTACTGTCTGATGCACTTCTTTGCAGATATTACAAGGTCGCTTGAAGATGCAAACCTCAGGCTTGTGAGATCTTCCACATGTCCAGCACCGTTGTTCATCAGTCAACCACTGTACAATCTGTTCTATGCTCAGTGTCTTGAGATCTGTGCAGGCATTAAGAAAATTATCTTTATGATTGCAGCGAGGGCAGTATTGTTTTGGCTTGAATGAGGACTTCAGTCTGGCTGACTTCTCTATGGGACTCTGATCCTAACTGGCAGTAAAGACATTTTTTGTTGATTTCTCCTTCAGTCTGTTAAAGACACGTAAGTCTTTCTTTTTTGACTTAGAAGCTTCTTGACTATAAAGTGAGGCAGCTCGACCAGCTATACATTTTGCTTGAGATTTCATCTGTAACCAAGACCTCAGGTCTGGTAATGTATAGGTCTGGTCGGTACCCGTACAAAGAATCCCTTGGTTCAAGCAGTGTTCCACGAATCCATTGCAGTAACTTGGCGGCATCTTACTTGGTAATCGGTCGACATGTGATTCACATCTTAGTTCAAACCCATTCTGTCCCTCCAGGGTTCTAAAGCATGCCGACAAGAGACTGAATAGAGAAGGAAATGCATTGAATGTTTCAGCACCTCCAATCTGATAGCTGGAGCATTCAGGATGGAACCAATTCACTTTGATCCAATTGCCTAGAATGCTATAGGGTGCTGCAAACGGTGAATAAAAAAATCGGTTGGCGGCGGTTGAGGTGGATCCGAACAAACTTTGGATGGGTATGGAGTGTGAAAAGTGCCATGGATTACCTGCCTAAGGAGACTCTCATGTTACCTTACATTTGAGAAGCTCACTAATGTGTGTCTAACGTCGCCTCCCACCAACGCCTTGATGATAGTCTTCTTTGCCATCTCCTGGTCATGTTCTGTATTTCATTGAGTTGGAGGAGTTCCAGTACAAACTGGTTGGTGGTGGTCACACCAGCCACTGGAACTCTGCTGGGAGTCTGCTGGCAGCTGAATGACAGCCAGCAGGGATGGGAACTTCGAGTTGGCTACTACTGTAAATGTAAGGCCTGAGGTGCGCCAGGCGAGAGGGCAGCCCAAGACCCAACCTGACAGGTAGACAAAGACATGCAGACACAGTCATACGTTCCCTCCCTCTTAGGCACATACACTCTCCATGCCCCAGTAGAGCAACCAGCCCCCGGACCCAGGAGATGGACCCCCTACCTTCTAGGACGGAGACAAGCAGACCGCCAAGGGCCCCACAGTGGCGAAGCAGCCCACTAGCCTAGGTCCCCGACCAGAGCACCTGTTCCTCCTCCGGACCCCAACCCCTGATGGCCCATTTCGAACAGGGGTGTGAAAGGACCCCTAGACTCCATCCTTCCGCTAGAATATGGTGTTGATGCGTGTTGTTAGAATTTCCTTTTTAAACACAGTGGTGGGATGTGGGGAAGGCAGCCACACATCCCCCAACCCCCACCCCGAGCCCTCAGTGTCTATATGAAACAGTGGGCACCGGCACCAAAGGTGAAGCTGATTGAACAGCTCCCCCTCTGGATGCCAAAAAGTGTTCCCAAAGTGGGAGTGTCTAAGTTGTATAGTAAAATTGGGACCCAGGCCACTAAGGGATATTCAATTTAATTCAATTCAAAAATACTTTATAGATCCCAGAGGGAAATTAAGACTTGGTATAAGCTCATATAATTAATTCTTTAAAGAGTTGTAGATACTGATGGCTGTGGGCAGGAAAGATTTCCTGTAGCAGTCTGTATTGCAGCGAAACTGAAGAAGCCTCCGACTGAAGACGCTTTGTTGTTGCATGAAGAGGATAGTCAGGGATGTTCATATTTTTTTGATTTTATGAAGAATCCTTCTTTGCATCATCATCTCCAGAGGTTCCAAAGTCGTCACTCGGAACAGAACCAGCCTTCTTTATCAAGTTGTTTAGCCTTTTTAAATCCCTGGCTCTGATGCTGCTTCCCCAACAAATGATGGCTGAAGAAAAACCTTGAAGGACCTAAGTTTCCTCAAGAAGTACAGTCTGCTCTGTCCCTTCTTGTAGACGATTTCACTGTTCAGTCTCCAGTCCAGTCTGTTGTCAAGGTGAACTCTGAGGTATTTATACTCCCCAACCACCTCCACTTCTTCTCCCATGATGGAAACAGTATTTGACTTATCCCTGTTTCTTCTGAAATCTACAATCATCTCCTTTGTTTTGTTCACATTCAAGGTAAGACGATTGTTTCCACACCATGTCACAGAGCGGTCCACCAGCTCTCTGTATTCAGCTTCTTGTCCATCTCTGATACACCCGACAATTGCAGAGTCATCTGAGTATTTCTGCAGATGACAGGTCTCTGATTTGTACTGGAAGTCTGAGGTGTACAGAGTGAAAACGAATGGTAAAAGTACAGTCCCCTGTGGTGCTCCTGTGCTGCTGACCACCTGGTCTGACACACAATTCTTCAGTCTCACAAACTGTGGTCTGTTTGTCAGGTAGTCATTGATCCAGGCTATTGTTGAGGGCACTACCTGTGTCTTCAGAAGTTTATGACAAAGCAAATCAGGCTGAATTGTGTTAAATGCACTGGAGAAATCAAAGAACATGATCCTCACAGTGCTGGCTGCACTGTGAGGATCAGTGGGTTGGTTGAAGCAGGTGGATGATGGCATCTTCAACTCCAACTCCACAGCGATAAGCAAACTGCAGCGGGTCCAGATACGTTCTTCTTTGCTTACTCAGGGGTGCCAACAGGAGTCTCTCCAGGACCTTCATGATGTGGGATGTCAAGTAAACAGGTCTATATTCATTGATGAGTGATAGGTGAGTTCTCTTTGGTACTGGAACAAGGCAGGATGTCTTCCACAACACTCAACCCTTCTCCTGAGTTAGGCTAAGGTTGAAGAGGTGCTGCAGAATCCCACAGAGCTGCTCTGCACAGGCCTTCAGGACTCCGGGGCTGACACCATCTGGACCTGCAGTCCATTCCGGTTCAGTTTCTCCAGCTGCCTCTCCACCTGACTTTTGGAGACAGACAAGTGGGAGGGGAGGCAAAGGGGGTAGCAGCATTTCCTGACTTGGTTGAAGTCAAACTTGTGGAATCAGAAGAGTCCATGGCTGAGGTGAAGGATGAAGCATCCGAGGTGTAACAGGAAAGCTGTTGATCAGAGGAGAGTGGGATGTCTGTTTGGCTGGGAACAGGAGAGGGGGATGCTGAGAAAGTTCCTGAACTGAACCTGTTGAAGAATGTGTTCAGTTCACTGACTCTGTCCTGACTTCCATCTATCCAATCCTTCCTGTCCTTAAAGCCTGTGATCTTTCTCATTCCTGACCAGACATCTCTGATATTGTTGCTCTGTAGTTTGTTCTCCAGCTTCTTCCTGTATGCCTCCTTGCTGTCTCTGTTCTTGACCTTATGTTGCTTCTGTATACTCCTCAGTAATTCCCGGTCTCCCTCCCTGAAGGCTCTTTTTTTCTTGTTTAGCAGTTCCTTCAGGTCACTGGTGATCCAGGGTTTGTTATTAGGGAAGCATCTCACTTTTCTGGTGGGGATGATGTTGTCCACACAGAAGTTTATATAGTCAGTCACACACTCGGTCATGACATTGATGTCCTCTTCATGTGCTTGGCAAAGAGTCATCCAGTCTGTAGTGGCAAAACAACCCTGCAGGGCTTCTTCAGCTTCCTGTGACCATTTTCTCACAGTTCGTTTTGTCACAGGTTGCCTCTGAACAAGTGGTTTATAGTCTGAACAGAGAAAAACAAGATTGTGATCTGATTGTCCCAGAGGAGGTCTTGGTTTGGACATGTATGCATCCTTTATATTTGCATAAAACAAATCCAAAGTCTTGTTTTCTCTTGTGGAGCAGCTGACAAACTGTTGAAATGTTGGAAGTGTAGTAGAGAGCGAGGCATGATTAAAATAACCAAATATTGCCACAAATGCAATGGTGTGCTGGGTCTGTAGCTTAGCAACAACGGAACTGATGACATCACATGCATTGTCGGCAACGGTTGAAGGTGGAATGTAAACAACTGCCAAACTTACACTGGTGAACTCTCTTGGTAAATAATATGGACGAAAACTTACAGTCAAGAGTTCGACATCTGGGCTGCAGAGACGACACTTCACAGTAACATCTCCTGGATGACACCATCTGTTGTTGACTACTCCACTTCCTTTTCTTTTCCTGCTCGTCTTCGGATCTATGTCTGCTAGTACAGTCAAGAAGCCTGGCAGAGAGACGTTGGAGTCGGGGATATGATCCTGCAGCCACGTCTCAGTAAAACACATAACACTGCATTCCCGGTACTCTGGCTGAGTCCTTGTAAGGGCTTGAAGTTCATCCATCTTGTTAGCCAGTGATCTCACGTTACCCATTATGATCGATGGAAGAGATGGTTTGAAATTCCTCTTTCTCTGTCTCCCTTTTGCTCCTGCTCTGCATTTACGTCTCTTCCTTATCAACTTATCAGGGATTTGTGGCTTCAGTTGAGGTATTATTTCAGCTTTTGCTATGTTAATCAGCCGCTCCCGACTGTAAACCACATTGTTGCCATGGTTACGCATCATAACAAGTTATAAAAAAGTGAAAACTTTACAGCAAAAATCCTTCTAGCAATTCTAGAATGTAGAAGATAAATGATAGTGAAGATGGAAACCCCTCCGCGCACTCCAGTGATGTGCCCATGTCCCAAGACCTGTTACCTCCTTATGCAGAGTTAAGGCATATATTGTAAAGTGTGTCTATGATAGGGCGACCTTATTACAGCTGAGAGAGCGCAGTTTTTATGGACTTCTCGATTCGAACGTGCTGGAACCCTACCCTGTGCTAACAAGCTACATGGAATCAACGCTTGGCCGTCACTTGGCCGTCGCTTGGCCGATAGGGAGCTCTCCTGAGAACAACAGACGGAAGCGGAGGCGTGGCAGACGGGGAGGAGTGGACCGGAAGTGGAGGCGCTTGGTTAGCAACGGAAGGCTAACCCTCCTGATCATATTGTTTGCTAACGTTCAGCCTTGCCCGGATCTCCACGCAGAAGGACATACAGGATTGCTCCATTCTGTGTTTCTGTGAAACATGGGTGGGGGAGAGGACACCCGAGTAGGCGATACCACCAGATGGCTACACAGTCTTAAGAGATGATCGATGCGTAGTAGATACCGGCAAAACTCATGGAGGAGGAACGGCCGCCTTCGTCAAACAATCCTGGTGTACCGACTGTAAGATCATTTTAAACTCATGCTCTGAGAATGTGGAATACCTGACTTTGAGGCTTAGACTTTTCTATTTGCCTAGAGAACTGCAGTGCATCATTGTGAGTGTTGTGTATATCCCCCCCTCTGCCAAGGGGGAGGCTGCACTGAAGGAGTTACATGACATGATCAGTGTGCATGAAAACACTTATCCTGACGCCGCTGTTATTATTCTTGGAGATTTCAACCACTGTAATCTCAGAAAAATCATGCTTAAACTGTATCAGTTTGTGACCTTCCCCACCACAGGAAATAAAACATTGGATCAATGCTACAGCAACATCAGAAATGCCTTTTCAGCTGAACCACAACCCCACCTTGGAAAGTCTGACCACCTGGCCATTCCGGCTAAAACCAGTCTACAACAAAAGGCTCAAGACAAAACCAGACAGAGTCAGAACCAATAACACCTGTACTGGCTGCTTAGAAGCCACCAGGGGCGTCACTAGAACTAACACTGTACTGGGGCACAAAAAATTCATGAGAGCGCGCAAAGTGCGCAAAAAAAGAAACATTCAGCACTTATTTATCATAAAAAAACAAATAGTTCTTTAAAATATTCAATCATATCAGACTATGTTGTTGTCTAGATCTTTGATTAACCACCTGAAATGTACTACGATAATGCATTTAGCCTACTTGTGCACTTTACTCTAGACTTCTAAACCATTACTGATAAAAGCAAAAAGGAAGAGCAATTAATCTTTTTGAAATATCTATTTCAGTAAACATCTACAAATTGAACAATTACAAAAGTAAAAAAATAAAATAAAATAAAGCACCCCTACATCTCTGGGTTCTTTTATTTCCATAGAAGAAGAATAAATGAACAGCTGGCGTCACTAGAACTAACACTGTTCTGGGGAATAATTTTTTGGGAAGTAAACTGTAACGTCTTGTTTTAATTTTTGCAAAGTGGTCAATCACTTGGCTGCACTTAGTCTGAAGCAACATGAAAATATTACTTTTTATTGATCTACAAATATGTACATAGCTCAGAGTCTCCTATCTGCATTTTTTGTCTTCAGTTTTCACATGTGATTATAAGAATAGCGAAAGCTGCTCCGTTTACAAAGTTATCTTACCCTTCCTTGTGACAAAAAAATCACCTGACAAAAAAGCATTCTCTAAGAAACTGACGGGTTTTTTGTTTTCCAGAATTGATATAGCCTACTTATCTCCCAGGCAAGGGTCCTATAGTCATCCTGGCAATAGTGCAGTTCTTTGTAGCTTAAATTGCCTACTAAAGCCTTCATACTGACTTTTGGTGATAATTTGCAAATGTAGCCTATAATAATCTACACAGAGTCAGAGTAGGCTACTCCGACTCTGTGTAGATTATTATATTCATTTGCAAATGCAGCAAACTTATTTAAGCTTGCCATTAAACCATTGATCAAATCACAGCACTATTACCAGCATAAATGTTAAAGTGTAACTGAACCCCCTGAAAAATCATAACCCCGCCCCCAGACAACATTTGAAAATTCTACAAAGTGGGCGGTGCCAGGAAGAACGGAGGGGAATGTCTGTGAGACCATGCCTGTGACACAGTCAATGCCTGCAACATAAAGATGTGCCGCTCTCCTCCAATCACAAAATTCAAATGCAGTAGCCACCATTTAACCCTAAGGGGGCAGCACTAAGACGTTTTTAGACCAAAAAGTGAAGAATTAAACAAGTTTACACCAAAATGTAAAAAAAAATCCCAGAAACTGAAAGATTGCATTGGTAAATACCCATTTATACAGTTTAGAAGCTTGGGGTTTAGTTACTCTTTAATGTAACCGTTAATGTGGACAATTATCATACCTCCCTCGTCCTCCTCATGTTATGATGTGAGGTTTTAGTTATTTAATTTCCTTATTCAGTTCACCTTATTCCTTTAGTTACTACTTGGTGTTTTTGTTGTCACTTGTGTTTTTTCCTTCCACTACGGTTTTTCACCCTCATGTGCTGTTATGTTTTGTTTCTCATGTCTGTGTTCATCACATATTTATTTTCTTAGGTTCCTATTGATACTACTGATAGTTCTGTTTTATATTTAATTCATTTTTCTAGTCCCTCTTTAAAGAATTCTTCCTTGTAGGTTTATTTCCTTAGTTCTGTTTTCCTTGCTCTAATGCTCTCCAGTTTCTCTTAGGTTCCTAGTTAGTCCTTATTCCTCTTTAGTATAGTGTGTCTAATCCTTATGTTTTGCTCTTGGCCTTCCTTTGCTTCTCTAGCCATTCTGCCTTCCGTCCCAGCTACTGATTGTTTCCACCTGCTCTCTCCCTCTCACCTGCAACTGCTTCTCCTAATTAGGCTTTAGCCTTCTCCCTGCAACTTACACACCTACTCAGTATACTTAAAGGGAGGGTATTATGCAAAATGGACTTTCTGAAGCTTAATATGCTGAGAACCTGTCTTACCTTCATTAAAAACATGCCTGAAGTGTTGCTCTGACCCATTCACTCATGTTAAAGTAATCTTTGAGTCTCTGCTGGTAGTTCTCTGGGTTGCTGAAACGCCTGCTCCCACCTATCCCCGCCTTTTCCACCCATCTCCTCCTCCGACCTTACGTACTCAGCAAAGAGCCTCACCCCTGCAGAGCTCCCATACCCCCCCCCCCCCCACCTCACACAACTCCCGCTGAGTCCCAGATGCAGTAATTATAACACACCAGCCGTCTTCTGTGGGATTTATCTTCCGACTCCGTGCATCCTGCGATGATGTGTGTGACGAACTGAAGGGGGAGTGTCAGAAAGAGTAGTAGGATCTAAGAGAGGCACAGACTAAAATCAAGGCGTCAAATATGGAAGTAAATTTCTTTAAAGGGAATTTGGATATATGACGGACTTTTAAAAGACTTGAAGTGACAATTTTATTGGAGTGTGCTATAGAAGTATGCAGATGCATACATGCAGATATGTGCCTGGAAGAAGCATAATACCCCCCCTTTAAGCCTTCCTCTGACAATCACTACTCGCTGGCTCGTTGTCAAACATTCCTGTCCTGTTCCTGTTTACCTGTCGCTGCATTTTTCTCATCTAGTGGCGTTGTCAGCCGATTTTGCCAGGGTTCCAGCCCTGAATGTTTTCAGTCTAGCCCCGGATGTTTTGAGTCTGTTGTTTCACTCAGCAGCCGCATGCGCACTGCTCTCTCAATCACTCAGAATGGGCCGGTGTGCTCTACTCTGATCAGCGCAGCGCTACTGCTGACTTGACTCTGTGTCAGGTTACAGTTATATATGGCAAACTATCAGTATCAAAAATAAGTCATATGTTAACTTCTTATTAACTTGTGAACATTCGAGGTGCATATTAACGCCTTGGCATACTTTGGCTTACTTCAGTAAGCCAGTGCCATTGAGTAGAGATGGCGCAGCAGTAAACAAGTCGTTACCATAGTGATGCACCCCTCCCCTTTCCTAACAAGTCCACTCTGTACAAACCACAAACAGTGTTGCCAACTTAGTGACTTTGTCGCTATTTCTAACGACTTTTCAGACCCCCTTAATGACTTTTCCCCCCCAAAAAAGCGCATAGCGACAAATCTAGTGACATCTCTGACCACCCTTAGCTACTGTCTGTGAAACTTTGTCGCTGATATTTCCTGCAGTTTAGAGACCCAGTTTGCTCCTTCCCGACGCTCAGAAAGGGAGTGATCTGCGCATGTGTATGCAGCATGATCAGACCAGCGTCATAGAGAGAGATGGCACTGGATCAGACTATGTCGACTGACCAATCATAAACCTTTTTCGGTTCATTTCATCCACTCACAAACGAAGTTGTTTTGTACTTAATGTTATTTCAAAAGTAAAAAATAAATCTGCTTGTATATAATGCATGTGGTGCATTCAAGGAATGTTTGAAATGTATGGTGAGTTCAAAAACGTAGGACATTTAAAACTTATGACAAAAAACCCCCACTGAAAATAATACCATAAGCAACACACTTCTGTTTAATGGCGGTTGGCAAGAAACATTTGATGCATGCTAAATATGCCTTACTTATTTTTACAAAGTACTAAAAAACAAACAACTATATTCTCTCTATTAATTTAGTCTTCTTGAGATATCTCAGCAATTTTTTTTCAGAACTTTAAATTTTGTTTAAAAGGTCTTTGATGTCCAATTGCAATTTGATATCTTGTAAATTTTTTACCAGTTTTCTCAACAATTTACTTCAGGCAAATAATATAACATGTTCCACAGTCTCTTCTTGAAGACAGAAGTCACATTTCCCTGTAGCATGTTTCCATCCATCCATCCATCCATTTTCTATACCCGTCCATCCTAATGCAGGGTTGCGGGGGGGCTGGTGCCTATCTCCAGCGGTCAAGGGGCGAGAGGCGGGGTACACCCTGGACAGTTCGCCAGTCCATCGCAGGGCGTAGCATGTTTCCCCTGTTTAAATTCATTTCAAAAATACTTTATTGATCCAAGAGGGAAATTAAGTGTTGGTATTGCTCATATAATGAATTCTTTAAGGAGTTGTAGATGATGATGGCTGTGGGCAGGAAGGATTTCCTGTAGCGGTCTGTATTGCAGCGAAACTGAAGAAGCCTCTGACTGAAGACGCTCTGTTGTTGCCGGATAGTCTCATTAAGAGGATGCTCAGGGTTGTCCATCATTTGTTTGATTTTATGAAGAATCCTTCTTTGCATCATCATCTCCAGAGGTTCCACAGTAGTTCCCAGAACAGAACCTTCTTTATCAGGTTGTTTAGCCTTTTTAAGTCCCTAGCTCTGATGCTGCTACCCTAACACATGATGGTTGAAGAGATTACGCTCTCCACAACAGCATCTTGCTGCAAACCTTGAAGGACCTAAGCTTCCTCAAGAAGTACAGTCTCCTCTTTCCCTTCTTGTACACGGTTTCACTGTTAAGTCTCCAGTCCAGTCTGTTGTCAAGGTGAACTCCAAGGTATTTATACTCTTCAACCACTTCCACTTATAATGTACATGTTTAAATAATGTATTGTTTAACCCTGTATGACCAAATCTTAATCTAAATATAATTATTTCCTCCTTTCTGTTTCATTCGTCATCACGTGATGACATCATCATTATGCAAATTAGCGTATGACATTATCTGGCGATATCTAGCAACTTTCTGGGGAAACTTCAGCTACTTTCTCTCGAAGACAGTTGGCAACACTGACCACAAACCATGCGCAGAAAACTACAGTGCGCCAAACCACAAAAAGTTAGAAACACTAACAGAAATCGGTGAATCATTTTAAAAATCAGAAGAAACTTTTGCAACTCTTCACATTTTTTTATTTTCCTGAGGGAGTCATCCCAAAGGGATTAATAAAATAAAATAAAGTTAAGTCTAAGTTAAGTTAAAAGGTAAGAAATTATCTTTATAAGTCTGGACTAAGGAAATTTCCGGAAAAGAAATACTAATTTAAAAGCAACTAAATGACCTTTAAAATAAAAAAATTTCTGATGACTTTTTAAAAATCATTTTATAGCTCTGATCATTTCCTCCTGCAGAACTCCACAGTAATCCACTTTTGAAAAGTGTTGCTTTAGACAGAAGGGCTGAATGCTTCTACTGCTGTTGTCGAACATGTTGATTTTTTGGTATTATTACATTATTGCATTACTATATGTGCCACTTGACTATGTTTGCATTGCTCAAACAGAGAAAATACACATTAATGACCCCACCTTCTTGTAAATGATTGGGCAGTTCTGGGATGTTTGTGGTTTTTGGTTGAATTTATATGATTCATTTAGGCTTTATAGTTTCTACCATTTTAGTTTCCTTGTAGTCTAGTTTAATTCTGTATTCTTATTTTCCTCTTCTTGAATATTTGTATTTGATTTTTTTGTCAAGATCTAGTCTTTTTATTTCAATTTAGGTCTTGCCATGTTATGATTAGTCCACTGTATTATTGCTCAAAAGGTCTTGCCATTGGGGTTTATTCTTGTAATTTGGTTTCATACTCTGCTGTTATTTTCCTTTTTTCCTTTTTTCCCTTTTTCCCTTTTTTCTTTGTGTTTCTATTTTTTTCCATAAGTTTTATGTTTACCTTTCCTAGTTCATTAGGTGTGCTTTCGTTTATCCCATGTTAGGCTGCATTCTGCTTCATTGTAGGAACCTGTAATCCTTAGTAATGACTTTCACCTGCGCTGTCAAATCATCCCCATGTGTTCCACCTGATCTGTGTCCTAAATGTGGTCCTAATATTTCACTGTGCATCACTGGGTTCTCTGTTGTCATAGTCTGTTCCCATTGCCTGTTTCTATGTATCTTGTTTCAACCAGTTTCTCCCGTTCCTAATGTGAGTTAGGTTTAATTAAACATCCTCACTTATGCCTCTCATCAGCGTTTAGGCTCTGCACCACAAAACATGACAAAGACAAAGAGACATACAGACTGGTGGACAGACACATGTACATAGACTGATTTACAGATCAAAACAGATTAACCAAGACAGTACCGGTGATGGCAAACACCAAGTGCTGAGAGGGCGGAAAGAAAAAAAAGCTAAAGACAGAGAAAGACAGTAATTGGTGAATAGTAAATGAATAATAGTATTCACAAGGTGTTTGTTAGCAATCGAATGCTATATATTAAATTGAACATTAGATATACAGTTATTCACCATTGTATGTTAGATGACACATCACACTATTTTGACATGCATATATTGGAAAATAAAGTTGAGACTTTAACTAAGGAACGTGCCCGAGTGAATAGGGTCTAGTAACGCCCCCGGAAGACACAGACTGGAGCACTTTTAAAGTGGCCGCAAATGACATCCATGAATACACAGAGACAGTCAGTGACTACATCAGCTGGTGCATGTCCATCTGTGCACCCCTCAGGACTGTGCGCACGTTCCCCAACAAAAAACCCAGGTTTAATGGAGACATAAAGCAGAAAATGAGGAGGAGGCGGGAGGCTTTCAAGACAGGAGATCATGAGGAGTATAAGAGAGCACGGTACGAGCTGCTGAAGTCCATCAGAGCGGCAAAGAGGGCTCACTCCCAAAAACTTGAAGGCTACTACCTCCACCACAACATGTGGCAGGGAATCCAGTCTGTCACAAACTACAGGAGGACCACAGCAATCACAGACCCCCGGGACGCCACCCTTCCAGACAGCCTGAACACGTTCTATGCCAGGTTCGACAGGCTGAACACAGACTCACCCTCAAAAGCCCCCTGTGACCCCATGGACACTGCCTTTCAGGTAACACACGCACAGGTCCTGATGGCTCTGAAGAAGGTGAACCCCCACAAGGCGGTGGGACCAGATGGAGTTCATCCCAGAGTACTAAAGGCCTGTGGGCAGGGCCACCTTAACCAGTGGCTCAGTAGCCCCCCCCCCACCCACGTCCCTTATATATGTGTGTGTTATATACGGCTCCTATATGTGTGTATAGATAGATACACTATCTATCTATCTATCTATCTATCTATCTATCTATCTATCTATCTATCTATCTATCTATCTATCTATCTATCTATCTATCTATCTATCTATCTATCTATCTATCTATCTATCTATCTATCTATCTATCTATCGTGGCTTGCAAAAGTATTCGGCCCCCTTGAACTTTTCCACATTTTGTCACATTACAGCCACAAACGTGAATCAATTTTATTGGAATTTCACGTGAAAGACCAAAACAAAGTGGTGTACACGTGAGAAGTGGAACGAAAATCATACATGATTCAAATTTTTTTTTACAAATAAATAACAGAAAAGTGGGATGTGCGTAATTATTCAGCCCCCTGAGTCAATACTTTGTAGAACTACGTTTTGCTGCAATTACAGCTGCGGGACTTCTTATGGTTTTCTTTTAACAATAGCTTACTTCTTGCCACTCTTCCATAAAGGCCAAGTTTGTGCAGTGCACCACTAATAGTTGTCCTATGGACAGATTCCCCCACCTGAGCTGTGGATCTCGGCAGCTCGTCCAGAGTTACCATGGGCCTCTTGGCTGCATTTCTGATCAGCGCTCTCCTTGTTCGGCCTGTGAGTTTAGGTGGACGGCCTTGTCTTAGTAGGTTTACAGTTGTGCCATACTCCTTCCATTTCTGAATGATCGCTTAAACAGTGCTCCGTGGGATGTTCAAGGCTTGGGAAATATTTTTGTAGCCTAAGCCTGCTTTAAATTTCTCAATAACTTTATCCCTGACCTGTCTGGTGTCTTCTTTGGACTTCATGGTGTTGTTGCTCCCAACATTCTCTTAGACAACCTCTGAGGCCGTCACAGGGTAGCTGTATTTGTACTGACATTAGATTACACACAGGTGCACTCTATTTAGTCATTAGCACTCATCAGGCAATGTCTATGGACAACTGACTGCACTCAGACTTCTTACGTGTATACCACTTGTATTGGTCTTTCACATGGAATTCCAATAAAATTGATTCATGTTTGTGGCTGTAATGTGACAAAATGTGGAAAAGTTCAAGGGGGCCGAATACTTTTGAAAGCCACTCTCTCTATCTATCTATCTATCTATCTATCTATCTATCTATCTATCTATCTATCTATCTATCTATCTATCTATCTATCTATCTATCTATCTATCTATCTATCTATCTATCTTAGATAAATAGATATGCTGAAAATTGAAAATATATTATCAGAACCAACATATCTATTTTATTTTTGTATTGAACACCATAAAACATATAACAAAGTAGTGAATACCACCATCACCTCTGCATAAACTTCAAATAGTGATGACAGCAGAAACAAAGAACAGCAGCTAACAAGTCAGTGCAACGACCTTCTCTTTAAAGAAGGCAAGGCAAGTTTATTTGTATAGCACAATTCATGTTACAGGACAATTCAAAGTGCTTTACATTAAACATCAAAAGCATTACAGCAGGGTGCAGAAAATGCAAAAGTACAGGAATAAAAAGCATGATTTAAAATGAAAAATAAAATCTATGTTAAAAGAAGCCATGCAGATTTATAACTTAGAATAAAAACCTAAACAAAAGTAGCTGAGAACAGGTTGCTGTGCATCATGCACACGTGCGCGCACACGTGCGCGCACACACACACACACACACACACACACACACACACACACACACTCCTTTCAGCACCATGGGCAACAATATGGCCAATATGCAAGTGCTTATTGATTTACATTTAACCTGTTCCACCCCACAGCCCCGCCGCCGGGTCACTGTGGAGGAAGGGCGGAGAGAATGTCCGAATTTAGTTGACCTGTGGTCACTGATTGCTAAGCATGTCCTATCATTATAAACCTCAGAATCTCAGCTAAAGACTCATAAATAGTTTCTGTGACCTCCAAACCCAGAAAAAATAACAAGCAACTAAAAGAGCAGTTGTGCTATTTTGCGATTTTTACATGAACACATTCAACCAAACCTGTCGGTTACCCTGCCGAACAGAACCGAGCAAACGTTGCCTTTTCTTTGAAAGCCAGCATCTCACAGATTCAGAAGCTGCACGTTTCATCACGCTACGTGCAAATTTCAGCAAATGAGCAGCAAAATAAGCCCAAAAATACGTACAGCATTTGAAAAACAAGAGCATAACTTTTCCCTCACCTTTGTTTTTTCCGTGCTGAAAAGAACAATCCACCGTGATATGACTGTATTTCCAGAAGAACTAAAATATCCAGTGTGTATTTAGAAATGAAAAAGTGAAAAAAACGAAAACCTGCAGTAGAAATCTCACGTCCAGCTGGGCGGGCTGCTCCATGCCTACAGGTGCTGCTGCTGCTGCATCCTCCTCTCTGCCCGGTGTGTCAGAGAGCTAGCTATGTCTTACTTCTTTAGCTGACTTAAAGAATTCTGTCCGCTTAGGCATTTTCTTTCTTATTTCTTTGTCTCGAAGCTCCTTCTCACGAATTGCTTTTCTTTTCTGAGCACTGCTCTCAAATTTCTTCCCTGACATTTTTCATTGTGCAATGGGAACTTTAGAGGCCACGTGGGTGAAGTAGGTCACTTGTAATTTGGATCAATCAGCAGCATTAAATTAGCATATAAAATGATTGACAGAAAACCTGACAAGTAATAAAATGTTTCTTTTGGGGTTTTTCTTTACCTGAAATGATAGGCCCCCTGAGCATCATAGGCCCCTGCCAACCGCCCGGTTGGCCCCTGCATTAAGGCGGCCTTGCCTGTGGGGAACAGCTAGCCGGTGTGTATGCTGATATCTTCTATATGTCATTATCCCATGCAGTTGTCCCCCGTATATTTAAAACTTCCATCATCATACCAGTCCTCAAAAGACCAGACACACCCACCCACATCAATGACACGGTTCCAGACATGGTTGACCCCCTCCAGTTTGCATACCCCTCCGACCGGTCAGTGGATAACACGGTAGCAATAACCCTACACCACACCCTGCAACACCTGGAGAGCAGCAGAACATATGCCAGGATGCTCTTCCTGGACTACAGTTCTGCATTCAACACCATCCACCCAGGCAGACTAATCGAGAAGCCCCACTCCTGGATCCTGGATTTCCTGACTGAAAGACCACAGGTGGTGAAGATGGGAGGACAGGTGTCTGCTGAGCTCAGGGTCAGCACAGGATCACCACAGGGCTGTTGCCTCAGCCCCAAACTTTTCACCCTGTACACACATGACTGTATCTCCACCCAGGACAACACCATCATCATCAAATACGCTGATGATACCACCATCCTGGGGCTCATCAAGGGGGGAGACGAGTCAGGTTACAGGACCCTGGTTAACAACATCCTGTTATATGGAGAGGAGAACGACTTTGTCCTCAACACAAACAAGACCAAGGAAATTATTCTGGACTTTAGGACAAATCCTCCCCCTCTACAGCCTCTTTTCATCAGAGGGACTGAGGTGGAGAGGGCAGACAGCTACAGATTCCTGGGACTGCAGGTCACATATGACCTGAGCTGGACTCTTAACACCACAGCCACAGTGGAAAAAGCCCAGCAAAGGCTTTCTTTCATCAGGCTGCTCAGTAAAGCTGGTCTGAACCATCGCCCCCTCACCCAGGCCAACAGAGGGTTGATAGAGAGCATCCTCACTGCAGGCATCACTGTCTGGTACAGTAACACCACAAAGGCAGAGATGAAGGCTCTGCAAAGAGTCATAAAGACAGCGGAGAGGATTATAGGGATAAAAGTCCCTTCCATGGACTCTATGTACATGCAGCGCTGTAGGAAACGAGCAGAGGGAATCATCAGATACTCACTCCACCCAGCTCACTCTCTGCTCCGACACAAACACTGCACGTACGACCTGAGACACAGTAGAGTGGACAGTATCATCACACACACAACTTGCTTTTTCAAAGGTTTTTTCCCTGCCACAGTTAGACTGATGGCACAACAATATTTCCTGAATCTGTAAAAAAAAAATAACCAAACACTACCTCACTTAAGTACATGTGCAAAAGCGGATTTGTATGTTAAATACCACTTGTGTAATCTGCTCTGTAGTTTCTTTTCCCCTTCATAAATGTCCAATAGTCCATCAGTGCAAATTTCCCAACAGTCTCTCTCTCTTTCTTTTTCTCTCTCTTCCTCACCCCCACCCCACAAGGGATTTGAGTAATATTGTATTTGAGTAATATTGTACTTGCATAGTGTTTTTATATGTTCTATTTTTTTTTTTATATTTATATTTAGGTGTGTGTGTATATATATATATAAGGTGTATAGTGATGTCAATATTTATATTTATACTTGACTCTGTGAGAGGTTTTATGCACAAATGGCCTAATAAAGAACCTTGAATCTTGAAGACCCTATTTGAATGGTAAAGTGATGGAGCAGGTGGACAGAGGTGTTCAGGGATGGGGAGGGAAGGACTGGGAGACAAAATGCCTATCCAGGGAGCCAGCTCCCCCACTGGCCCCAATCTGCACCGCTGTTCACCAGGATCCACCAGGGGAGGGAGGCCTTGGCACGTTCAACCCAGGCCCCACGGCCCCACGGCCACAGCACCACCAAGCCCCATGGACCCCAAGGCAGTCCCCCCAGCCCCATCCCAGACGGAGAAGGGACATTGGTGTCTACAGATGTATTCTTGGGCTGAGGTTATCATCAATAGATATTGAATAATTGGTGTCAAGAGCTTTTCAGGGAAATTGTTGTTGTATTTATATACCCATTTTTGTGTGTTGTGGACGTGTAGTTCTTAGTTCATATTATTTGGTTTGTTTTTTCAATGTTGCTCCTTTTTTTGGTTGTTTTTTTCCACCTCTCTGCCATCTTGCGGATGTGGAGGACTGGGTTGTTTTTCTTGTGTTCTTTTTGTTCCCCTTCCTCTCTTGTATCGTCAAATCAGTTTCATACTCCTACCTCTCCTGCCTCTCTTCTTCATCTTCCTTCTTTCTTCTCTCTTGTTTTTTTTTGTTTCTGTGTACATAACCTCAGGTAATTAAACCCACAGCAATCTCTAATAAAGATTTTTCACATATATTTATCAAATGGAGTACTATAGCAAAAGCTGTAATGCTCTGCTTGAGAAAGTAAATCTTTTGGGCTTGTACTTGGTACTCAGACACCAATTCTGGGTCCCACACTGCCAGACTGGACACGTAGAAAGAAAAAAAAAACAATTTTAAAAATAACTTCATGAACAATGCACAGATTTTTATTCAATACCAGCATGACCATCACATGTACATAAGTGGCAGCGTCACACACAACCTAAAACATTTCACTTCCCATGACATCTCCCCCCTTTTTTTCAGGAATGGGTATACACAACATTAACCCCTTTTGTTTTACTTTTACCTTAGTTAGAAATAAAACTAAAAGTGTTTTTCCAGTGTTTTTTTTTTATTTCTTTTTTTTTTAATAGTAAATTACTAAGGGTGTGGGTAGACTACCACTATCCCGTGATATTGGTTATACTGCCCTTCAAGTCCATCATTTTAGCTAACTAGAATACCTGGGATTAGTTTAACACTCCTTTCAAACCTGGTTGTGACCTGACTCCAGGGTTGAGGGCAACCAGGGGTGTGAGCAGCACTCCTAGTGGTGCTAAAGTGCTGCTCTCCTAGCCCACTTGGTTGATCCTTCGGTTGAGACCTTTGAAGGTGAGAGCGGCTGCTGGTTCACCAGTTGGATGTGGTGCCAATTCCTGCGGAGCGTGTCACTTCGCTCAGTCTCCAGCGTGAAGGAGTGCGGTGCTGCCTCCAGTCGCGGTGGTTGTCCAAGCCTTTTCCCCATCAATTTTCAGTCTAACTTTGTCACCAATGGTTAGTGGTGGGAGAGGTTTGGTAGAGTACCTACGGTTGTAGTATTTCTCATAGCACCACTTGACTTTTGTACAATTTGTTTTAACCATTTCCAGGTTAGGCCACGTTGGCCTCAGGCTCTCTTTCAGCACTGGGAGTGTTGTGCGGATTTCTCTACCCATCAACAATCTGGCAGAGCTTTCCCTTGTCGGCTCCGAGTTGAGCGGTAACTCAGAAGAGCCAGGTGGGGGTCACCCTGCTTCAACATCCACTTTGCAGTCTTCACAGCTCGTTCGGCCATTCCGTTGGATTGTGGAAAATGGGGACTTGAAGTAATGTGCTGGAAATCATACTCAGCTGCGAAGCACTTGAACTGTTCAGTAGTAAACTGAGGGCCATTATTAGTCATAAGCTCCTCAGGAGTACCATACCGTGTGAAGATGCTTTTCAGCTTCTGTATGACTGTCTGAATTTGTCTTCGGCAGATCAAGGATCTCGAGCCATCTGGAGAAATAATTGGTCATGATCAAGAAGTGACGACCTTTGTACTCGCGAGCTTTTGCCACGGCAGATCTGGCAATGGTGTAGTAATCAACGGTTCTCTGTTCTGGCTTGGTTGGTGAACATTGCAATGTTAAGGCCACCACACAGCACCTCTTGATCGCTCTTAGCACTTAGTAAGGCCTTTGTGGCCCATGTGAACCCTCTGCAGCATGTTTTCTCTCATACTTCCATTGATCACAATTTGTTTGCCACATCGCAGCACTCCATTGGCCTTACTGAGAGAACTACGTTCCTTGAAGTACGCATTTGCTTTCACCGCAACACTCTTAAAGTGCTCCGGCAAACCATTGTGAACATACTTGAGGACACACTAGAGTTCGCTGTCTATTCTTGACTTTTATCTTTTTGATGATCGGCTTCCGCACTCGCAGATTGTCCTCAACTGAGTCCACTTATGCTTTCACCTCTGCTTCTAGGTCACCTGGTGAAGTATCCGCCACTAGTTGCCTAGAAAGGGCGTCCGCAACGACTAGGAGTTTTCCTGGAACATATTCTGCTACCATATTAAACTTTATTAACCTGATGAGCAGGCATTGGCAACATATAGGTGTGGTGAGCAAAACGCAACAGACTTCAGTGCTCCATCATGGTTCTGCATAAGGACTCCTTACCGCTTGCCCATAACCGCTTGCATCTGCACTGACGACGGTTGGCTTTGCAGGGTCAAAGAACACCAGGACATGTGCTGACTAAATGAGCTGCTACGCGTCTGTGAAGGCTTGCTTTTGCAGTGGTCACCAACACCAGTCATGCTCAGACTTGAGCAGCTCATTAAGCGGTTGCAACACTGTAGAGAGGTTTGGTAAATAAAGCCAAGGTAGTTCACCATTCCTAGCAGCCAGCTGACGTAATTCCGAAAGCTAGCCTTTTGAAACAATATCTACCTAGCGGTGTGATAAAGGTAGTCAGAAGTGCACTATTTTCTTCTTGAGGGATTTGCCAAAATCCACTCTCAGCCTCTAAGCTAGAGAACACTTTGCTCTTTTCAAGTCCACACAATTCCCTATTTTTCCAATCTTTTTAATTACTGGAACCATGCGAACGCACCATTTAGATGGATCAGTTACTTTCTCTAATATGCCCATTGACTCCATTCTTTTCAGTTGTGTTTCTACTTTAGGGAGCAGGGGGATAGGAACCCTTCTTGGTGTGGGGACACTGTACGGCTGAGCGACATCTCTCAGTGATTTTCACAGGTTCTTCTTTTAGTGTGCCTGATCTCGTCCATGCGCCTTATTAAGCCCAGTTTAGTTGCCCCATAATCGCAGTTTTGTGCTAGCTCATAGAGCTGTCTGATGAAAGAGTCTACATTTTCCCCGGAAATTGGACTCTGCAGGGAAACTTCGTGCATTCATAGATGTTGCGTTTCAGGATAAAATGTCCCTTGAATTTGGTCATTACTATAGCGTAGATATCGGCATCATCGACATTATCGAACACAAATGACAAAAAGACTTACTAAATGACAGAATGGCATCAAGAACTACTTCCTTTCTTACTTTAAAATAAGAGTCTCAAACACAGATGAATAGTGTCTTTCCCTACCTCTTTTGTTGGTCTTTTTGGTCTGTGGTGGCAGAGACTTCCTAAAGTTTCCATCTGACACACTCAATGCGATAAAGTGTGGGCTTGATCTAGAAGCAGAGGTCTCCAAGGCTGACAGGGTGGCAGCGGTTGTCTTCACTCCTCTCTCTAGAGCAGGTAGCTTCTAGCAAAGCAACAACAGTAAATAAAAGGCAGTGGATCTTACAGCACAGCACATACTTGGAAAGAATCAAGCCTATGAAGCTCTTCTGCTTTAGTACAATGTAATATGACATGCTGTAAATAATACTGGAGCTTACCAGTTTACTTTTTCGTCTGGGATTTCTGCTGTTCGCTGAAATCAACAAGAATATAGATAAATGCCTGATAATGATTAGGAAGAAGTATGGGAACTGGTTTTAGAATCTACATAAGAGAAAAAAAAGTGCTTTTACCACGAGGGATCAGAGTGATTTGTGAACTCAGCGTGTTGTTAAAGGTCTTGTGCAGCTCCACAAGGGCTGAGATCATCTTCAGTATCTCTGCTCGATTACCTGGTCTGGCTGTGTCAATTTTTGTTTGGGATATTCCAGCCATGATGCCAGCAGTAATACTTTGTGGAGTCATTTTTTTCATATTTTGTGTTGTTCTATCAAGCACAGCTGGTTTTATGCTAAAAAAACAGCATTTCATGCGTTGACTTGGATTTAATAGGGAGGCTTTAAACAGGACTGATGATGCAATAGTGCCAGCAGGTAAAGGATCTGACTGTCCAAAAATCTGTAAAGGATCAGTCCGAAAACCTGTTACAAAGAAAAATAGGTTACAATATGCATGCTGCAAAGATAATGATTTTAGAGAACATTTAATAAAATGTTTCAGTAATTCTCTGGAGTTGGGTAAAAGTTGCAGATTAATGACTCCTCCTGAAACCTAGACTAAAACTTAGCCATAAAAGCTGTAACAATATCTCACGTTAATGTCCCATTATTTCTTGTCAACGTGAAGTCAGTCTAACAAAGTACTATCCAACTGTTGTTAGCATCTGACTTTGCCCTCAGGAACAAGTTACTCTGAGGTCTGGAAATGAGGAGGAGGAGGGGGGTCTTGTTGTAGAACCCCTATTCTGAAGGACAAAGGAAGCAATTCTTGAATTCCCCCTTTATGATGACAGGCATCTAATAGAGACTTTTCTTCATGATGTCTGGCTACACTCACCTATGAGAATCATTAAGGACCCTGCTGCTTTTTAGCAGCATTTGGGTCAATTTTGTAAATAAAATCCTCCTTTAGATTTTTATTTGAGCTTGCACAATGAGCTTGTGAAATAAAAGGCATGTGAAATTAAGGTTTCCGCATCTGCTAAAAGGATCTGTATTTGTGATCCAGTTTTGCTGATCCAGTTTTTCTCTGAATAGATACAAAGCAGTAATCTGCATGTAAAACTCATCTGCACCCTCCACAAAAGTCTTTTGAAAGTTCTACATGACTGAACTCTAACCTCAAGTAAACAGAAACACACAATGGATTCCACATTTTATAATTTACCAAAGTTTAAGCAATTGTAAAAAAGCTGTGTCTGGAACCTCTACTTCTTCCATAGGATTTAAGAAGTAAGGAAGCAGCCAGGTGCTGGCAATCAAAAGGAGATAAATAACCAATCATCCTGGGTATGACTATCTATGTTTACTGGTGCTGCAAGTACCAAACCTGGCATACTGTTGTAATGGCCCAGTCCAAGTCCAGACCCCAACCCAGCTGAAATGCTGAGGTAAGAGTTTAATAAAGCTGTGCACAAATAAATGTGTGCAATCCTCAACAATCTGAAGCTACATTCAAAACAAGCAGTGAGCAAAAATTCCTCCACAATGATCTGATAAACTGATCAACTCAAAGAAAACAACTACTGTAAGGTATTCCTGCACAAGCTTTTACTACAACCTGCAGAACTCACCTGACCCCAGCTCTACAGCCTCCCTCAGCATCATCTGATTAGTCAACCTCAGGCTTCCCTCTCAATCTCGAAAACATATTTTTTACATCCACTGGTTAGTTGTCAACAAGACAAATTCCAGTTTCACTTTGTGCTACATTCAGAACAAAGTCACCCTCCTCCTCAGTTACTCTGCTGGCTATTCACTCTACTACTGAGCACTGCAAGGGAAATGACCAGAGCCAACACAGCAACATAATTCATTCAGACAGTTTTTAAACAATGGATCCTCATCGGATCAGGACCTTGAGTTCTCTGGTAACCTAAAAGGGGTTCCTTCTAAGAAAGAAAAATTGGAATTGGGTCCCTTGAACCATGCAGTGTAAATGGGGCCTTAGAGCGTTTTGTCCTGGCTTCATCATCCAACACCATACCCAAGCATTTATAGCAGCTATGGTATATTTATGGCAGCTATGGTATCCCGTGCATATGTCGGCTGGCAGCCGTCGTCTAAAAGTCTCCAGGGTTGCACTTAGGAGTCGGTCCTGAGACTGCACTGCGTCATGAATTCCCCCCAAGTTTGTGTCAAAAATTGAAGGCTGTATTTTAACACAGTGATCCCAATCTGTGGTCGTTTTTTCAGTCATGTATTTTTTTCTGCATTGGTCAGCAAAATAATGGTAAAAACAGATGCTTCCAAAAATGTCTGGTCGCATTCATGTATACCTTTTAAACTTTTAAACATTTAAGGTTTCAAAAGCACTAGCATTTTGTAGTTATGTGTATCAGATGGAAATACATAAATAGATTTCTGGATATTACTGTGATTACATAACTGAAATGGTTTAAATAGTAATTGGAAGGAATGCATCTACCCCACCTGTCACTGCACATTGTTGGTCAGCTGGGTAAAAAAATAAGATAATTGCAGCTGCATCTAGCAGGTCCCCTTTAAAAAAAAAACCCCCCAAAAAACCAAACACACACATATATATATATATATATATATATATATATATGTATAATAAATACAAAGAAATAAGATATACATGATATAAATAAAGATCTTTTTGAAAGTTTATGGTTTTTATAAATATATTATATTTCAAAAATAAATATGGAACAAAACATATTAATTTAATTTCTAACATTAATTAAAATGGTTTACTCTGTTCTAAATCAAAGTACAGCATTAGGATCATCACATTTTTGTTATAATTCTTGTGTGTTAATACCATGAAACTGTCACTGTTACCTAATGTTACATGAGAACCACACACTACTTTTAAACATAACTGTATAGATTTCATAGATAAAATCAACCTTTGCAACACTGGATATGATCAGTAGAGGACTGTTGATTTGAAAGCAGCTGATTTCACTGGCTGGTCTCACCTGTTATTTCAGTCATTTCTTCTCTTCTCTCAGTGGGTGCGGAGTTTACTTGGATTCCAAACAGCATCAGCTTCATTAAAACCACCTTCATCCCCAAAACAGCTGCTGGTCTGCTAAGCATTGCTTCTGCAGAGGAGTTTATAGTCCAGGCCTATTGTTAGTTACAAGAAACTCGCTGTGTGCTAAAATTTTAAACTCAGGAATATTTTCCAAAAATGTTGTTGCTTATCAGTCCATAAGCATGTGGTATCTTCTGATTCTCAAAAGTTGCATTACATTCTATAGGTCAGATCAATTTCAAGCTGTCCTTTTAAATTGTCATCAAAACTATTTGAAGACAGGCTGATGTTTTGATTTTCTTCAAAGACACTGATTCTGAAGTTACTTTAAGTACCGTAGACCAGTGAGGGATCCAGAATGTTAACTCCAAGTTCTCCTATTACCTGTAGTGTTGGGTGTCCAAATATTCCAGAGTTGCACCTCTTGAAAAAGGCTTGTCAAGAATATGTTTCTGGTCCTGGTGCACTTGTTTAATATTGCCTTTATAAACCTGAGCTTTTTGCTGAATGTGTGACTGGCAGTTTGGGGGAGCCAATAAAAGGTCTCAAAGCTCTCCATACCCACCCTTCCTACGGTGTGGATTGGTGACATTTGGAGAGTTTTTCAGTGAGCTTAGTGTGATTGGTTTTAAAGCTATTTTTTGTGAATGTGGAATGTGTGTTTAGGACAGAATTTAATGTTAGTGTGCATGCGTGTGTTTGTGTGTATGTGCGTGTGTGTGTATTCAGAGTGGCTCCAGGCCTCATGCGTCAGAGATCCTTTCTATTTCTTTGGCCCCTAAGCAAACATATTAAGAACTATCTTAACACCACTTACACAGCTAGAGCCACGCACACATGCACACGCACACACACGCAGAGAGACAGAGAGAGAGAGAGAGAGCGCTCTTTAAACATCAAGAACTGATATGTTAAATAAATGAACACATAATATAAAAATAAGTGTGATATGGACAAAAGTCACAGAGAGGATCCAAATATGTAGACAGAATGAAATTTTTTAAAGCTTTTTGTTTTATTGTTCACAGTGATTCCCTCAGGCAGGAAGTTGAGAGAATGATGGTGGAATGCACCCTTCTCTTAAATCCGTCCATTTAATGAAGGGATGATGTAGAGGAAGTTTGCAAGTTTATGTGTGGAAAAGCAAGAATGATAAAAAAATGTGTGTGTGTGTCTCAGTTGCTGGGTGAAGAGAAGTTAACTCGAGAGCATCTCATCAATGCTTCTCCGTCTTTCTGCTCAGCTTTGACGTTAATGCTCTGTAAGTAATTCAAATTGCAGGAATAGGGGTGGTTACATCAATGGAAATAGTGATGTTAAATGAATGACTTCTACAGTTCACATATTATGGTTCATTTCAGACTGTTATGGACAAGACACTTAACCTGGCGTTGCACTTGATGTGTTTATTGGTGTTTCCAGCACATGGAAGTATAAATTAATTTCATTTCCCTCCAAAAATTAACTGGAGTGATTAACAGCACATCATTCTACAGTCTAACTTAGTAAACTCAGTAAAATGCAGTGTTCTGTTAGGTTCATTAGGTGTTTGTGTTTGAGTTCCAGTTATTCCATTTCCATATTCATTTTACCTTATTATTTTAGTTTATTTCTCAGTGTTAGTTCTGTTATGTTTTACTTTAGGATTATAGTTTGGTGATTTTAGGTTCTTCCTTCCTTCCATGTTTTCACTTCCTGTCTCCCCTTAGATATTTACACTTTTGTTTGTGGGTTACTTTGATCTTTTATTAGTTTTCTCCTTATCTCATCACTTTTCATCTGTTAGTTCTGTGTAACTTACAGGGCCTTCTCAAAAAATTAGCATATTGTGATAAAGTTCATTGTTTTCCATAATGTAATGATAAAAACTAAACTTTCATATATTTTAGATTCATTGCACACCAACTGAAATATTTCAGGTCTTTTATTGTTTTAAAACTGATGATTTTGGCATACAGCTCATGAAAACCCAAAATTCCTATCTCAGAAAATTAGCATATCATGAAAAGGTTCTCTAAACGAGCTGTTAACCTAATCATTTGAATCAACTAATTAACTCTAAACACAGGCTTTTTAAAACTACCAGCATGGTTCATTACTCAAAACCGCAATCATGAGTAAGACTGCCGACCTGACTGCTGCCCAGAAGGCCATCATTGACACCCTCAACCAAGAGGGTAAGACACAGAAAGAAATTTCTGAACGAATAGGCTGTTCCCAGAGTGCTGTATCAAGGCACCTCAGTGGGAAGTCTGTGGGAAGGAAAAAGTGTGGCAGAAAACGCTGCACAACGAGAAGAGGTGACCAGACCCTGAGGAAGATTGTGGAGAAGGACCGATTCCAGACCTTGGGGGACCTGCGGAAGCAGTGGACTGAGTCTGGAGTAGAAACATCCAGAGCCACCGTGCACAGGCATGTGCAGGAAATGGGCTACAAGCCACTTTTGAACCAGAAACAGAGGCAGAAGCGCCTGACCTGGGCTACAGAGAAGCAGCACTGGACTGTTGCTCAGTGGTCCAAAGTACTTTTTTCGGATGAAAGCAAATTTTGCATGTCATTCGGAAATCAAGGTGCCAGAGTCTGGAGGAAGACTGGGGAGAGGGAAACGCCAAAATGCCTGAAGTCCAGTGTCAAGTACCCACAGTCAGTGATGGTCTGGGGTGCCATGTCAGCTGCTGGTGTTGGTCCACTGTGTTTTATCAAGGGCAGGGTCAATGCAGCTAGCTATCAGGAGATTTTGGAGCACTTCATGCTTCCATCTGCTGAAAAGCTTTATGGAGATGAAGATTTCATTTTTCAGCACGACCTGGCACCTGCTCACAGTGCCAAAACCACTGGTAAATGGTTTACTGACCATGGTATTACTGTGCTCAATTGGCCTGCAAACTCTCCTGACCTGAACCCCATAGAGAATATGTGGGATATTGTGAAGAGGAAGTTGAGAGACGCAACACCCGACACTCTGGATGAACTTAAAGCCGCTATTGAAGCATCCTGGGCCTCCATAACACCTCAGCAGTGCCACAGGCTGATTGCCTCCATGCCACGCCACATTGAAGCAGTCATTTCTGCAAAAGGATTCCCGACCAAATATTGAGTGCATAACTGAACATAATTATTTGAAGGTTGACTTTTTTGTATTAAAAACACTTTTCTTTTATTGGTCGGATGAAATATGCTAATTTTCTGAGATGGGAATTTGGGGTTTTCATGAGCTGTATGCCAAAATCATCCGTTTTAAAACAATAAAAGACCTGAAATATTTCAGTGTTTGTGCAATGAATCTCAAATATATGAAAGTTTAATTTTTATCATTACATTATGGAAAAGAATGAACTTTATCACAATATGCTAATTGTTTGAGAAGGACCTGTATTTTCTCTCTATAGGATCGTTTTCTAACCCAAATCTCGTTATAGTTTTTTCCTTCTGTTTCAGTCCTCTTCTTTCTGTTCATCAATGCTCTTACTTTAAGTTTCTCTTAGGCTTCTTTATTCTTATTTTCTTAGATCTCTTTCATTCTTAGTTACCTCTCTTAGTTTTCCTTTAGGCATCTAAGATTATTTTCTGTTTAGTCTTCTGTTTTATGCTTACACCTTGTTTTCCTCATCTGTTTTGTTATTTCCTCTCTGCTATTATTCCTTCTCCTCAGCTGAATCTCTCCTGTCTGATCACTCACCACCTATATTTGATTGCCCTATTTAAGCTTCACTCTAGGTCCTTTGTCATTCCTCAGTCATTTTCAGTACTTAAACAGTTTCATCTCACTGGTACCTCACTGGACTCTTCATCGTTATTCCCTTTTCCTGTTCCTGTGTTCCTTCTGCCAGTTGGTAAGTTCAGGATGTTCCTCTACTGTCTTTCCCCGGCATCATACCTCCATTGTACCACAAAAGCATTGGCATATTGTTTAAATCTACTTATACTATTTTATACCCATAGGTAGTACCCATTGTCGAGAGGAGATTTTTAAGTGAAAGTCTGCGCCTCTCGCTGCTATGCTACCGGTCCCTGACCAGCCTGCTGTCTGCTAACTCCTCTCTCCCAGTTCGTTTATCCTGTGTCAGAGTATACAAAAGAATTACACATTCACACAAGATATACTTTTGACATGCATGGGGAGAGATTCTTACCAAACCAACTCCAAAGAACTCTTCCTCATACATGCCTTTTATTTCTTCAAAAAGTTATTACAACATTCTGAGAGACAGCCTCTCTTTCAGGATCCAATCATTTGATACAATGTCATCCGTGATAGGCTGAGCTCAATAATACATATTCATATATATGCAAAGTGTGACTGTAGTCCTTCCCTGATAGGTTAAGCCCTTTTAATACATTCCTTTTCTGTTGCTAAGCGGAAAGCCTTTCTTCTTTGCTCTCACCATACCATTTGCACGATCAAACCACCAGATGTTTCCTGTTTTTTCAGAGAAACGTGACCCACTCCCTCCTAACCCATGGCTCACATCCTGTTAATACCTCTGTGCAGTTAATCGTGACCCGCTCCCTTATAACCCACGGCTCACATCCTGTGTTAACACTTCTTGCATTTAGTTAATCATTTTAGCACACAACCCCTTCACCTTTCGGCCTGTTTATTCATTCAATGCTTGTTTAAAAGTTTTTATTTACATCACCATGTAGACAGAGTCTCTAGCCCTTATTTTGTTAGGATTTTACATGACTGACCAACACAAAGTAATTTATTGTGAGGTGGAAGGAAAATGATACAAAAGCTGAAATAATACCTCATCTGAAGCCACAAATCCCAGATGAGTTGAGAAGGAGGTATTATGGATGCAGCTCTTACAAGGACTCAGCCAGAGTATCGGGAATGCAGTACTATGTGTTTCACTGAGACGTGGCGGCAAGATCACATCCCCGACTCCAATGTTTTGTGCTAGGCTTCCTTACCATACGAACTGACAGAGATCTGAAGAAAAGCAGGAACAAAAAGGGAGGTGGAGTAGCAGTGCTTGTTTAACAACAGATATTGAAGTCTTAGCAGTAGGTTTACATCGATATTATTTACCAAGAAAGTTCACCAGTGTTTTTTGGCAACCAAACCAATGTTCCACCTTCAACTGTTGCCGATAATGCATGTGATGTCATCAGTTCAGTTATTCCTAAGTTGCAGACACAACACCCCAATGCATGTGCAGCATATCTGGTTATTTTAATCATACCTTACTCTCTGTTAGACTTTCAACATTTCAGTTTGTCAACTGCTCTACCGGAGTAAACAAGGTGTTGGATTTGTTTTATGCAAATGTAAAGGATTCATCCTTGTCCAAAGAAAGACCTCCTTCATAGAAAATCAGATCACTAACTTGTTTTTCTGTGCTCAAAATATAAACCGTTGTTCAGAGGCAACTTGTGATGAGAACTGTGAGGATGTAGTCACAGGAAGGTAAAGAAGCCCTGCAAGGTTGTTTTGATGTTACAAATTGGATTGTTTTTGCCAAGCACATATAGAGAACATCAATGCCATGACTGAGTATAAACTTGTGTGGGCAACATTATCCCCACCAGAACAGTGAAATGGTTCCCTAATAACAAACCCTGTGTTGTGCCGCAGATAGGTAGGATTTGGCTATGAATAATTGCTTAGGGCAATTATTAATAAGATTAATAATTTTATGTAAAAACTACCAAGTTTAGGGGCACCATCCTGGTGGATTCCAGGAACATATAGCCAAATTGTTCAGTCTCAGTTTATACACTGTGGACATTAATTGTACGCATCACTCCAAGTAATCCCAGACAACTTCTCTTTAAGTTAAGCAGACTTTATTTAGAAAATAGAAAATCCATCTATTCTAAAGCATGCAAAAATTACTACAGATCTTAGACAACAATAATAGGTGAACATTAAACACAATTAACATGAAATGAAATCAGTGAGACAGCTGAGGTCTGGGTCAGAAAAGGAGGGGGTGGCCTTCACTCCAGGGAGCCCAAGTCATTGATAGCCTTTGGGACAAAGTCATAAATCTCAGTGTTGTGCCAAGATGGAGGGGAGCACATGTAGTGTAAGGAGACAAAGGGCCATAAACTAGCTTTGGCTAAAATGGACAGAGCACATCGGCTGAAGCGTCCATGTGGAAGGCCTCAAAGAGAATAGAGTTAAACTTTTCAGCTAAGACTAGCTAATGCAGGCCGGACAGAGCCCGACTCTGCCGACGGAGTGATCAGGGAGCGAGCGAGCGAGCGCGAGAGAAAAGAGAGGAAGGAAAAAGAAAGGTGTGATCTGCTCAGGATAAAAACAAACAGTTTCAATTACAGCTCCAACTTATGCATGCGGCGACGCAAAAATGAGCAAACAGGTACAGTGCTTAAAAACACTTTAACCCAACAATGAACGAGATCTAACTCGTTAAAACTATATTTTCTCTATTTATCTCCGCCCAGACACAATATTAGTATAAATGAACCGGTTCCATCCTACTTTGCCTTGAAGGAGGTCCAGTCCACTAGAGGAGAGCGAATTGTGTCTGTAGTTGAGCAAGAAAAGGAAGAGTTATAAAAAAAAAAACACCTGTACAGGATTTTAAGGACCGTGTGGCCCAAAGGCAGGCTGGATGGCCTGTAGGTCGACGTCTAATGAACTGTCTGGGAAAAGTTCTGATATAACTCCAATGAGATACACAAACCGTATGAGCACTTCGACGCGAGAATCTTCCCCGGTGAGATGTCCTCTGTTCAGCAGTAGTTCATCCAAGAACTTCTGGCTGGAGAACAGTTTGAAAATGGGCGCGACTACTCTTTTTAGCCCCTTTGGCTGTGATGTCATCGCCGATGTCACCATGGGTGGTCACGGACCAATAGGAGTGTGTTGGGGGTCACTGCTAGGATTGCTGGGAAATGTGGTCTGCTCAGTCCATCTTTGTAGCTCCCAGACATCCAAAAGTCTGTTCAGTTCATCTTATGAGAAATGAAATCACCTGGAACAACAGTGACCTGAAGGAATTGTTTGACAAGAAAAACAGAGCCTCTGGAAGGGAGACAGCGAATCATTGCGGAGTATACAGAAGCAACATAACCTCAAGATCCGAGACAGCAAGGAGGCATACAGGAAGAAGTTGGAGATCAAACTACAAAGGAAAAATATCAGAGATGTGTGTTCAGAGATGAAAAAGATCACAGACCTCAAGCACAGGAAGGATTGGATCGATAGAAGTTGTGACAGAGCCAACGAAATGAAAGCATTCTTCAATAGGTTCAGTTTAGGAAGAATCTCAGCAACCTCCTATCCTGCCCATTGCCAAACAGACATCCCACCATTTTTTTATTTATTATTTCTTTTACACAAAAGACACCCAGGTTGAGTTTTTCTTCTAAGTCAGTCAGAGTCAGCTGCTTCCACAAGTTGGTCTTCAACAAAATCATGAGATGCTTCTCCTCCCACATGTCTGTCTCCAGAAGTCAGGTGAAGAGGCATCTGGAGAGGCCCACCTGTTGGCCCGAGTAAGCAAACAAGAACATTTTGACCCGTTACAGTTTGCTTATCGTCGTAGAGTAGGAGTTAATGACGCAATCATCCATCTGCTTTTACACCAACCCACTGTCATCTGGACAAGCAGGCAGCACTGTGATGATCATGTTTTTTGATTTCTCCATTGCAGTCAACACAATTCAGCCTGACTTGCTTTGTCAGAAACTCCTGAAGAAACAGGTGTAACCCTTAACCATCGCCTGGACTAATGACTGACAAACAGACCAAAGTTGGTGAGACTGAAGCATAGTGTCAAGGCAGGTGCTCAGCAGCACAGGAGAACCACAGGGGACTCTACTCTCACAATTCCTGTTTTACTCTGTACACCACAGTCTTCCAGTACAAGTCAGGGACCGATCATCTGCAGAAATACTCAGATGACTCCGCAGTCATTGGGTGAATCAGAGATCATCAAGAAACTTAATACAGAGAGCTGGTGGACCTCTTTGTGGCATGGTGTGAAAACAATCTTACCTTGAATGTGAACAAAACAAAGAAGGTGATTGTAGATTTTTTTTGTTCTTACGTGCCCTGTTTGGCAGTGTGGAGCTCAGAATTGGTGTCTGAGTACCAAGTAGAAGCCCAACAGATTTACTTTCAGAAGCAGAGCACTACAGCTTTTGCTACAGTACTCCACTTGATATACATGTGTCAGGTCACTGTACTACCTGAACCCAGTACACAACCAACGAGGCAGAGGAAGGTTTACACTTTTATTAATAAAAGGAAAAACAAATGAGTCTTTGAACGAAAAGTCTCTGGTTCCAGCTTCCAGCTCTCAGGAAGCAGCAACTCGTCCTCTCAGCAGATCTGGGTCAACCACCAGGAACACTTTAACCTCGGGACGGGGGCGGGCCAGAGGAAAAGGTCACAAACCCTCAGTCCAAAACAGCGTGGTCAAAAAAAAAAAAAAAAAAAAAAAAAAACAGTCCAGGGTCATGCACATGAAATCCATCCAGGGGAAGCAGACAAAATCCAAAAATCCATTAAGCAGAGGCAGGTTCAGGATCCAGGCAGAAGGTCAAAAACTCAGTAGAGGGCAAAGGCTACTCACAGTACCAGCAGGGTAAGTGCTGAAGTAGTGGAGGAGGACAGGCTTGGTCAAAACAGTGGACCAAACAACATGAACAGTTGCTTGAAAGCTGTGGGAGGTAACAGACGATCTTGCACTGGCTCTGAGGGTGAGAGGCACTGAAATAGAGACCTGGCAGGTGTAAGCAATCAGAGCCAGCAATGGGGAAGTGGGCGTGGCCAGTGAGAGTGAAGGGCAACAGAATGAGCAGACAGGATGACTTGTTTATTATTTATTATGAATTGCTGTGGGTAATTTTCTGATGTTATGGACACGGAAGAAAGAAAGAAGATGAAGAAGAGAGGTATGAACTGTCAGATTACGCTTTCAAGGAGGACCCAAATGCAGAACGTTTAATAACTCAGATTTAATTAAATAATAAATTGCATACTTACAGATAATCACGAGGAAACCAGGGAACATGGAGACCAGGAAACGCAGGAAAACAGACCAGGGATGAACAGGGAAGGCAGGAACCAGGAAGGGAAGAATGACAACGAGTTGTGACTGAGTGTGGACTGTATTTGTACTGAGGGGGAGTGTGAGGATGTGAGCAGAAGGAGCTGAGGACTGATTAAGGGAAGCGGTTGCAGCTGAGGGAGTGAGCAGGTGAAGATAATTAACTGGGATAGGGGGTAAAAAGGCTGGGAGACAGAAGAGTCTTAAGAAACTAAAGATAACAAGCCTGGAAGGGAATCTAAAGGAAACACTGGAAAACAGAAGGAAGAAATAAATAGTAAACTATCTAGATGGAAGAACCTAAGGAAACAAATGAGGACACAAACAAAAGGTGAAAATATCTAAGAGCAAGAAGAACAAACAGAAACAAGGAAGTGCCAGAATAAACTAGTAGAAACAAAGAATAACTAAACAGGATAATAGAACTAAATAAGGAAAATAACTAACAAAGCACAAACACCTAGGAACCATGACATGAACAAAAAGTCAAGAGAGAGGGTGAGTTGAAAATACAAGAGTGGAAGGGGAACAAAGAAAACACAGAAAAACATCGAAGTCTGCCTCCATACCCACAGGACGGCAGAGAGAGGGGAAAAAAAACAGAGAAAGGAACATCGACAAAACAAACCAAACATTGTGAACTAAGAACTACACAACCACATCACACAAAAATGGATATAAAAATACAACAACAATGTCACTAAAAAGCTCATGGTACCGATTAATCAAGATCTACTAATGATAACCTCAGCCCAAGAATGTAACTGTAAACACCGGAGACGCCACACCTATGTGTGTGTGTGACCATGCTGGTGCATATAAGGTTTCTCCATACAGGTGCTCGATAGCTGGTGTGAGCAGCCATCAATCCATCTCCCAGGAATAAATGCAGACATAAAGGAGATCGGAGCCAAGACGTCCAAAGGACCCCCAGAGCCCCAGGTGGACCAGCGCAGGGCCGACCACATCCCCCAAGAGAAGAGCAGAGGAGAACCCCAGGGGAACGTCCAGCGGCTACGATACAGGGGCCCGGGGGGCCGCAGTGACAAGCCCACGGGCCCCGCCAGCAACCGGCTGCACCGGGGCATCCAACAAAGGCCTGGGCCAGTCCAACCCGCCAATGGACCGAAGCGCACAGAACAGTTGATCAAACGAGCATAGACGCTGGATCCGTATCCCACAGAGGCACCGAACAGGCACCTTCCAACAATCCCAAACCTGGCACCCAGAAAGAGGTGCCCAAATCCAACAAAAGGAAGACATCAGCCCAGGACATCAGCCGACCAACACACCGGTCCACCCAGGCCCGGTCAGGCAGCTAACCGGGTTCAAACCGGATTGACCACCAACGCACCAGCGGGCAGGGGCATCAGTCACTGGCAGGGGGTGATGGAGGGGAAATAGCCCCCCCATTAGATGTAAGGCCTGAAGTGGGCCAGGGGAGAGGTTAGCCCAAGATCCAACCTGACAGGTAGACAAAGACCGCCCAGCTCATCGGTTTGCTCCTGGTCTGGGCAGGTACGTCGACGTGGTTCGGGCTACGGGGGCCTCCGGTGTGCGGGTGGCGCTGGGAGCCTCCTTTGCTGGCGGGGAGGCTGCTGCTGTGTAGCGACAGGTGCTCTCCCCCTACGAGGGCACTTGGACGGGAGGGAGGGGTGTGCGGGAGGGGGGGTTGCGAACTCAACCTGGGTGTCTAGTGTCTTTTGTGTTTTGAGAGTAGAGCGAATGTCAGGGTGGGTTTAGTTCCCCTTCTGGGATGGGGCTGCCTTGGGGACTGCCTTGGGGTCCGTTGGGCTTTGTGGAGCTGTGGCCGTGGGCCCCGGGTTGAACGTGCCATGGCCTCCCTCCCCTGGTGGATCCCGGTGAACAGCGGTGCCTATTGGGGTCAGTGGGGGAGCTGGCTCCCTGGGAAGACATTTTGTCTCCCAGTCCTTCCCTCCCCATCCCTGGACACCTCTGTCCACCCGCTCCATCACTTTACCACTCATATAGGGTCTTGGGGCATGGGCACATCACTGGGGTGCGAGGAGGGGCTTCCCCCCTCGCTATCCCGTGGTGTCCTGGGTCTCAATTTTAATATACAACTTAGACACTCCCACTTATAACATTTTCACGCGACACATATGTAGGGACTTTGGGGTGGGCACACTTTTCGGCATCCAGAGGGGGAGCGGTACAATCAGCTTCACCTCTGGTGCCGGTGCCTACTGTTAAACCACATATAGACACTGAGGGCTCGGGGTGGGGGTTGGGGGATGTGTGGCTGCCTTCCCCACATCCCACCCCTCTGTTTTAAATGCACATTATAACAACACGCATCAACACCATACTCGAGCGGGGGGATGGAGGCTAGGGGTCTTTTCACACCCCTGTTCGCTACGGGCCATCAGGGGTTGGGGTCCGGAGGAGGACAGGCGGTCTGGTCGGGGTCCTGGGCTGTCGGGCTGCTTTGCCACTGTGGGGCCCTTGGCGGTCTGCTTGTCTCCGTCCTAGAAGGTAGGGGGTCCATGTCCCGGGTCCGGGGGCTGGTGGCTCTACTGGGGCATCGGTACCTGGACCTGGGAGCATAAAGTGTGCATGGGGTGTGTGAGTGAGGGTACAGCGTAATTTTTTTTGGGGTGTCTTGGTGAGTCAGTGAGAATGTATGGGTTTAAGAGGGAGGGAACGTATGACTGTCTCTGTATGTCTTTGTCTACCTGTCAGGTTGGATCTTGGTCTGCCCCCTCGCCTGGCGCACCTCAGGCCTTACACTTAATGGATGGCCTATTTCCCCTCCGTCACTCCCCGCCAGAGACGGGGGCCCCTGCCTGCCGGTGCATCGGTGGTCAATCAGGTCCGGACCTGGTGCGTGCCTGGCCGGGCCTGGGGGGGCCGGTGTGTCGGTCGGCCGATGCGCTGGGCCGATATCTTCCTTTGGTTGGTTGGGGCACCTCTTTTAGAGGTGCCAGGTTTGGGATTGTTGGGTGGTGCCTGCTCGGTGGCTCGGCGGGATGCGGATCCGGCGTCTCTGCTCGTTTAATCACCTGTTCTGTGCGCACCGTGCGTGGCCGGTTCATTGGCGGGTTGGACCGGCCCTGGCCCTCGTTGGATGCCTGGTCTCGGCACCCTGCGTTGCGCGGGATCGGGACCCGGGAGCTGGTACAACTTGGTGTCCAGATGCTGGCTGAGCCCGGCCTGGGGATGCTGTCCGTCCCCTGCGGCTATCGGTGGGGCGCTGGGATGTTGGCGGTGGGGATTGGCCTAGGGTAGAGGCGGTGCCGGGGGCCCCTCGTCGGCCGGTCCCTTGTCGGGTCCCTGCTAGGGGGTGGGGTGCCCCTGGGCCCCGGCTCCCCCGGTCCGTTGCCGGCGGGGCCCTTGGGCTCGTCACTGCTGCCCCCCGGGCCCCTGCATAGTGGCCGCTGGATGTTCCCCTGGGGTTCTCCTTTGCTCCTCTCTTGGGGGATGCGGTCGGATCCACCCTGGTCCGCCTGGGGCTCTGGCGGTCCTTTGGACGTCTTTGCTCCGATCTCCTTCATGTCTGCATTGATTCCTTGGAGACGGATTGATGTCTGCTCACACCAACTATCGAACACTCTTATGGAGAAACCTTATATGCACCAGCATGCTAACACACACACATAGATGTGGGGTCTCTGGTGTTTAAGGAAATATTCTTGGGCTGAGGTTATCATTACTAGAGCTTGATTAATCGGTACCATGAGTTTTTCTGTGACATTGTTGTTGTATTTTTATATCTATTTTTGTGTGATGTGGTTGTGTAATTCTTAGTTCACAATGTTTGGTTGGTTTTGTCGATGTTCCTTTTTCGTGTTTTGTTTTGTTTTTCCCCCTCTCTCTGCCGTCCTGTGGGCATGGAGGCAGACTTCAATGTCTTCCTGTGTTTTCTTTGTTCCCCTTCCTCTCTTGTATTTTCAACTCACCCTCTCTCTTCATTTTTTGTTTCCTACCTCTCTTCTTCTTCTTCCTTCTTTCTTCTCCTTAATTGTCCGTCTCCGTGTCCATAACATCAGGAAATAAAAACCCCAACAATTCATAATAAAGATTTTTTTCACACATATATCAAGTGGAGTACTATAGCAAAAGCTGTACTGCTCCGCTTGTGAAAGTAAATCTGTTGGGCTTCTACTTGGTACTCAGACACCAATTCTGAGCTCCACACTGCCAAACAGGACACGTAAAAAAAAAAAAAAAAAAGACATACAGACACAGTCATTCGTTCCCTCCCTCTTAAGCACATACACTCTCCCCGACACACCAAAACACCCAAGAAAGGACGCTGTACCTTCATTCACACACCCCATACACACTCTATGCTCCCAGGTCCAGGTACCGATGCCCCAGTAGAGTAACCAGCCCCTGGACCCAGGAGATGGACTCCTATACCTTCTAGGACGGAGACAAGCAGACCACCAAGGGCCCCACAGTAGCGAAGCAGCCCACCAGCCTACGTCCCCAACCAGACCACCTGTTCCTCCTCTGGACCCCAACCTCTGATTGCCCATATCGAACAGGGGTGTAAAAAGACCCCTAGACTCCATCCTCCCGCTCAAATATGGTGTTGATGCGTGTTGTTATAATGTGAATTTAAAACAGAAGGGTGGGATATGGGGAAGGCAGCCACACATCCCTCAACCCCCACTCCGAGCCCTCAGTGTCTATATGCGTTTTGAAAGTGGACACCGGCACCAGAGGTGAAGCTGATTGAACAGCTCCCCCTCTGGATGCCGCCACGGGATAGCGAAGAAGGAAACCTCTCCTCGCACCCCAGTGATTTGCCCATGCCCCAAGACGCTATATGAGTGGTAAAGTGATGGAGCGGGTGGACAGAGGTGCTCAGGGATGGGAAGGACTGGGAGACAAAATGCCTTCCCAGGGAGCCAGCTCCTCCACTTGCCCCAATAGGCACCGCTGTTCAACAGGATCCACCAGGGGAGGGAGGCCTTGGCACGTTCAAACAGGGACCCACGACCACAGCACCACAAAGCCCCATGGAACCCAAGGCAGTCCCCCCAGCCCCATCCCAGAAGGAGAGGGGACATCGGTGTCTACAGATATATTCTTGGGCTGAGGTTATCATCAATAGATCTTGAATAATTGGTTTCAAGAGCTTTTCAGGAACATTGTTATATATATTTATATACCCATTTTTTGTGTTTTGTGGATGTGTAGTTCTTAGTTCATATTATTTGGGTTTTGTCAATGTTGCTCCTTTTTTTGGTTGTTTTTTTCCACCTCTCTGCCATCTTGCAGATGTGGAGGACTGGGTTGTTTTTCTTGTGTTCTTTTTGTTGCCCTTCCTCTCTTGTATCGTCAACTCACATTCCTACTTCTCCAGCCTCTCTTCTTCATCTTCTTTCTTTCTTCTCTCTTGTTTTTTTTCATTTCCGTGTCCATAACCTCAGGAAATTAAACCCACAGCAATCTCTAATAAAGATTTTTCACACATATATATCAAGTGGAGTACTATACTGTAGAAATAGCTGTAATGCTCTGCTTGAGAAAGTAAATCTGTTGGGCTTGTACTTGGTAGATTTCAAAAGAAACAGGGTTAAGTCTATGGCATCGGATTTGTTTAAAAGGTCAGGAGAGCAACTTCCTCTACTGCACGCACATAAATCCACTTGCGCAAGCAATATCCTCAACTCTGTGCACGCATAAAATTTACTCCTGTGAGCACGCACCTTCTCTGCTAGAGAGGAGCAGTTAACGATGCCAGCCCACTGTGCTGTGCGTGCGCTAGATTTGTTATGGCTGCATGGGGGCTTTTAATAAGCTGCGCACATGAAGTAAAATTTGCTCACTCCAATCAAGCTGACTTTTGACAGTTGGGGGTGGAGACAAAGGGCTGCACTGACCTCCCACTGGTCCATTTTTAACATGGCTGCCACCCAGACGGGTGTCCAACGTGGTTTTGATTGACAGCTGTCTTTCCAATAAATGTCAGTGAAAGAAGAAAAAGAAAGCGATATTCTGGTTCACACTCCTGGGGCAGTTGTTAGAGATGCACAACATCATTGTTTGACAAGGCCAAAAAACGACAAGAAAACGAAGAAGCTGAGTAAAACAGTAGAAAGTGAAGGCATTATATACTATCTGAAGATGTGCTGGCTGTGCTCTCAGTTCATGGTATAAGTTAATGCCTGTTCTACAAATATAATTGTGCTCAGAAGTAGGGGTGTCAAATTATCGCGTTAATTGTGATCAATTAATTAAAGGCATATTTAGCACGTTATTTTTTTCAAATCGTGTTAATCTAATTTTTAATCTTTAATTTTACAGTTTCTGCATGCGAGTTCCCTTTAAATAAAACCTGTTTTATTCACCGGGCTTCTTGTGCTTGAGTTGTTCGGGGTTAACCACACCCTGAAGTGGTCATCGGTTGTCTGTAAACTCGTTAGAAGATGACTGGCTTCCGTCGTGGTGGGTAAGGCGAAGTGAGGAGGAACGGTGAGTTGCCGACAGTGTTGTCAACTTTGCTATATTTGGCGAGATTTTAGATGCCTCTAGCGATTCTTTCTCAAAAAAAACAACAAAAAACAACTAGCAGCAAATCTAGCAAATTTTTATGTGGTTATTGGAAACCTTTGGGTGAAGCATGTAACGTTGTTACTCTTCTCACTGAGCAGCGGGGCGCTCTCCCGTCTCAGCGATCACAGCAGGCAACCAGTCGGACCGCACACTGCAGCTCACCTCCAACCGGCCGCCCAGGTCCACCTGTATGGCAAGCCATTGGTATCAAAAATAACGCGTATATTACGTATTGTTTTAACCTGTAACACAGTTGGACTCAGAGAAGATATTTACCCCACTGCATCCAGAACGCTAATGAATCGTGCATGCTCAAAGCAGAAGGTTGCAGGCGCCACTTGGGACTAGTAACAAAAACAGCAGAATGTAAATAGCTGGGACTGCATCTCTTTAAGTCTGTTAAATACAATAAATGACTTCATAAAGCCAGTTTTTTCAATTACATGTATCAAACTTTTGTTCTACCACAATAATGTAATGAATTTAAAAGAAAATACCTCGAAATGAGGGCTTTTCTCAGCAATTATTAGGTGAGATTAAAAAAGAGAACATTTAGATTAATTGATTACAGATCATAATTAATTAATCTCAAAGTTTTTTTAATCGCATGACAGCACTACTCAGAAGAAATCACAGTTAAAAAAATATATTTATTTGGTAATCTTATATTTGTCAGCTGTGTACAATTTTTAAAGACCCACTCCGATGAAAATCCTGTTTTTCTAGGTGTTAACATGTTCTTGTGGCATTTTTCTTATGCTAGAGGACATATCTTGAGAAAATTAAGCTCAAAGTTGTATTTTTGAGTATTTCTGCAATCAAATGGCTGTGAATCAGTAGCAGACGTTAAAATGCCGGCCAACGGTTCTGCCCACAACGCGGAGGTGAATTGCCAGTGAGCTACTGTAGCTCTGCTGAAGCAAAGTCCCAGAAAACTGCACAGGTTTTGTGATTTTGGCTAAAAACGGCATAATCATAATTTAAAGACCACTGAGAATGTTTAAAAAACTGCTCAAAATATGATCGGCGTGGGACTTTAAGCTAATGCCAAAATGTCTTTACAGCCCATATAAAATCAGGAAAATGAAAGATCATAAGATATATATGATCAAGAAACTCATTCTAAAGGTCATATTTTGGATTTGGTTTGCTGTTCTGGTGTCACTCCCTCTCCCTGCAAAACAAATCAGTTTCCCGTTTCTGATAATATATTTATTTCTTTTGATGTGAATGTAACTTCCAAAAATTGTACTCCTCGTGATGTTGCATTTAGAAAAAATAATAACAAACTGCCATTAGTGACCTTCAATCTAAGCTCCTCAACCCCTGATGAACTTGTTTCTTACTATAATTCTAACCTCCATAACCTTCTTAACACATTTGCTCCACTCAAACACTGATCTGTCTTATTTTCTCGCTCAGCTATGTTGGAATACAGCTGTGATTACTGGACCAAAACACAGATCTCACAGAACTAATCCCACAATGCATTTCGGTTTCAACGGAAAAAAGAGAGCTTCATGGACAATCATCACCCCTATGTAACCAAAAAGCTCTGCTCCACTCTTCCTCTTTTGCCCATGAGTATGCTGGACAGGAGAGAAATCTGCGCTTTTGTGCTTCCATCCTCGCTGGCGAGGGGGAAAGCGAGTTTCTGGAAGAAAGTCATTTGATCCAAAGACACAACAGCCTGCTGATCATTGATCAGATTCTAGAAAGAGCACATGCTGCAAAGATTGAGCCCTCAAAAGCTGATATGAGGATATGAGAAAGCAGAAGCAGAGGTTCAGAATCTGAAAGAGCATGAAGTCAATAAGTCTGCAGTCCAGAAGGGGGAGACAGCTCACATCTGCCAGGTAACATCTCTTAATCACCCCCAGCAGCAGCCTCATTCACAAGCTGAGACAGGCTCTGAAAACAGGTCTGCAGCTTCCAGTGCAGAACCTAGAGCAGTCTATTTCACTGTGTTTTTGCTGCATTTGTAAGATTTAGTTCTTCAGTTGTTTGGGTATAAACAAGGTTTTCAAACATTTCTGACTAATAGAGTCATTTTAAATAATGCAAAATGAGTTACTCCGTCCTACAGGAGTTTTTCCTTTGTACTTTGGTGCTAAGCTAAACAGTGTGCCCTTATCTACATACATTGCTGATTAGTGTGGCCTGCTTCTCACAGATCGCCAGCATTCATAAACAATAAAGATGGCTGTTGTGGGAATATTCCTATGTAATTAGGATTTAAGTACATATTCTCTGTCTAGTGAATGTATCTAGGGCAAGATGACAAAGTTAGATGAAGCAAGGTTATTTTTCCAGCTTAATGTTCCTGATAGAGATGTGTCAGATCACCAGAGAGACAGAAGCCGGGGCAGCAAGATAGCTACGGAACGTCAAAAACCAAAAATGAACTCCAACGCACTCTCCAATGAAAAAGGTTAAAAAGCCTTTATTGTAATGGGTTGGTCAAATAAACCTTCTAGAAAACTCCAACGCGTTTTGGCTAGAAGCCTTCGTCTGGGAGTTAAACAGATCTCAAACAAGAACAGTTTGTTATCTACTAGCAGTCCACCAATCAAAAGTCTCCATCTGTCAACAGGGGCTCAGGTTACAAATGTCAGTAGACAAAAAAGACAAAAAAGACAGCAGGTGTCACCATTTCCACTTCTAAGACTAAATGAAAGAAACATACCAGTACACAAAAAGGTTAAAATACAAATATAGTGTATGGATTAAAAACCATAAGAAACAAAACATCAAAGATACACACTGAAGTCAAGTTCCTCATTCAGGCCTGGATATTTAGTAGCCCGTAAGCGATATATCCAGAAAGCTTCCCGTTGATTCAACTGTCTTTGCCTATTGCCTTTTCTTAAGGACAGAGGAATGTGGTCAATCCCACAGGCCTGTAAGGTGGATGGATCACAATTGTGATGTTCCATATAGTGTCTTGCCGTGGGATAGTTGATGTTTCCTGTGCAAATTGCATACTTGTGTTCCGGCTTTCTATCCAGTAAACAGCGCTTTGTTCTTCCTACATAAAAGACTTCACACATAGGACATCCCAATCTATAAATGACAAAGGTTGTTTGAGAGTTTATAAAATAGTTAATAGTAAATTTATTTTGGGAGCCAACATCATAAACATTTTTGGTTTGTCTTACATTAGCACAATGGTTGCAGTGATGGCATTTGTAAGACCCTCTGGGCCTCGGGCCTAACCATGTTTGTTTATCTTCTGGTTTAAGATATCTTCTAAAACTAATGAGAGGTGTTTCAGGAATGACCTGACTTAGTACCTCATCACTTTCAATAATACCCCAGTTTTTGCTTTGTCTGTTCAGCCTCTGTACTGTATGTAGTGACAAAAACAGGCCTCCCTTTTGTTTGTTTTGGTGTATTCCTTTGTAGTAGTGATGACCTAGCTACATGTTTGGCTCTGGTGTAAGCTTTTTGGAGAGTGGAGATTCTATATCCCCTTTCCTTAAATCGTGCCATCATCTCCCGAGATTTACACTCAAAAACATGATCTTGGTCACAGATCCTCTTCACTCTCTGGAACTGCCCATAAGGGACATTCTCTTTAAGGCAATTTGGATGGAAGCTTTTGGCATGTAAAAATTGTGTTTCTCTCTGTCAGTTTTCTGTACACTGATGGATGCAGGGTTCCTTGATTATCTTTTAAAATTGTCAGATCAAAAAAATTAATACACACTTTGCTATATTCTAAAGACAACTTGATGTTTGGGTTGATGCTATTCAGATAACCGTGAAATTCATTCAACTCTGTTACTGAGTCAGACCAAAACAGACATATATCATCAATATAGCGCCCCCACCAGATAATAAACTTGTGAAACACATTATTTTCTTGATTCAAAACAAAGTCCTCCTCCCATTTGCCCAGGTATAAACCTGCATAAGAAGGGCTATAGCATGCTCCCATGGCACCACCTTTTGTCTGTTTGGAGTCAAGATGGCAGATTAGGTGAACACCCCTGAAGCACCTGCTCGTCTGCAAACAAAAATTGCGCTTTAAATGATATTTAGTTGGCAATTACATGGGCAAGTCGAAATATAGTCTAAAGTAACAGCACAGCGTATGGACGCTCCTAATATCACTAGAGGAGAGAAGAAAAAGTTGAAAGGAAAAGTTTCCGTGTCGCTTCAGGAACAAGCAGGCATGGGGACGCAGAGGGCTGACAATGCTGCCTTGATTGTTGAATTAACTGAAGTTATTTCCACACTAATGGACGATAAGCTAAAAAAAAATCACTGATAAACTTACAACTATAGTGGCACAAAATGAGCAGAGACTTCAATCGGCAGAAGAGCGGATATCAACTGTGAAAGATCTCGTTAAGATACTCCAAACTAAAGTGGCTGTAATGGAAACACAGCTGAAAACAGTAAACGAGAAAGTGATCAATCTGGAAAGTCGAAGTCCTCGGGACAATCTCAAAATCCTTAATCTGAAAGAAGGAATTGAAGGGACTGACTCGAAAACATTTCTTGAATCTATGCTTCCGAAACTTTTGGGCCTCCAGACTGGCAAGGGCAGGGTGAAGATTGATTGGGCTCACCGCGTCGGACCCAAGCAGGATGACAGACCGCGAGCGATGATCATAAAACTCCATAATCCCAGCGAAAAAAACTGGATTATGCGTGCTGTGAAAGCCAAGGGGTTACTGATGTTAGAGAATAAGAAGTTGTACATCTATCAAGATTTATCCCCAGCTCTCCGTGAACAATGACGCGGTTTCAACGAGGTGTGCGAGGCGCTGATTAAAAAGAACATCAGATTCAACATGAAATTCCCTGCAATTTTGTGCTTGACATACGGAGAAGATTGCCGCTCATTTAGAAGCCCAGCTGATGCACGAGAATATCTGACTACACTCAAGGACTAGTTTACGTGACTAAACACCACTCTTTTTTATCATCTGCCTGGAGTCTACAATAAACAGGTGCTTTTTCCTTTTCTCCGCCGATGGAGCTGACTTTACACTTTTGGATTAGACCTACACCTCCTATTAATGGACCAAGCCGAACTGAAGGGGGGCGTCTTTGCTGGAAAGGTAGGACCCCCTGTTTGGGTTAATTAACTTTCTATGCGTGAACTTTGCAATAGGAAGACCACTCAATTTTAATATTATGGAATAACAGCACTGTGGATAATTGGTTCAAAGCAAATAAACTATCCATAAACACCAGTAAAACCAGCTATATGTCTGTCCAAATAAAAAACAACTTAATTTCGACGATTCAAATTTACAGATCATAATAAAAGGAGAGGAACTAAGGAGAATGAGGACAACTAAGTTCTTGGGTGTCTTTATAGATGATCACCTAAACTTCAAACACCATGTTGAATATCTTGTCAAACGGCTATCAAAATATGTTGGTCTATTCTTTAAACTTAGACACCTGCTTCCTCACGCAACATTACTTACTCTTTACAAAACTCTCTTTCAACCCCACTTAAATTACTGCATTATATGGTGCAACACTTATCCAACTCACCTAAAAAAATTAGAAATTCTACCAAAAAATCATCCGCGCCATATCATGGTCTGATGTGAATGCCCCAACCCGTCCTTTTTTCTCTAGTTATGGTCTGTTAAGACTTACTGACTATAATATATTTCACAATGCATGTATCATGTATCAGGTGGTCTTTGGCTTGAATAACAGACTATGTGAGCTTGTTCCCATCCGCTATCCCTGGCACACTTACCTCATCAGAAATACGCACATCGTTACAGGTAAAAAACGAAGATTAAAATGCACTGGTATGAGTGTAGTGTAAAGGGCTAGTAATAGATGGATGGCTTCAGATGGTGCATGACACAACAGTGTGTACTTGACATTGTTTACTTTCAGTGTGCTGGGGATCTCTGTTGCCACCTATGGGCTGAAACTAAATTACTCCAATACCTAACGCCCTCTAGAGGCCTGGATGAACAAAAAACAAACTGTATCAACACACTGCCCACCTGGCATTGTTATAAGAATGCCACTAACACTTATCAACATTAACTAATCAGGAGATAAAAGGAGTATACAATCTGAAATGGGCCTGGAGAAAGTCTTTGTAGTCTTGTCTTGTGTCACTTTGACCTCCATCTTCCTTACAACTCCATCTTTGCTTGGGAGAGTCTTCAAGATGATACCCTTTGGCCATTTGTTCCTTATTATCCTTCAGAAGAATGATGTCGCCTTCTTGCAGATTTGGTTTGTTGCACTGCTATTTCTGACGACTCTGGAGCATGTTTAAGTATTCCTTTTGCCAGCGGACCCAGAAAGTGTCAGTAAGGACACGAACTCTCTTCCATTGATGTATGTACATGTCAGCTTTGGTGAAATCTCCAGGTGGAATCAGGATTGCATCAGTCTTTTGTGTGAGTAGAGTCATAGGTGTCAGGATCAAAGGTGCTTCAGGATATGAGGAAACCGGCACCAAAGGTCTTGCATTGACAATAGCTGTGACTTCAGCCAACAATGTAGTTAGGACCTCATGGGTTAGCTTGGGGTTTCCTGACTGCAGGAGCATTGAGTCCAAGATGCGCCGTGCAATCCCGATCATACACTCCCAGGTGCCTCCCATGTGGGATGAGTGAGGAGGGTTGAACACCCAGGAGCACCTCTGTTCACATAGATAGTATTTTACACTTGTCTCATCAGGCCCTGAAGGATCCAACATCAACTCCCTAGATGAGCCAACAAAGTTGGTCCCACATCCTAGCTGTTTCGCAGGACCTTTAAATAAAAACAACGCAGGAGTAGAAAGAGAGTCTTCTTGGAGGTAAACTGCTGTTCCACTCAATGTAAAAGTTCTGCATTTCTGTAACATTTATCTGTATTTACAGTCGTGGCATAGAAATTAAATGGTTTTGGATGGAACACAATATTTTCCATTTATTACTGTGTATAGTATAAACCTGATACTCTCTGTTGGCAATTCACCTCAGACAAATACACCTGATAAACCAGAAACAATTCTCCCTCAGTCCTGCACTGTTGGAACCCTCTCCTGGGATCTAGAGAGCCTCGTCCCACGTGTGCCTCAGAATGAACCAGATCCTGGAGGGGGTCCACCTGGTTGCCTCCATGCCCCATTTTCTATCCGTTCTCAGGAAATCGAGAGTTAGAGTTAGCGAAACTGTAGGCCTACTCCACCACTATTTTAGGTGGCCATTCCTCAATAAGGAATGTGTAGGATGAAGTATCAACTTACTATCTGCACCAGAAATAAAAGCTACCATCCCCTCCTTAAGGGCTCCTCCAACTTCTCTCCATTCCCAGTCATCTATGGTCACACGTTGCCATAGATTTTGTCATCCATCTCCCTACCTTCTTAAACAAGTCAGTCATACTCAGTATTATAGATTGCTTTGCCAAGGCTTGCCATTTAGTTGCCCTCTCCAAACTGCAGAAACTGCCAAATAACCTATATACGTACACTGTCATGTTTCTAGAGTTCATAGCTCAGCTTTAGAGAGGTTTCTGCCCTGCTGTTGGAGGCAAATCCCGACTCACCTCAGCCTTCCATTAACAAACTTAAGGTCAGTGTGAAGACATGAAGCTGGAGATGCAGAACATGCTCCAGTAAATGTGTTCATATAACCATACACCTTGCCTGAGCGGAAAATGCTCTTCCTCACATGTCTCAGTAGCCTCCAGTCTTTCCACTCTTGAAGTCTATCTTGGATATCACCCTTCTCTTCTTCCATCTTCCTATCCTGATTCCACCATTCCATCTGTTGGAACCCATCTTAACTGCTGTCAATAGATCTGGACTCAGACCTAATAAGCCTTACAGAGAAAAAGATCACAAGAAATGCATTACTGCCCCCACCTACTTTCCTGGTCAAGGGGTTTGGTTATTAGCTAAGAACTTTCCATTATTAGCAGAAGGCTTTCCAATAATGTCTAGACTTTCCACAATTAGCTACACTTTTTATTCAAAATTGTGCTCCAGAAAACTCTTCCCGAGATTCTTAGGTCTGTTTGGTCCACTATTCACCTCTCAAGTCAAGCCAGTTCCTAATTTTCAGTATATCTCAATTATATCCTCCATTTTATGATAACAACTTACCTCTTATCCTCAATGCCATCCCAAAATTCTCCTGTTAAGCCAGAAAGACTATTAATTTATTTACTTGTATTAATAAACTGTTCAAACTTCTCTTTGGTGTCCATAACTGCTGCCTGCAGAAGGGTCTTAAACAAAACTGCAATGTTATGTCGCCTACTTGTTGCAAAGACTATGTGGATGATTTAAAAAAAATTAAAGATGGACGAAGACAAAGCTGCTAAGCAAAAGAACACTATTTGGACAAAAAAGATGAAGCCCGAGCTTGGTCGCAGCACCTTGGTTACAGTGTTATTTGTAGAATTTCCATGTAAGATAAAAACATTTAAGATTTCACATCACTTGCAGTTTTTAGCACCTTGCTGTTTTACTTTTTTCCATTCTGACATAAAGTCTGATGCATAAAACTATACATTAAGCATCAAAAGACCATACAGAATTTCAAATGGGAAGTTGCTCCAGAATAAAGATTCTGATGTTTGTTTTTACCAGACAGAATACTACTTGATTTATAACTATGACAAAAAGTAACACTGTTTAAAAATTACCATAAAGATGTAAATTATTTTATTAATGGTAATGTGTTGAAACAGTTACATTTTTCAATGTAAATAATTTGATCTCTATTTTATCTTTACAGGTTGTGTATCTGTCAGTCGCCACTAGAGGGCAGTCTTGTTCTAAAAGACATAATTGATATGGAATTCTAGCAAAGTCCTTCCTAGACGTAATGGCAATTTATGCATATAACATTAATTCAAAGCTCAAACCCATACATACGCCCATACACACACCCATATATATATATATATATATATATATATATATATATATATATATATATATATATGTCTGTATGTATGTATAAATTATAAATATATAAATAAATATATAAATTACATATATGTATATATAATAATATGACTTCAGTCTTTTTATCATTGAGGTTAATCTGAAAATTAGGGCTATCCAAACTCTGATTTTGTTTGGGCTTTCCTACAAAGAATGAACAGCATCGAAAAGCATGAGAATCATATTTTTTCAAAGAAATGTAGTTTACAGGCATCAGCAACAATTAAATAAAATTCCATATTTCTTCAAAATGGAACTCAAGAGCAGGCGATACACATATAAGATGGGTCCCAGTATAGACCCCTGAGGCACCCCACAGTCAAAATACACTGTAGATTAAATAAACTAATTAATGCTGACACAATTAGTGCTGTCTTCAATCTTAGGTAAGATTGAAACCACTCGAAAGGCTGTGTGCTGTTAATATCAAAGCTATGCTCAAGACGAGAAATTTAAATTCCATGATCCACTGTGTCAAAGGTATCTATAAATCTGAAAAGAAGGACAACATAATTACAAGCATTAGTAGCTAAAATATATAAATAAAAACCCTTAAAGCAGTGCTTTTAAGCTTTTTCAAACCAGAATGAAAAATCTCAGGAATACCAATTCTCTCAAAAAATTTATTTAAGAGTGTAAAATAACTATATCTAGTATTTTTTTCAAAGAAAGGGGAGTTTGGAGGTTGGACTAAAAATAAAAAATGGATGGTCATGGCCTGTTCTTTACCTATGTATGGTGAAATTAATACATTCCTTCACAGTCACAGAGCTTTTAAGCTCAGTTTGAATAGTATAGGACATTGACATTAAGATATCTGAGCAGGATGTACTGAGTATAGAAAATGGATTGACATGTTTTACTGAAAAAAGCTTGGAAACTGCAAGGAATATACATACAATTTAGAGCAAAATTATTCATACTCCTTTCAGATTTAGGTTTAAATTAATCTTTTGTGACCAACATGTTTCTTCTGACTGGTAGTAATATTTTCTCTGCCAGGAGGTAATATTTTCATGCCCGTCTGTCTATTAGCAACAAAACTAAAAAAGTTATGAACTTTTTAATCGCGCATGCGCAAATCTTTGCTCTCTGCTGGAAGAGTACGGAGTTAAATCAGGGCAATAATGTTTGTGTATTTGAAAGAAATATTTGAAACTGAAAATATGTAAGCTGAAAACGAAAGTCAAGTTTTTATTGTGAACATTGAAAAACAAAAAACTGGGTTCAAAATAAAATGAAGGCTTGAAGGGTAATATTAATTGAAATTTCAATGGTATTTTTTTTTGTAATTTGTAATCAATGTTCTCAATAATAACTTAACTTTTGTTTTCAGCTTACATATTTTCAGTTTCAAATATTTCTTTCAAATACACAAACATTATGGCCCTGATTTAACTCCATAGAAGAGCACAACAACAACAAGAACACAGCCATTTGTCTCATTTACAGACATTTTATTGGAAAAGTCCCGAAAATTAGAATTAGATAACTTGGGGATGCGAAGGTTATGATTGCACTGTCTAAGTCTGAGTCATGTTTTTGATCGGCCCAGCCCAGAATTAAGTTTATAGTTTGTGTAAGTTGTATTTTAAACAACCAACAGAGCATTTCCAATATAGAAAATAAGAATGGAAAACCTTTTGATTAGATTTTTTTGTAGTATAATATTATAATTACAAACTTGTGAAAATCTATTTAGAGATTTCTTGGCCATTTCTACTTTTAAAATATTTTAGTTGCTGCAGAAGAAGTTTAGTTTTTTTTGAATTATGCAAAATTCAATGTATCTAAGTTGGAACATGTTTGGCACGATGTAAATAAAGTGCAACAATGGTCAAATATGTAAAAGCACAGGCCTTTTAAACTAAAAGTAGGAGCAAACATTCTCTGATGTATGACACAAAATGAATAATCAGTTTTTATTGGTACATTTTAAACAGTAGAAAAATTTACTTTATGAATTAGTTTTATTAAAAGATGGAATATCCCAAACGAAGCCAATTGTAGGTATATCTATAAAGTAAATCCCATAACAGCTCTAAAATATTACATAAAACATCACATCAATATCACATAAAACATTTCATCAGTATTACATCATATTATTACTTGACTAAGTAGTCATTTATACCTAATTAAAAGAGAGCACCTGAATATTTTATTAGACCGCTGCAATTATGTTGATTTCAATTAAGAATAAAGTCACAACCAGCCCCTTTCAGTTTTTGTTGAAAGTTGTTTGTTTCAAAACATTAACCAACAGAGAGTGAGTGTTTACAGGGTATAGAGTGGGAGAGGTAGAATAGAGAGAAAAGGATGGTGGGCTTGATGAAGAGGAAGAGGAGAACACCCATGGGAGAGATGGGAGAAAAAATATGTGGAAGGTCAGAGATGGGAATAAATTGGAAAGCGGGGTAAAAGATGTGAAATGTGTGAACAAAAGAAGGTAGTGGTCAAAAAAGCATGCGTGTGTCTGTGTGTGTGTCTGACTTAGAGAGGGAGTGATTTGTTTTCAGTGAAAGGTGAGGCCACTTAGATGTGGTGTGGAAGAACAGCGAAATCTATTACAATGTGTCAGAGGAAACATGAGAAGGGCATGACCTGAGTGCATGTGTGTGTGTGTTTCATTGTGTAGTAGTGTGTTATAACTGTGGAGTCAGGGAGAAAGAAAATAAGATGCACCCAAAACACACCCACACTGATTTCACAAATGTTGAATTACCATTAGGTACAAAATCGTTCACAGGCCATTGAATCTTCCTTAACTCCAAGTACTGGAGGTAGGCTCCGATGAACCTTGTTCTGTTAGAGGAGATGTCTTCAACTTAGAGGATAGGGTTCTGTCCCAGACAGTGAAGAAATGGGACTGCATCTGGTTGCTCAATCTCAATTTAGTGTCTTTCTGCACTGATATTGTCTCCAATATTAGGAAGCCTTGTTTTTCCAGTGAAAGAGAAACCATCACACTACCTCCTCCAAAAGTTGGTTCGGATTGACAGAGAGAATTTGGCAAGTTTTTCATAGGGCACAGAAGAACATAACCACTGGGCCAGGCAAACTTTTAATGGGGAAGACAAGTAAAGAGATGATACACAATTTCAGGGCTAAATCTATTATTTGCTCTTTCTATATGACCACAGAAGCAAATGACAAGGTGTGCCTTTTATGGAAAGTTAAAAAAAGAGATAGATCAAAGTGAAAGGCATCAATAACAACCAATAATGGATAGCTCAAGATAACCTAACCCCTTCTAACTTCATAAAAAAAGAAAAAATATTTTAAGCATGCTCCTAAAAGTAAAACAGAGTAAAACAGGGAGCTGCTTCTAGTCTCCCACTCTCTATTTAATCTGAGGGAGAAGGGTTCTGTCAGGAGCATATGGAACAGTGACATTTTTATTGATTGTAGACATGATTGTGTTCTAACAATACAATATATTATATATAACTATGAGAGAGAGAGAGAGAGAGATGGAGAGGGAGAGAGAGAGAGAGAGAGATGGAGAGGGAGAGAGAGAGAGAGATGGAGAGAGAGAGAGAGAGAGAGAGAGAGAGAGAGAGAGAGAGAGAGAGAGAGAGAGAGAGAGAGAGAGAGAATGAGAAAGAACACCCTAAACTTTTCACAGGCCCAATCTGATCACCCCATGAAAATATTCTCCTCCGCTTGTCCACTTTTTCAATGTGGTTAAAAAAACACCTTCAACCCAGTCATTCCTCGTAGCTACACTTCTACGGTCCTCGCTGGCCTGCTCACTTTTCAGAGATCAGATCTGCCCAACATTTCCCCTTTGTCTCCCTCCACAGTGTGCTGCCAGGATCATCACCTTCTCCTTCAAAACTAAATCCACCATTTGAACCAATCGTGCCACAGATGACGATCACTGCATTTAACTGTCAATTGAAATTCACTAAACAAGAAACTTATCTTTGCATTCTGTCTCCCCGCATTTGGCTCCAGAAACTTTAAATGAATTTGACACTCATGATCTAAAATAATGGAGTTTGCTGTAGGGCTCAAAGAAACAGAACTAGGCAGATTTAAATCTCTACATGTTCAGTATTGTAAGCAACACAATCATGGAAAAAACTTTAATTAGGAGATTACTTCTGTTTACTTTGAGCTTTGTAACAACAAAATTGGCCAACAAAAGGAATAATAATAATAATAATAATAATAATAATAATAATAATAATAATAATAATAATAATAATAATAATAATGCTAAAGTACATGCATAATTGGTTTCAAGAGAAGGAAAGAACCAACTCAAGTATTTGGTCTTAAGGTTGCTAATTGATGGTCATGATTTATAGCTTTCTCTGAAAAGCATTGTTTTACTCATTCAAACACAGCACTGTATTTGAATGAGGAAATAGTTCATACTAATAGTAACTAGAAACTAGAAAACACTCAGAGAGTGCAGACCTCTGCCAGGGCCACTCACCCCCCCCCCCCCCCCATCCCCATGTTATCTAATTCTGACCTTCGATACTTTTCCAATAAAAATGTCTGTTAATGAGATGCATAGCTGTGTTTGTGTTTGCCGCTGTGCTCTTCCACCAGAGAGGGCAGATTTGTGCATCTGCGATTAATTTGCTGTTCATATGCCCTAAACGTAGTGGGGCTGCTGTGCAAGCTCAGCCGCATGTGAGCACTTTGAGATTGGAGAAGAATCCACGATAGTCAATGCGTGGATATGCACTTACTGTCGGATCAAGCCCAAAATGTATTGTTCCTGGTCCCATTGTGGACATTTCCTGAAAATTTGATCGAAATCCATCATTAGGTTTTTGAGTTATCTTGCTAAAAAACAGACGGGCATGAAAACATGTACCTCCTGGCGAGGCCAAATATATTTCAGCCTATTCCAGTCCTAGGTGTTTACCCAGGGGTGCTAAGGCCTAAAGCCTGCCGCACACGAGAGCTATCTGCTGAACAAAAAGTAATTTGAGGCCGTTTGCTCAGCAGATAGCTCGCCGTGTGCGGTTAATTTTCGTTGAGTTTTCTGCCTCATGAGGCGTTGAGGTGAAAATCAAACAGGTTTGATATGTTTTGCCTCGCAAGGCGAAAATCTCACCGTGTGCCCTCTACATGAGCTGAGTGCTGAGAGGAAATATTCAAGCGACCAATCAAAACGCATCCTCCGCTCACATGATTCCAAGATGGCAGCCCCCTGTTTTCAGTGAAAACAATGAATGAAACGGAGACAGAGATGGATTGGGAGGAAATGCTGCTTCTCATTTTGTTTATGAGGCGTCGCCCCCGCCACCGTTTGAAGGTTAGGAAAATATGGGTTACGGTCGAGTACACACGAGTTTATCTTCTAAAATATAATCTCTGTGGGCTGCCATCTTGGAATCATGTGAGAGGAGGATGCCTTTTGATTGGTCGCTTGAATATTTGCCCTCAGCACTCAGCTCAAGTAGAGTGCACACGGTGAGATTTTCGCCTCGCAAGGCGAAACATATCAAATCTGTTTGATTTTCACCTCAACGCCTCATGAGGCAGAAAACTCACAGAAAATTAACCGCGCACGGCGAGCTATCTGCTGAGCAAACGGCCTCGAATGACTTTTTGCTCAGCAGATCAGCAGATAGCTCTCGTGTGCGGCAGGCTTTACAGATTACACTTTTAATCATCTTTGTTAACACTTGATCTTTCAAGCACAACGCTTTCTTGGGTTTTGAAAAGACAAAAATAAAAATAGGGGAGCGGAATATAGATAAGGTGGGAGAGGTAGTTGGTAAATAGATGTGAAAACAAGTGAGCGGACTGACAGTCAGGGGAGCCATTGATTCTCCTCTCTGCTCCGTCATCCCATCCTGTTGTCTATTGGCAGAAGACCAATAGTGTTGAGGTGGCCTGTATTGGATTTATGAGTTAATGGCCCTGCCAGAATAAAACAAATGGAGAAATAAGGAATACAACAAAGACTATGGGAGAGAAGTGATTGAAGTAGAAACACTAGTAATTATATCTGAGGAAAATGTTATGTTCTCTTCATTATATTAATTTTATTGTTTGAAAAAAATACCAATTGCACTTTACTGGTAAAAGTTATTCCAAGATAATGAGGAATTGTTACATACACCACAAGTCCAAAACACAAGCATAGTATACTCTCACTGTTCACTTCATTAGTTACAGCTGTTTCAGAGCTTAACACAAACAGTGATTCAGTTGTTTATGTGGAATGAACTTGCCACAGTGCCAGAGGCTGCAGCGACAAGCCCACAAGTTCCAAGAGCAGCCAGCAACACCAGAGCAGAGATCCGAGATCCAAGTGCGCCACACCCCTAAGCAGAGACTAGAGAGAGCTAGGGGGGCAAAGCCTCATCAAGCAGCCACCATGAGTAAGCCGGCAGACATTCGAACACCCAGCTTTGGACACCAAGAACCATTGGTGCACCAGCGTATGAAGGTGCAAGCCAGTTGTAGGGAGTGTGACGGGGGAAAATAGGTGCCTGAGATGTTCTAAGAAGGGGGGCTAAAACCTGACCTGACAGATTAACAGCCAAACAGACCCAACCACTAATTTCTATGCATGCATTCTACGCATTCTCATGTGCGCTCACACAAACACTCACACACTGACCCAACATAAACACACACAGGTATGGATGCACTCTATACTCCCAGCCCCAATTATCTTAAAGGGGCAACCAGCCCCCTGACCCAGGAGATGGTCCCTTTTTATTTTGGGGTGGATACAATCAGACCGCCCTGCTTCCCGCTGTAGCAGAGCAGACCACATGCCCAGACCACATGCCCAGACCCTGACCAGACGGCCAACTCCTCCTCTCGACCTCCAGCCCCAGGAAAAGTACGGGGGTGTGGAAAGACCCCAAGCCTCTCTCCGGCTGCTCACATGTGGTGTTGATGCGTGTTGTTACTAGACGCGTTTACACTAATGGAACTTTAGAGAAATTTTACCAGACTTTCACAGTGTGCAGTCTCCATTACACTGGGCTGGGCCAATACGGCCATTTTCCAGTGTTGGGTCATCAACCATAATGACAGAACTGGACTACAGAGCCAGACTTACCACGATGCACTGCATTAAACCCACAGTCAGTTTCAGCAGGAAAATGAGAAACTTCTCTGCGTGAATGATAACTGTTTTTGTCCAATGGAATGTCTTGAACCTGACTTGTTTAAAACTCTGCAGAAGGAAGCTTTGAATTACTGCTGTGGGAGAAGAGAGCTGCTTACCCGAAGCTGCCAAACTGAAAGCTCCCCGTTTGATCAGGGTAGAAGAACCCAAGCCAAGAGTCCTAGCTGCTAACCGCAATCACTGTAAGCTGCACCCAATGCAGCTGCTTCTACCCGGATCAGCTAGCTACAGCTGATTTTTACCCAGACAATGGCTTCACCCTTCTAAGGAGATCTAAGAATCATTCAAGTAAGGTTGTGTCTGGGCAAAGATAAATTAGCTTAAGATAAACAATTAATGGTTGTTTTTGATAGTCTATTTCACTGTGTTGTTGCTGCATTTGTAAGATTACTGTCTTCCGATTGCTTGGGAACGAACAGGCTTTTCGGCCTGTGGTATAAACAATGTTTTTAAAAGGTTATTGACTGATAGAGTCATTTTAATCATGTAATGTGAGTTACTCTGTCATTAGCTGTGCTACATGCTGAAAATAGCTTCATGCACCATTGGTGCGGATAAGCACTCATAAGCTTATTAGGATTGTTATTTACGATGCTCAAAGTGCAGATGGGGTTTAATTGGATCATTTAAACACCAAAAACTAATCTAAAGTCGTTTTGAAGTCCCCATCTTAGTATGCTAAAATACTAAATTAGATCAATGCGGTGACTGATCCATAATATCAAATAAAAAAGGTTATTGATTTCTAATTCAGCAAATTATTTACTTAGTTGTTTAGTTGTATATGTTTCTAGCTTAGAGAGTTTGTTGAATAAAGTATTTTGACTGGAAATAATTCATTTTTTAAATAAACTCCTGTATTTTGGAAAGTCATTGTTATTCCTCATACGTGTACTAACTTGCTGTTCAAAGAACACCACAACCTTACTCCATCTATTTTTTATTTATCTTAGCCTTATCAGGCAGGTAGTCATAAACATGAACTGAGACTGAATTCGCTCCATCCCTTTACCCGTCATACAGGGACTTGGGGTGTGGGCTGTGACTGGGGTGTGGGGAGGAGTTTCCATCACCGCTGTCTCGTAGAGTCCTGGACCCCAATTTTACTGTACAACTTAGACACTCTCACTTAAAACATTCTAATGAGACACACATGTAGGGACTTTGCAGTGGGCACACTTGACGGCATCCATAGGGGAGCTGTTCAATCAGCATTACCTCTGCTGCTGGTGCCTACTGTTAAACTACATGTAGACACTGAGGGCTCGGGGTGGGGATGGGGGGAGGGAGTGCGACTGCCTTCCCCACATCCCAGCCCTCTGTTTTAAATGCACATTATAACAACATGCATCAACACCACATTTGAGTGGAAGGAAGCCCTTGGGGTCTTTCTGCACACCTGTTTGCTCTTTACCATCAAAGGTTGGAGACCAGGAGGTCTGGTCAGGGCCTGGGCTGGGCTGGTGGGCTGCTTCGCTACTGTGGGGACCTTTGGTGGTCTGCTTGTCCCCATCCTGGAATGAAGGGCACCACCTGGCTCTGGGGGGTATTGGTACGTTGACCTGGAAGTATAGAATGTGCATGGGGAGTACGAATGGGTGAACAGCATCCATCCTTTTGTGTCTTTGTGTGTGGGTGAGAGTATGTGTACATGAGATGGAGGGAATGTGTGACTGTGTCACTGTGTATCAGTCAGGTTGGGTCTTGGGCTGTCCCCTTTCCTGGTGAATATCAAGCTCCTCACCAAATGAAGGGCCTGTTTCCGCTCCGTCACACTCCTTGCCAGTGACTGGTGCCAGTGAGGTTGCCACTGATACATCTTGTACTAATCTGTAATATGTGCTTTTCAGTGACAGTAATTGTATTTAATTACATTTTCTTCAATTCAGTTTATTTATATAGCGCCGATTTACAACAGATGTCATCTTAAGGCACTTAACAAGAAGTCATTTCAATACATTTATGCAAACATTCCAATCAATTAAAAAGTTTCCTATTTAAGGAATCCCAGCAGATTGTGTCAGACATTGGCGTGAGGTTGGGCCCTGTTGATGCAGACTTTCCAACCACAGCAATCCCTCATACTGAGCTAGCATGTAGCGACAGTGGAGAGGAAAAACTCCCCTTTAACAGGAAGAAACCTCCAACAGAACCAGGCTCAGTAGGAGCGTCCATCTGCCACGACCGTCTGGGGGTTTGAGAAGACAGAGCAGAAACACATAAGGAACATAAGATCTGATATAAGAGTGCTTTCTATGTTACAGAAAGTAAAAAGTATATATATATATATATTTGTTGTTGCTGTCTGGTTCTCAATCCCCATTGTTTGTTTGGTTTGTTTTATCACTGTTATTTCCCTTTCTTTGCCATAATGCAGGTGTAGAAGCAGACATCAAAAGTTTTTTTTCTTGTATTTTCTTTATTTCCCTTCCTCTCTTATATCTACAATTCCTTCTTTCCCTTTTAACTTTTTTTCCCACCTCTCTTCCTTGTTTTTCCCCTATTTTCCGTCTCTGTGCCCATACTATTTGAAATAAACCCACAGCAATTTCTAATAAAGATGTCATACATATATACATCAAATAGAGTATTATAGCAAAAGCCGTAATACTCCATTTGTGAAATTAAATCTGTTGGGTCTCTACTTGGCTCTTGTACATCAATTCTGAGTGCCACACTGCCAGACAGGACACATGAAAAAGAAAAAAACAAATGTGCCTATAGAGTGCATTTAAAACCATTAACCATCCGGGTTAATGGTCCAGCCTGTTGGCTAATGAAAGTTGGCTAATGATGAAAAGTTAGGAAGGTCTAGTCCTCTATCTTTGGTCTCCTGTAGTTTTTTTAAGCTGATGTGTAAGGGTTTGTCCTTCCAAAAGAGCTTAAAAATGGAAAAGTCCAAAGATCTAAACCAGTTAGATGACGGTTTGCTCAGGCTCATTAAAAATTAGCATTTTATTTTTGGCAAAACCATATTTTTTATTGAAACCACCTTCCCCATGAGTGATATGGGTGGAGATTTCCACCTAGCAAGATCATCTTCCACCTCCCATTTTCTTTAATAGTGGGATGTAGTTTAATTTTGTTAAATCTGCCAGTCTAGGAGAAACAATAATACCCAGGTATATATTCCTTGTCTTCAATTGTGTAGTGATGGAATTTAAAAAAAATCTATTAATTAGAAGAACTGCAAGCTTTTCAGCCACAGGAATGGCATGGTTGGTTACACAGTGGTAGCACCTGTGGTGGAAATTCTCAGTCCCGATCAGTTCGTTTCAACAAAGTTTTATTACTTGCAGCAAGGAGAAGTCAAAAGAGACTCTACAGTTATTACAAAGACATGAGTATATATCTGTAAGTCATACACCTGAACAGCCCCCTCTCATCCCCACGAACCGGTTAACAATAGTTTCTCAGTGAGTTCTAATGAGAAAACAACTCCTTATTAGGTATTTCCGTGCAGCTGCAAGCGCTGAAAATCTCCAAGGTCAGAAGATAAATCTCAATTGATAAATAATAACAGTTCTGGGTGCAGGAGCTGAGAAGCCAGCAAACAAGTAACAGAAACCCTTTCTGAAATACATGTCTTTAACTGAATAAACATATTTTATAAAATGAAACAAATCAGCGAAACAATAAACAGAAATGTCTTCTACAGTACCCTGCAGAGTTGGAAAGATTGCTAAGGGTGGAGAGTTCACCACGTGGCCAGTATAGGCATACTAGCTCCAGTGGTGTCTCTGAGTGTTAAAGCTCAGAGGGTAATATATATATATATATATATATATATATATATATATATATATATATATATATATATATATATATATATATATATACATATATAATGCTTTTATCGCTGCTTTTATTTTATTTCACCTCCTAATGATGTAGAGCACCTAGAATTGTCTTGTTGTTGAAAGTGTGCAATACATGACAATACAGCCTTGACATGTCTAATCAGCAAACGAGCATTAAGAGTTAATGATAAGCAAACACAATGTAGGTTTTTTTAGCTTGTTTGGTTAAGTTAACGCTGCATAAATAGCCAAATAGCCTTTTTTGAGTTTTACTCATGCTCATGTTTATTTACTGTACACTGCAGGTTGACACAGAGAGAGAGAGAGAGAGAGAGAGAGAGAGAGAGAGAGAGAGAGAGAGAGAGAGAGAGAGAGAGAGAGAGAGAGAGAGAGAGAGAGAGAGAGAGAGAGAGAGAGAGAGAGAGAGAGAGAGAGGCGATGCCTCTGGTCCTATAGGGGGAGTCTAGTATTCTCTGGTCCTATAGGGGGAGTCTAGTATTCTCTGGTCCTATAGGGGGAGTCTAGTATGGGCCTGTTGTTTGGGCCGCTTTTACATTGGGAACAGACAAAAAAGTGGACCGCACCACACTGAGCCGCACCGTTCCACTCAATGGAAACGAGGCTATAGAAACCTAGATGACTCTAAACTTTCTGCTTTTAAATTCTGACAAGACAGAAGTTGTTGTCTATGGACCAGAAGCACAAAAAAACAAACTGCTTAGTCAATCACTTCATCTGGTGTCAGGTGTGAAGGTTTCAGCATGGACCCAAATGCAGACAAGGAAAAGCTACTAGGATGTTTATTGAGGTGATGATGATGACGATGTAGACAGGACACAGAATGACACGGACACACAGGAGGGAGAATGACATGGTAAGACACACCACAGAGAGACGTCAACATGACAATCATCCGACCGGGAGTGAGAGAAGTGAATGGATTGAGGGAAGGAGGATCAGGTGTGACAGATTAGAGACAGGTGCAGACAATGATTAGGAGAGGGAGTGAAAGGACTGACTCATGAGGTTCTGACATCTGGATGGCATTAGATTTGCCTCCGGTAATAACGTAAAGAACCTCAGTTTTATTTTTGACCAAGACATGTCATTCAAATCCCATTTTAAAAAGGTTGCTAGGACTTCCTTCTTTCACCTCTGGAATATTGCTAAAATTAGAAACCTCCTGTCCAGTAGTGATGCTGAAAAACTAGTCAATGCATTTGTTACTTCAACACTGGACTGCTGTAATTATTTACTATTAAGAAGTCCACACAATGTAATTCAAACCCTGCAGTTGATTCAAAATGCTACAGCAAAAGTTCTGATGAATATTAAAAAGACAGATCACATTTCTCCTGTTTTAGCTTCCCTGCATTGGCTCCCTGTTAAAATCCAGAATAGAACTTAATCCTTCTTCTTACATATAAAGCTCTTAATAATAAAGCTCCATCATACATTAGAAATCTGATTGTTCCATATGTTCCTAACAGAGCACTTCACTTTCAGACAGCAGCTTTACTTGTGGTTCCTAGGATTTCTAAAAGCAGAGTGGAAGGCAGATCTTTTAGTTATCTGGCTCCTTTCCTGCAGAACCAGGTCCCAGTTTTAGTCCGTGAGGCAGTCACCCTGTCTACTTTTAGGGCTAGGCTTTAAACATTCCCTTAGGATAAAGCTTATAGTTAGAGTGGTTTAGGTCATACTGAGCTATAGCTATGCTGCTACAGGCTAAGACTGTTGGAGGACAGACTGACCACTTTTCTTCATCTGCTACTTTTCTCTTCTACTACTCTCTAATTGCATTATATGCTGTTATTTCAACTGTTAACTTTGTTTGGTCTTGTTGTTTTCTCGATAGATGCCACCCCTGGTCTGGCGCTTTTTTTGGCTGTGATGCCTAGTTGGAGGGGGTCATCGATTGGGATTATGCTCCTAGTAACTGAGCGTTCTATCTGTCCTGTTTTCAACTTTTTACATTCTTTAACATAGAAAGTACACTTACATCAGTTCTTATGTTCTTTTTGTGTCTCTGCTCTGTCTTCTCGAACCCCTAGTCAGTCATGGCAGATGACTATAATCACAAACAGTTTACAAACATTCTTTGGCTCAGGTTACCATTACTAAATCTTGTAATATTCAGTACCATGAGCTTTTCAGCGACGATGTTGTTATATTCAAATAAATAAATAAATAATGTTGCCCATCTTAAACTTTGTAGTTGCCCAAGCAAGATCACGCTTACAAATTAGGTCAGATATTCTCTGAAATCTGTGTCTTATCACGCTCTTTAACCTTATATTTCCTAGGGAGCATGTTTATTATTTTCAAAAATAATTATTTTAAATATTGCAACGCTATCTCCGGCTCAAAGATAGAGTTTACCCATATCCAGTCACAAATATTAAGATCGATTAAAAAAGCTTGTTCACAGAACAACTTTAAATTTCTCCTAAAAATATGTGTTTTTCATTTAGGTAACTTGGTGTCTCTTACAAGTAATAACACAGTGCTGGCTCACATCATTTTCAAAATCATCTGTTGCTTTATATTTCTGCACCATGTTAATTAAGAACAAATCAATGAGCATAGACTTTTCAAGATGCTTGTGATTTGGCCTTGTAGGTAAGTCTATAATTTGGGTCAAATTCATTGAGTCACAAAAACATCTAAATGTATCAGATGCAGAAGTTAGCTAAACCCAATTAAAGTCACCCATTAAAACAACTCAATAAAATGTATAGATGACAAACAATCTCTCAATAAAGACAATGAATCCATTGGTGCAGAAGGAGGTATATAACACCCTGCAACTGTCATAACACAATTTTGTGATAATTCAATTTTCAATATTAGCAATTCAAACATTTTAGGTATTGATTTGGATGGTTGTGTTCCCTGGAAGAAATTATTTACATAGATAGCCACTCCTCCACCTTAAGCACAGCGGTCGGAAATAAATATGTTATACCCAGCAATATTATACCAATATTATACCAAAATAACACCATAATATGAGCATTTGTAGATTTGGCCCAGATTCTTACCATATAAATTTTCGGCAACAAACATCTCCCATTTATATGCAGAAAACCAATTATTCAATTTATAAAGCACCGCTTCACAATAGGGCTGCACAGTGGTGCAGTTGGTAGTACTGTTGCTTTGCAGCAAGAAGGTCCTGGGTTCGAATCTCGGCCTGGGGTCTTTCTGCATGGAGTTTGCGTGTTCTCCCTGTGCATGCGTGGGTTTTCTCTGGGTACTCCGGCTTCCTCCCACACTCCAAAAACATGACTGTTAGGTGAATTGGTTTCTCTAAATTGCTCTTAGGTGTGTGTGTGTGTGCATGGTTGTTTGTCCTGTGTGTCTCTGTGTTGCCCTGCGATGGACTGGCAACCTGTCCAGGGTGTACCCCGCTGGAGATAGGCACCCGCATTTCTATTTAACCACTACATTCCTTTCCTGTGTCATCTTTCTTTCAGGCCAACAAAGAAAAATAAACGCTGTCACTACCATTGTTAGCTTCCTCTCCCGAGTTTTCTATTCCCCAATGAAGAGTCCACTTTGACCCGTCTCACTCTCAAATAAAATTTTCTGGTGGTCCACATTAAGTTCCTGTTCCAGAGTTCTCTGAGAAGGCCCAGGAGGGTCTGCTTCAAGTGCCTGTGCCCTAGTTCTCTGAGGGTGGTCCTCCTTGTCCTGAGTTGTCTAAGGGGTCAAGGAGGGCCTGCTTCGAGTTCCTGTTTCCAGGTCTTGCCTGAATTCTCCTGTTTCCAAATACTCCAAAGTGGTCAAAGATAACCGACCTCAGCTTCAGCCCTCATGTTCTCAAATAAAGAGGTCCAGATGTGGTTACCTCACTCTAAAGGTCCGGCCTATTGGTTTTAAAGAGGATATTGGAGGTTAAATATTTTCTAAAATGCATATACAATGTTGTCCAAAAATTACTATTTGAATCCCTTATTGAGGGTATTTTAAATTTCAAAATGCATGACAGCACAAATTTTAATTAAAAAGTTAATAAACTTGAAATTATAAATTAAATAAATAATTGTGTTTGTGGAGGTTGTCAGGACATCAAGTCCACAGGTCTCCCCCCCCCCCCCCCCCCCAAAAAAAAAGAAAAAACGGCACTATGGCACTATCTTCCGTGTCTGGGTGCGTTTGGTGCAGCAGAAACTGCACTTAATTTCTGCTTTGGCTATGAAAAACGTGGTGATTTGTGGCACTCATTTCAAACCAGAGGATTAAAATCCTAGCAATGCGATGGAGTTTAACTTGGGATACCAGAGCAAAGATCAGGTGCGATTCACATCAGCTGCAGCAGTGCCTTTGGTGCTTACAGCTTCATTCGTTAAATCCGATGGGATTTAGTGGATTGGTAAAAATGTCCAGGTTTTTATTGTTTTTCAGCTCTCCGATAAGCATACTAAAACTGACTCGTGCAATGCATAGAAAATGACAGCCGTTTCATGCGACGTCCTCCCCAAGCTGCTGTCTAGTGGCTGGTTCTGATCCATTCATAGAAAGAACAGACAGTGGGCAGTAGCGGTGCTACAATTGTTTACAAGACATCAAACCGCAAGTGTAGCTTTATGAATGATCCGCAAAATAAATTCCCTGGGCGGTTCCCACCACTGCCATCTGGGCTGCGTCACGCATCTGGTCATGCCCAAAAAATACAAAAAATGGGCAAAGAGGTAGAGCTGACAGTGGGGCTGTGATGATAGGGGCGAATGATTGACACTCTCAGCTACTGAGCTAACTGAGCTAACCCGGAGCTAACGGAGGTTATCAAGCGCTCTTAGCCAGAAAACCGTAGTTGAGCAACTCTGCTACCCCTCTGTCTTCTAGGCAGATTCAATAATTTCATCAAGTAAAAATACATGAAGACTTATTAGTCCATAACATTCACTAAAACTATGTGAATTTGAATTAAAACAAGTTTTAATAATCAATATCTGGAAAAGAAATGTGATCATTTCAACAACTTTTTGACCAAGCGGGCGTTATCTTAAATGCACAGTAGAAATACAATGTTACCAAAAAAATGGAGGAGAGACTTCTGGGACAGTCTGTTGGTGCAATCAATACCACAGTAAGCCATCTTTGACCAATAAGTAGACGATTAACATCTGAACACGAATAAACATTGCAGATGCAACTGATGGTCACGTTCAGAGAAACAAAATAACATGACTCCAAGGCTGAGGCCTTCCCTGGTGCAAAGGGAGGGGCAGCCTTTAGCCACCAGCGCTAGCGCTGACGGCTTATCTGAGACACGTAAATCAAACGAACACAGCCCCTGTTATTCATAATTTTACACTTAAATTATATCTAAACAGATAAGTTATAAAACAATTCACCCCCCTCAGAGTTGACCTATAAAATGTATAAATGTTTAATAGTGCTGTCTACATGTCTGGTCATTATTTTTGGTATTTTAGTACATTATAGTGAAAATATTAATTTTCTACAAAAAAAATGTCAGAGTGGTGTCCTCTTCAGGTTAAAACTCTACAATTCACTTGAATCAGCCATTGCTGTTTGCTCGGCAGTAACAGCTAACATAAACCTAACATAAGAAAAACTAAAGATTGGAGTATACAATTTTTAACTGTCCTTGTGAGTCTGCTACTTTTAATTGTATTACACTGAAAATTAAACATTACTGGTTTTCTCAGAATATAATTTTTTAGATTGGCTTTTTAGATTTTAAATGGCTGTGGGCAGAAAGGAATCTCCTGTTGCACTCTGTATTACAGCAAGTTTTAAAGAAGCTTCTGACTGAAGACACTGTTGTATTACTTGTATTGATAGCTGTAACATTAACAGTAGTAATTGTGATTTCATTACCCTTAGCACACATCACATGTTTGTTATAACTTAACAAATGCTAATGTTTTATTTCATAATTAGTTATTTTAATGTTATTGAATGAGTTATAATCTTAATTGTCATTATTTTTAGATAGTACATAACACTCAAAGATAACACTTCAAGCTAGAAGCTAATGATGGTTATATTTGAGCAGCTGCATGCTTGTGTGATAAGCTACAATTTAAGCGTGTTCCGATTAGTGGACTAATCGCCAAAATAATTGATTAGTCGATTATCATAATAATCGTTTGTGGTAGCCCTAATCACAAGTAAAAATCTGGTATGATGCGGTCTGCAACCTACAGCGTCAGTTAATCTATTTTTTAGATGGGAATTGCAGTCTTAAGGGTAACTGGAGGAATTACAGAGATCCAGAGCTATTATCTGTTGACATGACAGCTATCATTGTGTACTTTATATCTGGCCTTTATTGAAGAGTATCAAAAGAAAGCTATTGCTGAAAAAAAGCTACAAGAAGTCCTATTTGCAGTTTGCCATGAGTCATGTAGGGACACAACTTATTTTGGAAAAATGTGCTCTGATCAGATGAGAACAAATTGGACAACTTTGTTATGGATAACTAACATTGCAGTTTATTTTTAACACATTATCACTATAGTCAAACAAGGTGATGCTGAGAGTCTGTGACAAGACCAAACAATGTTCTTGTCAATAATGCTCTCCATGCAATCGGACTGAGCTAAAGATACTTTATTGGTAGAGCTGCTAGAGACATACCCCAAAAGAACTGCAGCTGTACCTGCAGCCAATGGTGCCTCTACAAAGTATTGGTTTAAGGGGGCTGAACTCTAACTCTAATCTCTTTAAAACTCTGCCACAAACAAATATAGCAATGCACTTCTTTGTGTTGGTCTATCACATAAAATACCAACAAAATACATTAAACACATTTAAATTCTGTTTTTACCCTGACTAAATTTGCTGTGGTATAATTATATACGTTCTACCGGTCTGTCGTGGTGAAGAGAGAGCTGAGCCAAAAGGCGAAGCTCTCGATTTACCGGTCGATCTACGTTCCTACCCTCATCTATGGTCACGAACTCTGGGTGGTGACCGAAAGAACAAGATCACGGATACAAGCGGCTGAAATGAGTTTCCTCCGCAGAGTGTCTGGGCTCTCCCTTAGAGATAGGGTGAGAAGCTCAGTCATCCGGAGGGGGCTCAGAGTAGAGCCGCTGCTTCTCCACATCGAGAGGAGTCAGTTGAGGTGGCTCGGGCATCTGGTCAGGATGCCTCCTGGACGCCTCCCTGGTGAGGTGTTTCAGGCACGTCTCACCGGGAGGAGGCCCAGGGGAAGGCCCAGGACACGCTGGAGGGACTATGTTTCTCGGCTGGCCTGGGAGCGCCTTGGGGTTCCTCCCGAGGAGCTGGAACAAGTGGCTGGGGAGAGGGAAGTCTGGGTCTCTTTGCTTAGGCTGCTGCCCCCGCGACCCGACCCCGGATAAGCGGAAGAAAATGGATGGATGGATGGATGGATGGATAATTATATAAATGATTTTGCAAAGCAAGCTCTCATTTTCTTTTTACAAGAAAGGACCCTCATAAACATAATCTTGTTTATGAAGATCATCTGAGGAGGTGTGCAGTGGAATGCATGGACCCAATTGCGTTGTGGGTGGAACCGTTGGCACGGAGACCCCCTCCCCGTTGCTAAAAGCTTAGTGAAAAAATGAACAGACATGTATTACTATGACTACATCTTACAGTCCAGGGGTCAATACACATCCGGTGACACTATTTCATAATAATAAGTGACATTCACATATTCAGTATGTGCAGCTCCAGCTGCGTCGTCAGAGTCACTTGTCTCTGACGAGCGTTCATCATCAGAGGGCAAATCGTCCTCTTCTGAGTCATCGGCAAAGATCAGTGCACGCACCTCATCCGCACTGTAAAGTCATCTGGGCATTTTGTTTTTGGTTATAAAATCGGTATCTGTCTCTCTATCCGTCTCTATCCTGCAACCGCTGCTGTCGCTTTTCTCTCCTCTCCCGCTCTGCTCTCTCGCTCGCGCTCAGCAGCTGGTGTTTGGTTTCAAACCTTTTTTTCTCAGATTTTTTGGTAGATTTTTCCACCACATTTTTTTCTATAAATCCTAAACTTGCCGTAGAAAGTTGCTTACATAGTTTTCACACCTCGTTTTGTACTTAAGCAAGCTTTATAAATGAGACCCCAGATGTTTTTCTCTGTGCAAATTATTGCATATAAAGGTATATTTGGTGTTTGAACTATTAAATAGGCAGTTCTAAGCATTTTTTGAGGGTGTCTCAAGCATTTGCAGATTTCAGCTGTGTCCACTGTAAACACTGCTACTTATAAAATATGTTCAACTGGTTTTTTATGTCTATCAATAACAATGCACAGTGTGTAGACTGGTGTGTATATGTGCGTTTCTTCTCACCTTCTCTTTTTGCAGGGTGTGCTCCCACAGCTGCAGTTCATCAACCCTAATCAGGAGGAGCATTCTTGTGTACCTGCGATTGTTGCCAGTCCTACAGTTGAACATCAACAACGATGTGTGGAGAAAATGTTTTTGGGCAAAAAGCTTAAGCTTTTTCAATGCATTATTTGTGTTCTTATTGAACCAATTTATTTTCAGTTTTCCTGTCTAAATGGTTGCAATGACCAAAATGAGAAACATCAACAATATTAGATAAGGTCTTTGGTATAATAAATAAAAAACCCCACACTTTTTTAGCAAAGCTTTTAATTGAGTTTTATTCATTGGATCGATCTTTAATCAGTTATTTGTCTTATTTTTGGTTTGTGAACAGATCAGAGTAATGCTGATTTTGTCATTTTGTTGTATTGATTTATTCATCATTTAGTGGGCTTATTTGTCGTCATCTTGTTAGGGAATATTTCTTATGTGATCAAGATTTGATTATTTATTCCCTGTTTTAGTGAGTGCATCTAGGACAGTAGGTCATGTAGAGAAAACCAAGGCCTTCTGTGTGTAATGTTTTGATAAGTAATATATCAGATGCCCAGGCAGATGTCAGTTAGCAGCAGATATCAACAGTACGTCTGGTCCTTGTCCGATGGATGCCCAGTTCACTATCGAGCTATAAGAGGCGGCAAGCTCCAGGCTGGCAGTAAGAAGACACCCTGGACACGGATGCTGAGCTCATGCTGTTAAAAGATAAACAGTGATTACAAACTGCTATTTAAGGTTTTGAATTAGAATGGTTGGGTGGGGAATATGAGAGAAACTGTAGTCAGTAGACTTTGTTCCTCCATGTTTGTCCAAACGTGTGGTCTATTAGATACTTAAACGCCTAAAGAACTCAATTTCATCTTTGTTTTGAGAAGAGCTATATTTTTAGCCATAGTAATCTCCTTCAGCTTTACCATCCATGGAGGCATGCATCGTGGCTTGTTGAAATTAAACTGTACCTCAAACCTGTAAGGGTGAACTGATCAAAACTTTAACGTTCACATTTTAATCACCAGCGGAGAAAATCTGATAGGGTAGATGAATTTGCATTAGGGTCCACACTGGAACTTGTGAAAAGTTGTGTTGTGTGTTAGCCAACTGATTACATCAAACAAGTATGTTGTGGATCCTTACAGTGTACAAGGATCCTCGTCTACTTCCAACTAGGATAACAATGACCTGGAAGCGAAAAAATGAAATGGTGCACTTTTTGTGACATCTTTTGGTGGTGCTTTGTTTTCCATAGATAATAATTATTAATAATAATTCTACAATTACCATTCAAGAAAAAAATTGAATCTCTGGTTAGTTACTAACCCTTCCCCTTATGGTAACATTAAATGCATACACATAGTGCGAACACACAGTACACACAGAATTTGCCCGTTCTAACTAAAGCTATGCTAGTGAAGCAGAAATTAATAGTGTTGGGCAAGTTACTTCAAAACTGTAATGCATTATTTACTTGTTACTGTAATTTCAAAGTAATTTGTTACATTACAATATTACTGTATTTAAAATGTAAGGCATTACACTACTATTGCATTACTTTTAAGTTACTCTCACCAAAATAAAATGCAAATATGGATTTGGAAATCTAAATGTAGCTCATGATGCTCAATTAGCTTATTACACATCCAGTAGAAGGTGATTTGGAATCCGATTGAGCTTGGATTGTGGTTAAAAACAGTAAGATACAATAGCCACAGTGATGGTTCATGGTGCAATACAAGGAACAAACGCATCTGGAGAATGTACTATCCGATGTTAGATCAGCTGCAGGCTCACTCATCTCTGCTCTGTTTGACTACAGAAGTGAAACATGTTGCTGGGACGTTTCTCCTCTGCTGATCTCGCGGTGATTTTGGCGAATTTGTATGAAGAAAAAGAAAACCTACTACTTTATTAACAATGCATTGTAACCCGCGTTACTGACATTTGTACCGAGTACAATATTACATTTTTCCCCCCAGTAATGCCTTACATTACCGCGTTACAGCAAATATCAATGCATTACAGTAATTAATTACTTTTGTAACGCGTTACTCCCAACACTGGAAATTAGATATAGACCCAAAGTATTAATGCATAGTCAGCCCCTGAAATGAGTGATGCTAACAAAGATTTCCATACTATCTATAAGATAATGACAGGGAAAAAAGAAAACTAAAGTATAACAGATTTTATTTGTTTTAGTCTGTTTTATTAGTTTCTTGTTTTGAATTTGTTTGCATGATTTTGACTTTTTTTGTGTGATTTATTTATCCCACGGTATTTCCGGCAGCTTCAAATGTATTTTCTTTACTGTGCCCCTTGCATTTTTTTAACAGCTAGTGCAGAGGGAAGCTGCACAGCATGTAGAAGCTCAATCATTTCTTGCTGTTGTTGTATTGGTTGTCTCTGAGTGGTGAGAAACCCACTCCCTTTTCATTGGGGGATTCCAACATGTAAAGCCGACCAGGCATACATGGAATCAGAATGAATTGTTATTCTTTTTCCTTCTCCCCACCTACATGCTTCAATCAGAGCCCTGATTTCTGCTTTCTGTGCTGACTGTTTCCCTTCCAGCTTCCCCTGTTTTCTTACCTGAAACCCATCAGTAGTTTTCTGCACTACTGCGTACCCTGCCTGTAGCTCTCCACTAGGAGACCTGAAACAGCAGCCATCAGTAAACAAGGATATACTATCTGGAAGAGTTTGAGATTGTAAGTCTATCCTGAGTTTGCTATCTTTAACCGTTTTCTCAATGCAGTCATGTGATACACCTCCCCCTCATCTGATCTGCCATGTTGATACCCTCATGAACAAATGTTAAGTTAGGTGCTTCCAAGATTTTGCTCATGCGCTGTTGTCTGAGTGTGGACATGGTAAATGCCTCAGAATTAACGAATGCCATTACCCCCTGTGTAGTTAACACCCTGAGAGGATGCCCGCGAACAATGTGTGCTGTTTTAGAGATGAGATGGGCTAGTCCAGCTGCATGGTGGGTGTCTGTTTTCTGTTGTATCTAGTTTTACACTGAGATACATCAAAATGTGTCTATGTCCATCTACCTTTTGAAACAGGACACCATTGATTATTCCATCAGTCTCTGAGGAGTCTAGAAAAAATTCTAGTCTGTAATCAGCCAGAGCCAAGTCTGCTGCTGCTGCCAGTTCCTGTTTTAGAACAATAAACGCTTCTTCTGCTGCCACAGTCCAGTTAAGAGGAACATTTAATTGTTTCATACCATGTTCATTTATAAACGCACGCAATAGAGTTGTCAGATTAGTGTAGCTGGGTATGTAGTGACGGCTAAAGTTGGTTAGTCCTAAAAAGGACAGCATTTCTTTAACCTTTAACGGTTTTTGATGTTTTAGGATTGCAGATCTGTGAGCTGCTGTTATACCTGATCCTTGTGCAGTAACTCTTCTTCCCAAACAGTGTACTTCTTGTCTTACTAGCTATAACTTATCCCTGGAAACCTTGTAACCTTCTCGGGCTAACAAGCAGAGAATCTTTATTGTTGCTGTGGTACACAGTTCAGCAGTTGGTGCTGCTAAAAGCAGGTCATCTACATACTGAATTAGCACACATCCTTGAGGTAATGTTAATTTTTGTAAAGATTCTTTTAAAACTTGGTTGAATAACCCTGGTGAAAGAGCAAAACCTTGAGGTAAGCGAGTGTATCTAAGTTGTTCCCCGCGGAAGGTAAATAAAAAAATATCTCTAACCTCTGGTGCTAATGTTAAGCTAAAAAAGGCATTAGCCAGATCGATGCAGGTGAACCACTGTAAATCTGGTATTAATGCACTCAGAGCAGTATAGGGGTTAGGAGTTAAAATTGGCTTTGTTAATAATTCCTGGTTTATAGAGCGCAAATCATGTGCCATTCAATATTTCCCGGTTCCCTGTTTCTCAACGGGAAGAATGGGAGTATTCTACGCTGAGTTGGAGGGTTCTAACACTCCTCCCACCTTGAGACCCAAAATGGACTCTGCAATCCCTTCCTCTGCCTCCGGTTTGTGTGGATACTGGGATCTCCAAATGGGGGATCCTGTTTTCAAAGAAAATGTCAACGGTTGTGTGTACTAATCCCACATCAGTGGGTCCAGAGGACCACAGAGTGGGAGGGAGTTGTTGTAGCGCTTTAACAGCTGCTGGGTGAGCTGTTTTTTTTCTGCCATGGAAACGGGTCAGGTGTAAATGTTCTAACATTGAACTATCCCATGTCGTGGCCTGAATTTTGTATATGCCAGTCGAGGAGGAAAACCATACGCTTGGTATTTAAGTTAATACCCAGTCAGTGGTTTCTGTCCCTCCTTTCACCATGGGGCCTAAATCTTTAGCCTGATGTTTTGGATGTTACAGAAGAGAAATATGAGGCACTGCTTCTGAACCCATCATGTAAAATTGAGCTTGTTGAGGAGTCAATTTGGCTTCTAAGGCTACTCCCTCTGGTCCCACATAGCAAGGACTGGCAGTTACTGTCCAATCTTTACCTTCTAATGTTTTCTCAAACTGTTCCTGATAAATTGTAGGATCACCCCTCTCATACAGGAGGGTGACATGTAGGGGATCCGGTGGGGGAACATTGGGATTCAAGTTCAGAAACCATGGTTTCCAGTCAGACAGAAAAGATGCAGCAGACTATGGTCCATAGGGAGGGGTCAACTTGGACCAAAAGATATCTGCCACCTGTGGAGTGTCACCCTGATGAAGGAACTGTCCATCAGATCCAGAACAGAAAAAAAATGTCCACTGGGAAGGGTAACAATCAATCCGTCAGGACCACATAGGATTGTAGCCCCAAGTTTAATGAGCAGATCCCTGCCCATCAAGTTTGCAGGTGTAACTGATGATACCACAAAGGGATGTACCACCCACTGATTTCCCAGTTCCACAGGTAAGGGTTTAGTCACAGGGAGAGACATCTGAGCCCCAGAAAATCCAACAACAGAAACCTTTTCTCCAGAAAGTTCAGCATGTGGAGGTTGCTTGTCCACAGTGCTATAGGTGGCACTTGTGTCAATGAGAAATGGTAATGAAAGTCCAGCAACGTTCATTGTGAGTAGAGGGTCTCCTGTACCACTCACACTCAGGCTTTTCTCTGGGCATTGTCAATAATATGGTTGTCCCTGCCATTGGGGCGGGGCCAGATGAGGTTGTGGCGCGTAATGCTGTGGCCCCTGTTGAGATGGTGGGGGTCCCTGTGTGAGTGGGCCTTGGTTCCGCCCACAATCTCTTGCCCAGTGGCCAATTTGTCCACAAATGAAACATGCGTCTGACCTTCTACCAGGGAATCTTCCCCTCTGTCCCCTGCCCCTCCCGCCACGAGCCCCCCTGTAACCTCCCCTGTACTGATGGTGATTATACACTGGAGGATGGGCCATTGGGGCCACCTGGGGATACATGCACGCTGGTGTCAAATACTGCACTGTTTGTAATATGGGTTCAGAAAGGGGAGGAGGTGTAGGTGTAGCCACTAACAATTGCTTCCCCTTTTTATTGCCTTTTAAATCTGATATTTTAACTTGGGCCTCGTTCAGCTGCATTTTTAACAGTGCAGTTTCCAAATCACCCTTCTCCGTCTTTTTGTCATAGTCATCATCTTGTTCTTTTTGCAAGAAGTGGGTGAGTTGCACTTCCCATCTACTCTTTTAAATACTTACTTTCTGCCACCGAAACCGGGCGGAAAACACCAAATTGTTGAGAGGAAATTTTTAAGTGAAAGCCTGCGCCTCGCGCTGCTATGCTACCAGTCCCTGACCTCCTCTCTCCCAGTTCGTTTATCCTGTGGCAGAGTATAAAAAAGAATTACACATTCACACAATATATATGTTTGGGCATGCATGGGGAGAGAGATTCTTACCAAACCGTCTCCCAAGAACTCTTCCTCATAAATGCCTTTTATTACTTTACAAAGTTATTACAAAACATTCTGAGAGACAGCCTCTCTTACAGGATCCAATCAGCTCAATAATACATATTCATATATTTGCAAAGTGTGCCTGTAGTCCGTCCCTAATAGGTTAAGCCCCTTTTAATATATTCCTTTTGGTTGCTAAGCAGAAAACCTTCCATCTCCCAACAGACCATTTGCACGATCAAACAACCAGATGTTTCCTGGTTTTTTCAGAGAATCGGGACCCATTGTCATACTCATATCCTGTTCTTAACAGTTTTGTCCATTTAATCGTGACCCTTCCCTTCTGACCCCTGGATCACATCCTGTGCTAACACTTTTCTGCATTTAGTTAATTTTTTAAGCACACAACCCATTCACCTTTTGGCCTGTGTATTCATTCAATCCTTGTTTAAAAGTTTTTATTTACATTAGTTGAAACAAAATCAGAGGCTGCACAGTGGCGCAGTTGGTAGCACTGTTGCCTTGCAGCAAGAAGGTCCTGGGTTCGAATCCTGGCCTGGGGTCTTTCTGCATGGAGTTTGCATGTTCTCCCTGTGCATGCGTGGGTTCTCTCCGGGTACTCCGGCTTCCTCCCACAGTCCAAAAACATGTTAGGTGAATTGGTTTCTCTAAAATTGCCCTTAGGTATGAGTGTGTGCATGTATGGTTGTATGTCTCTGTGTTGCCCTGCCCTGCGATGGACTGGCGAACTGTCCAGGGTTTACCCCGCCTCTCGCCCCGCTGGAGATAGGCACCAGCCCCCCCGCAACCCTGCATTAGGATGGACGGGTATAGAAAATGGATGGATGGATGGATAGAAACAAAATCATTAACTGAAACAAAAACAGCTGGGTAGGGTGAAAGCAATATTTTAAGGTTGTGTCAATAATTTCATTTTATTTAATATCAGATTATTAAATATTAGTAAAGACATCTAGCAAATATGGCATAATAAGAGATTGTTAAAGTAGGTGAAGAGGCTTTTCAACTCTCACCTGCAGTGAGGAGTGTTTTGGTTAACCTTGCAATGAAGACATAACATTGGGAGACTGAAGGCAGAAGCTGTTTGCAGAGAGGGCAGACAGGATCTGAGTTGCGACAGAGTTTGAACGTTGGTGCAGGGGGGCTCATGTACAAAACCGGTCGTAATAAAATATGAGAAACGCCAATCTAGACTTCCATAACAGTGGGAGGCTTAAAACTGGGTGAGGAACAGCCAAACTCCGCTACCAAGGTGAGGTTGTGTAAGATATTTTCATGTCATGGCAAGATTGAGCACAGCAACAAGACACAAGGTAGTTATACTGCATCAACAAGGTCTCTCCCAGACAAAAATTTCAAAGCAGAATGGAGTTTCAAAATGTGCTGTTCAAGCTCTTTTGAAAAAGTACAAAGAAACGGGCAATGTTGAGCACAGTGGTCGGCCAAGAAAACTTAGTGCAGCATATGAAAAACACATCGAGCTTATTACCCTTCGAAATCAAAAGATGTCCAGCAATGCCATCAGCTCAGAACTGGCAGAAAACAGTGGGACCCAGGTACACCCATCTCTGGTCCAGAGAAGTCTGGCCAGATGTGGTCTTCATTTCCTTGTTGCAGTCAAAAAGCCATACCTCCAAAGTGGAAATTCAAAATTCTAATTCAAAAATACTTTATTGATCCCAGAGGGAAATTAAGAGTTGTTGTAGCTCACATAATTAATTCTTTAAGGAGTTTTAGATACTGATGGCTGTGGGCAGGAAAGATTTCCTGTAGCGGTTTGTATTGCAGCGAAGCTGAAGAAGCCTCCGACTGAAGACACTCTGTTGTTGTATGACAGTCTCATGAAGAGGATGCTCAGGGTTGTCGATCATTTTTTTGATAAAAAAAAAAAATCCTTCTTTGCATCATTATCTCCAGTGGTTCCACAGTAGTGCCAAGAACAGAATCAGTCTCCTTTATCAGGTTGTTGAGCCTTTTTAAGTCCCTGGCTCTGATGCTGCTACCCCAACAGATAATGGCTATGGAGATTACAGTCTCCACAACAGACTTGTAAAAGATCTGCAGCATCTTGCTGCAAACCTTGAAGGATCTAAGCTTCCTCAAGAAGTACAGTCTGCTCTGTCCCTCCTTGTAGATGGCTTCACTGTTCAGTCTCCAGTCCAGTCTGTTGTCAAGATGAACTCCAAGGTATTTAAACTCCTCAACCACCTACACTCCTTCTCCCATGATGGACACAGTCCTCACAGTGCTGCCTGCTTTGTCCAGATGACAGTGGGTTGGTTGAAGTAGGTGGATGATGGCATCTTCAACTCCAACTCCACAGCAATAAGCAAACTGCAGTGGGTCCCGATATGTTCTTGTTTGCTTACTCAGGGGTGCCAACAGGAGTCTCTCCAGGACCTTCATGATGTGGGATGTCAGGGCAACAGGTCTATATTCATTGATGACTGATGGGTGAGTTCCTTTTGGTGCTGGAGCAAAGCAGGATGTCTTCCACAACACTGGAACCTTCTCCTGAGTTAGGCTACGGTTGAAGAGGTGCTGCAGAATCCCACAGAGCTGCTCTGCACAGGCCTTCAGGACTCTGGGGCTGACACCATCTGGACCGACAGCCTTGTTCTGGTTCAATTTCTCCAGCTGCCTCTTCATCTGACTTTTGGAGACAGACAAGTGGCAGGGGGAGGCAAAGGGAGTAGCAGCATTTCCTGACTTGGTTGAAGTCAAACTTGTGGAATCAGTAGAGTCCATGGCTGAAGGATAAAACATCCAAGGTGTAACAGGAAAACTGTTGATCAGAGGAGATTGGGATGTCTGTTTGGCTGGGAACAGGAGAGGGGGATGCTGAGCTAGTTTCTGAATTGAACCTGTTGAAGAATGTGTTCAGTTCATTGGCTCTGTCCAGACTTCCATCTATCCAACCCTTCCTGTCCTTAAAGCCTGTGATCTTTCTAATTCCTGACCAGACATCTCTGATATTGTTCCTCTGTAGTTTGTTCTCCAGCTTCTTCCTGTATGCCTCCTTGCTGTCTCTGATCTTCACCTTATGTTGCTTCTGTATACTCCTCAGTAATTCCCTGTCTCCCTCCCTGAAGGCTCTTTTTTTATTGTTTAGAAGTTCCTTCAGGTCATTGGTGATCCAGGGTTTGTTATTGGGGAAGCATCTCACTGTTCTGGTGGGGATTATGTTGTCCACACAGAAGTTTATATAGTCAGTCACGCACTCAGTCATGGCATTGATGTCCTCTCCATCTGCTTGGCAAAGAGTCATCCAGTCTCTGGTTGCAAAACAACCCTGCAGGGCTTCATCAGCTTCCTGTGACCATATAGATATATATGGATCTGTCACTATGTGTGATTTTATATATATATATATATATATATATATATATATATATATATATATATATATATATATATATATATATATGTCATTTGCTAACTTTTACTCATATTATTGAGTCAAAATTGAGTCAAAAAAAGCTGTCAAAATTAAGATGTTAATGTAGGTTGATTAATTTGTAGAATTGAAACGATTATATTTTTAACACATTGACACATGCACACAATGACCCGCCCTGTTTATTCGACAATAGTGCTCATTACATAAACAAACAACATGGCAAACCCAAACTACATCATTTATTCCATGTGAACCTTTTTGTCACCCCCTGCACTACTGCGCAGAAAGAGAAGCTATCATGTCTTGGGCTATTGTTTGCAAAAATCGCTTTGATAAAAACAACAAAACATGCAAGTTCTATAGTACTCCATCAAATCGCACCCCTTTCAAGGCAAATAAAGACGCCTTTGGTTGAAAGCTATCAGAAGAAGTGATTGCAACAAAATGCAACAATCTGCCTTGGCTAACAAACAAGCTAACATAGCTAACCAACACTGCAACTGAAAGATAACTGCAAATGATGGAGCTATTTAAAGGGCCGGGGTCCCAACATTTCCCCACCCATCCACTGTGTTGATAAACAAATAATCCCTCAATTGTTCAGGACAAATGGTCAGCTTTACATTAAAAAATTTTTAACCAGTTAGTTTGCCTTAGCAATTAGCTAAAGGTGAATAGGTTAAAAGGGCTACATGTAAATGTGTTAGTGGAATTCAAAAACTAAAACTCTGTATCTCTCCTGTATTTCCTTAAAAATAGAGCAACGGCATCCAGTTTTGTTCTTTATTTACAACAAAAATAGTGCTTTTTCGGTCTTTTTTATGAATGTTTTCAGAATCACTCACTCTACTCTGCTCACTCCCTGTCTCAATCATTGTCTGCACCTGTCTCCAATATCAGTCACCACCTGATTCTAATCCTCCCTTGTGTATTTTGGCCCTTCACCTCTTCTCACTCCCTGTCCGTTCATACTGTTTCTCTCCCTCCTGTCTCTCTGCCTGTTCAGTCTGGTGTCCTGTCAGCTCGTTGACCATCCATAACCAAGACTTTCGAAAAACATCTTGCTCATTTACCTGTGTCTGCATGTGGGTCCTTATAACCACCACCAAAGACAACTGACATGTTGATTAATGCTTATTAATTCACAGCCACCCTCTGATTAATTAGATTTAAAATAATTAAATCTTTTGACAGCCCTAATTATTAGACAAATAAGGCATTTGATGTTTTACAACTAAACTGAGGAGTAATTGAGATGGGACTACCAGTTCCTTCCCTATTTAATAGGGGATGGGGCTGTCTGGTGAGGGAGAATCCCTGTGTCAATTCATACCCGCTGAAGAATGGAGTTTTGCACAATATCTTCACAACCTTATTGAGGACTATGCAAATCCAACTAAACTTCAATATTAGATACCACAAGAAGGCACACAGGATGAAGCTGGATATACGGTCGGGGATGATGAAGAAGATAGATAGAAGTCTGGACAGAGCCAATGAACTGAAGAGATTCTTCAATACATTCAGTTTAAGAAGAAGCTCAGCATCATCCTATGTCCAAAGTCAAACAGACATTCCACAGGCCGCTGAAGCTGGTAAGAGTCTGTCAAATTTTGGAAAGGGAGAGAGATTTTTTTAAAATATAGATATAGATATTTTTATAAGTCCCTTAACTATATTATTATTATTTTTCTATGGAAAAGCAATATGAAACATGTTTGTGTAAAAACGAAATGGTGTAAAATGAAAAAAGTATTATATGGGTGTGGGCATATAAATGTGTGTGTGTGTGTGTATGGTGTCTGTGTGTGTGCTTGTTGGTTGGTTTTTGTGGGCAGTTTAAATCCTCCAATGGCTGACCACAGTGGTCAGCCTTAGTGGTCAACTTAAGTGGTTACCCCCCAGTCAAACACACACACACCCACACACACATGCACAACACAAATACTGTAGACTCATCTTCATTAACAAAGAAACATTTATATTGATCTGCTCTACAGCTGCAGCTCATGTTACAGCAAAGAAATATGTATGGGTGCTCTAAATGGGTTACACACATGCATTCACTTACACTGAAAAGGAACACATGCAAACACATTTCTTCCTGCCTTTCTCTCCAACTCACTTACACAGACATGCACACACCCACAGAGTGACTGGTCAGTCCTAAGCAGGTTAAGATGAGTGAATTAGTATCGATCACCTCCTTACAGCATTATCTGTGGCTACAGCCCGCCTTTAGTGTAGAACTGCTAAAATGTGTGGTTGTGCGCATGCAAGAGTGTACGTGTTTAGAACCTTATGAAATATATATATATATATATATATATATATATATATATATATATATATATATATATATATATATATATATATATATATATATATATATATATAATAATAATAATTTTGGTGTAGATGGGCAGACAGAAAGAGAATGAGAAACATCTACAGATCTTTTAGCATCATAACTGTCATAGAGGAGCTTCTCCACAGACCTAATGCAACCATCAGTCATAATATACTGGCAAGGAGTCTAATTTCTGTGTGAGTGTGCTGTCATTACTCAAGGAGTTTACATAAAGTAATTTAATCTTCTTAGAAAAGCTGTTTGTCATTAATGCAAATTTCCAGATCGATGGTAAGACTCCAAACGGAGTTAAGAGTGAAGCAAAGTAACACCTATTGGTTAATTTGCTTTAAACCACTGTAGATCAGGATTTTTGAATTAAGTTTCTATTTAAAAATTTACAAGCAGTGGATGTCTTATCTACAGAAGATTACTTACTTGGCATCTTCATTTGGTATTGATCCAGATTATTTTGTCCCAGGGACTGAAGCAAAGACTTGGAAGAACCAAGGCCAAAGCAAAATTCAACAATAAAAAAGTAACTCCAGTTTCTAAAACAGAACAATGGTTTATTCTAAATGAACTTTAAGTATCTTTAAATCCCAGTTGTTTTACTTTTATATCAATTACTTAATACAAAATACTTTACGTGTTTCATTTTAAGTACACCTTTCATACATGCCTCCAACCTTCATTTCATTTAGTAAATAATGATTGAATTCTTAAATTGCTTAAAACTGCCTATTTTAATAGTTAAAATACCAAATATATTTTAATATACATTCCTACACAATGGAAACTGTCTTAGCACTACAGCATAAGCTAAGATCCAAGTTCTTTCTTATCTCCGCTCTTACTAGTTCCTGCAATGCCTGGGGTTACTGGATTGGCTGCTTTACAAACACCAGCCAATAGCATGTCAAGTAGCATTGTGCTAAAGTAATTTACCTTCCCAAGTTGCATTGTCTATCGTATGTTTTAGATATGTTCTATGAAAAAATTTGTTTATATGAATGGAATACTGTACACCTTTTCTTTTTCACACTGAAATCAGACTGAGGTGAATTTGAGACACTTGGCTAAAAGGGATTAAACAATTCTTAATCTCCATAGTTTGGACTGACTGATTGTGGTGTAGTAATAGCAGGTGTAACAGCAAATATGAGGTTTAAAGTAAGCAGTTCAGAGGTGGTACGGTCTACTTCTGAAACCCTATTACAAGATTCTTCCACACCTTTTTTTAAATACAATATTTACTGTTAATTAAAAGTAAATGTATGAATTCAATTCAAATTCAAATTCAAAATTACTTTATTAATCCCAAAGGGAAATTAAATGTTGTTGTAACTCATTATGCAAGTTCCTTCAAAGAGTTGTTGTAGATGCTGATGGCTGTGGGTAGGGATGATCTCTTGTAGTGCTCTGCAGATCTGAAGAATCCTCTGACTGAAGACGCTCTGTAGTTGTATGACAGTCTGATGTAGAGGATACTCTGGATCTATGGCATCTTCTTTTCAACTCATCAGGGTTTTGTGGCTGTAGTTGAGGTATTATTTGATGTTAATCAGCTGCTGCCAGTTGTAAACCACCTTGTTGCCATGGTTATGCATCATAACAAATGTCCAAAAATAAAAAGCATCAGCAAAAATCCTTCCAGCTGCACAGCATTCAAAACCAGAGAGAACAGTTGTCCACAAAAACAATGTTTCTACCAAAAATGGAAGAATTAAAGTTTTAAAAAAGAAAAGAATGCAGGTAATGCTAATTTTATGCTACTGCTCATTTATTTGTTCCTTTTACAGTATATACAGTAACAAGTTATGTTGCTTTAAAAAAGTTTTAAAGCAACATAATGTTTTGTGTTTCATTCTCAGCTCACAGAAATATTAATCACTGATTATGTTTATTCAATGTTTATTTATGGCTTAATAAAACAGAACCTTAAAATAAAACACCTTGTTTGGTTGCCATGATGACATAGTGTCAGAGCAATATTTCAAGGTTATGTCAATTAATTAATTAATTGATTAATTACATATTAGTAAAGGCATCTAGGGAATATGGCATAATTATTAGAGTCAGTGAAGAGGCCTTTGACCTACTCTGATCTAACTGCGTGACTCATCAACTGTGAGGAGTGTTTTGGTTAACCTTGCAATGAAGACATAACATTAGGAGACTGAAGGCAGAAGCTTTTACAGGCGGGCAGACATGATCTGTGGTGCAAGAGAGTTGGAACGTTGGCCCAAATGGGCTTATGTACAAGATTGGCCGTCATTAAATATAAGAAACACCTATCCAGACTTATCGTTATGGAAGGAAGAAGACCTCTTCTTCCATGACAATAATCAGGTATGTACTATCAGATTTTGATCTTTCAATGGTATCACATGGTCTTGTCCACTAGTTGGGGTTGTGGGTTATTGGTAGTTTTGGATTGAGAGCTGTGGTTAATACAGCTGTCCCTGATTCAACACTGAGCCCTGACTATTTACAGCATGTCTAATCTGGCTCTCTCTGGTAATTTTTGTTTGTTTGTTTGTTTGTTTATTGCTTTCAAATGAAGGCTTTCAAGTTCCAACCTGAAGAAAATGCTACATTACAAAAAAGTCAAACCATCATGAAACGTTTATGTCAATTTGTGTTTTAAACTAAAACACTTAAAATGAAGAACACCAGCTAAATCTTGGGTCTTGGTTTCCTGATTACATTATAACAATGGTTTTGTTTTAATTCTTTAAATGGAAAGCATAACATGCAAGGCATAATCCAGTCCTTCTCAATATACTAGATTACACTGTTCAGTGTTCAACTTCCAGAGACATCAGTCAGAGCTGGTCCAGTTTTAAAAGCTCAACTATGACAGATGTCAGCTGCAATCACACACACCATCCACCCTTCTACCTAAACACACCCAAAGTATGTCTGTCCTTTGTGTCTACAGCAATATTACATCAGATTTACTTTCATTGGAGTAGAGCTAAAATCAAAGCAGGGCCCCCTTGCCCACACACCTCATTCCGTCAGCCCCAGCCAAATCCAATCAAAGCTCGATACTTTCAGTGACTGATTGGCTTCCAGTCCAATTGAATCTCTTCTGGAAGGGAGAAGGGGGCCACAGCCTTCCTTGCATAGAGATATTATGCACTGGCAACGGAGTGACATGAAGGAAAGAAGGGGGAGAAAAAATAGAAAAGGAGAAGAACCATAATTAAGATAGAGGGTGTATGATCTTGAAGATGACCAACACAAAGAAAAAGAAAAGCCCTTCTGTTGATCAAAGAAAAACATAAATCTGTTTTTGTGGTCGTCTTTGTGTATTTAAAGAACATTTTTGAATGTATTCTAGCACTTCTTAAATTACCAACTTAGAGACAGAACTGTAAATTGCACCATTACTGAGAAATTGGAGGGACAAAAATAATTGGGACCTGCCAAGGCAATGCAGGCAGGAACCTAATATTCTACACCTCTCAACTGGACTCTTTATTTATTATTCTTCCATCTCCCTTAATGCTATGTGTACTTTAGCATGCACCCCCACTATATATATATCAAAACGTGCGGCTCGATCTCGAGATGTGTGCCAATACTTTTATTGAAGATTGGAGTTACCATGGCGACGTAATAAAAAAAACACACCAAGAAATCCAAATCAATGAAATAAAAATCCCATATGAATGAATGGAGTCTGGTGTTCGAAGCATTCATAAAAATCCACTATTTTTGAGGATTTCTTTGTGTCATCATACTTTCAACTAGAAACCCCATTAAACTTTCAGTTTGTAGGTAAATCCATGCTCTGTTCAGAAGTGAAGACAGGATGTTGATATCTGTTGCGTTTTCTTTCACAATTTCCCTCTGATCGAACCAAAGTCTACCTACCTACTATTTCTCTATGTCTCACCCTTTGCTGTCAAGGCTCTCCAGAGCGCACAGATGTTGAACAATTCCAAGCAGATTCTAGAAGATTCTCCTACCATTGAGTATTCTGCGATTCTCTGAAGCTGAGCCTTGTTGGAAGAAGTTACAGTCCAAGCCCAGCCCAAGTCGTTCACAGTCCAAGAACTGTGAACGAGGTAGAGAGTTGTACTTTTCCAGGGACAAAACATAACTCTTGCTGACCCTTCGAGAATTTTTCCGATAACATACATGGTTTCCAAACAGCGGCAAGCTGTTCGGACTCCTTTGGCAGAATTTGGCTTAGAGGGAGACAGTAGCTGACACGTCTCATACATTGCTTGCAGCCTTGTTGTTGCCTGGCAACAGCACATGTTAGCTAGCAGTAGCATACTAGCTCATATTAGCATTTTACCTAATTTTAGTGTTAGGGTTAAATTTTCATACTGATTATTTCAAGGCTAATGATAACATTTTAGCTAGCCTTTTTCATGCTATTTAGGATTAGCATGCTAGCTTATATTAGCATTTTACCAAATTTTGGACTTTTGCTTAAGTTTTCATACTGATTACTTTGAGGCTAATGATAACATGTTAGCTAGCATTAGCATGCTAGTTAGCATTGGCATACTAGCTCATGTTAGCATTTTAGCTAATTTATACACTTTGACTACTTGTAAGGTAATGAGAACATGCTAGCTAGCAAACTATTGCTAGCTAGAATTAGCATGCTAGCTAGCAATACTTAAAACTAATCAACTTTTAACTACTTGTTTCTTTTTACCTATTTAAGCTCAATACATTAATCTTGCTGAACCTAACTCGGCAACTGAACCTCTGATTGGGGGTCCGATTGATTACCCACCATGTGGCAGGCCCCGTTTGAATTTTCTGAAATGTTCTAGTTATTTTTATTATTCCCCGCTAAAATGCAATTCTGTAGCCTATACTGGAAAGTATTAGAAGTTTATTTCCCACACCGCTACTCAGATACAAAATTGTGGGGGAATTCACTGTAGCGCTGTGGTAAAAAATTTGGGTTTTATTTTATAACTCGTAAATTGGTGTCCTTCACCACCCACTGCTAAAATTACAATGGAGAAGGAAGTTGCAGTTTTGAAAACCTATTTTGTGCCGAAGGTAAACACCACTTTTGCATAGCATGTATTTTACCAAATTGCACAAAATCTGGTAGACAATACAGTAGTTGGAGACACTTTGAGACAAGACTATGCCAGGGGCCGATGCTGACAACCAAATCAGATATGCACTGCTGAGCAAGGGCACATCTAACTATGTAAGATGGAAGATGCTGGAAGACTCTGGTCTGGATCTGAGACGAGCTGGAGATAGCGGTAAAGTATGAGAGAAAAGCAGAAAAGTGCTATGCCCTTTATTGTCCTGTAGGGCAATTGCTCACCAGGCAATGGAGAAGTCTGAAAGGATAACAGCTCCGCTGATTGCTCATGGAGAAGTATGAAGTAGGCCTAAAAAAGACTATTATGGCCCAGAACAGAAATATGCAATGTCAAGTGTTGAAGGACAAATTAGCTGAGGCTGGCATCCTGGCTTACTTTGATTAGGATGCTCCAACCAACGTCATTGCAGATGCAGGAGCAGTCAGAATAGGAGTTCGATTCATGGACAACAGGGGAGATGATCAGCAATGTGAGCAGGAGTCTAGCAAACTGCGAAACAACATATTCACAAACCAAATGAGATATATATATCACAAAGCTTTGGATCTGTCACTATGTGTTATTATATATATATATATATATATATATATATATATATATATATATATATATATATATAATCACACATAGTGACAGATCCAAAGCTTTGTGATCTGTCACTAAGTCCAAGTTTTATTTCCCATACAAACACACACACACACACACACACACGTGTATAGCTACATACACATATTTAAACACACACACGTGTGTGCGTGTGTGGGTGTGTGTGTGTGCGTGTGTGTGCGTGTGTGTGTGTCTGTGTGTGTTTAAATGGCCTCCAAAGTTTTGTGATCTGTCACTAAGTCCACAGGTGTGTGTGTGTGTGTGTGTGTGTGTGTGTGTATGTGTGTGTGTGTACAGGAAAAAAAACTTGGACTGTGAAATTGTTGTATTTTTATATCCATTCTTGTGTAATGTGGTTGTGTAGTTCTTAGTTCACGATGTTAGGTTTGTTTTGTCGATGTTCCTTTTTCGTATAGTATAGCTATACTTGTGTGGACCAACCTTTGACAGCCCACCAGCATTGTGTGGACATTTGCAGTTGTGAGGACATTTTGCCTGGTCCCCACAATGTTTAACTAGCTATTAAATTCTACTAGTTAGGTTTAGAGGTATGGTGTGAATCAGGGTTAAGGTTAAGGTTAGGGTTAGGCATGTATCAGTAATGGTTAGGTTTAGGGAAAGTGTCTGGGTTAGGCATAGTAAAATCAATGGAAGTCAATACAATGTCAACACAAGTATAGCAAGACGTGTGTGCGTGCGTGTGCGTGTGTGTGTGTGTGTGTGTGTGTGTGTGTGTGTGTGTGTGTGTGTGTGCGTGTGTGTGTGTGTGTGTGTACAGGAAAAAAAACTTGGACTGTGAAATTGTTGTATAATGTGGTTGTGTAGTTCTTAGTTCACGATGTTAGGTTTGTTTTGTCGATGTTCCTCTTTCGGGTTTTGTTTTGTTTTTTCCCCTCTCTCTGCCGTCCTGTGGGTATGGAGGCAGACTTCAATGTTTTCCTGTGTTTTCTCTGTTCCCTTTCCTCTCTTGTATTTTCAACTCACCCTCTCTCTTTTTGTTTCCTACCTCTCTTCTTCATCTTCTTTCTTTCTTCCCCTTAATATTCCGTCTCCGTGTCCATAACATCAGGAAATAAAAACCCCAGCAATTCATAATAAATATTTTTCACACATATATCAAGTGCAGTACTATAGCAAAAGCTGTACTGCTCCACTTGTGAAAGTAAATCCGTTCTTACTTACTTTGTACTTGGTACTCAGACACCAATTCTGAGCTCCACACTGCCAAACAGGACACATAAAAAAACCAAAAAAAAACTTGGACTTAGTGACAGATCACAAAGCTTTGGAGGCCATTTAAAGCCCATCATCAAGACAGTTGCTAGAGTGGAGCAATGGGTGGTAAGGCTGTAACCATATGATTTGTTTAAGCTTATGTATATGCTTATGCTCTTAGTGGTCCCATACTCATAGTGCTGGTGTTGGCATTCCACTTATAGATATACAAATAATAGTTATTCAAATGTGTACCCTGTAATGGTTTGGCTGTGGAAACTCACATGAAGGAAGGAAAATCTATAATATTAATTTCCAATAAGCAGCAAAAGGAATGGCTTAAATACAACATGGAGCCTTTCACAGGAGTACATGAAGGACACCATCCTCTATCGAGGCAATTGGATATGGGCGAATCACTCCAAGGACATCAAGGATCTGAACCCAAGCTGTGTTTTTTTACTGGACTTCTGTGCTCATCATGGATTGTCAATAACGAACACCATGTTCAAACATAAGGGTGTCCATATGTCCTTGGCACCAGGACACCTTAGGCCGCAACTTTGTTGTCGTTTCTTCTGATCTGCAGCCGCATGTTTTGGACACTCGGGTGAAGAGAGGGGCAGAGCTGTCCACTGACCATTACCTGGTGGTGAGTCAGCTTCGGTGGCGGGGGAAGATGACGGGCAGACCTGGCAGGCCCAAATGTGTTGTAAGGGGTCTGCTGGGAACATCTGGCAGAGTCTCCTGTCAGAAGGAACTTCAACTCTAACCTCCAGCAGAATTTCAAACATGTCCCGAGGCAGGTGGGGGAAACTGAGTTCGAGTGGGCCATGTTCCGTGCCTCCATTGTCAAGGCGGCTGACTGTGGCCGCAAGGTGGTCAGTGCCTGTCGCAGCGGCAACCCTGGAGCCAGTTGATGGACACCGGCGGCGAGGGATGCTGTCAAGCTGAAGAAATAGTCCTATTGGGTCCTTTTGGCTTGTGGGACCCCGGAAGCAGCTGATATTCCGGACTTGCGCCGCTCAAGGTGGCAGAATGTTGGAGTAGCTCTGTTACTTTTGTTCAGATTTTTTAAAAACTTTTATTCCTCCATTTCTGGTAGAATCATTACTCCAAGAGTATGGGGTGCCAGACCCCTTGATACCAGCTGTTAAGTCCCTGTATGACCGGTGTTAGATCGTGGTTCGCATTGTCGGCAGTAAGTCGGGCTCATTCCCAGAGAGAGTTGGACTCCGCCAAGGTTGCCCTTTGTCTCTGATTCTGTTTACAACATTTATGAACAGGATTTCTAGGGGCAGCCAAAGTGTGGAGGGGATCCATTTTGGTCAACAATCCACTCACAAATCACAAACCGAACTGCCATGATCATCCCCCCCCCCCCCCCATGCCGCACACACAAGGACAGCTTAATCGATCCACAATACTTCCAAACGCAGAGGCCCGACTAATAACCAAGGTTAGCACTACCAATAACCATGATGCAAAATACAGTCCCCCTGCCACAGCAGACCAGGGAATCCCCCCACCCACACCGCACAGTGAGGAAAAAAACACAGACAGTGGCCCGCATCCTTACAGAGACCACCATCCTCCACCCACTGCACCTACAAACACAGACTGCACAATCAAATCACATATGTGCGAAGAACTGAGTCAATGTAAAAAGACACCAAAGTATTTAAGAGGACATAAAGACACAAGAGGATTGTTACAACCCAAGATATTAAATGGTGAGGAAGGGAGTAACATAAGAACGGTGTGCTTAGAATGGAATTAAGACAACAGCTTTATTTGCTTAAGGAGGTATGTACAAGGAGGAGGCAGGGGATATTTACAAAATAAAAGGCTGTTACAACCAATAGCAAGCATGTTTACTTCAATAAAAAGAAAAGGCTGGGTACCTATAACTCAAAATCTAATTAATTAGTGTGAACAAAAATATGTGGTCCACTAAACATGCAAGAGGAATAAACTCAAATGCACTCTCCAGCACTACAAATAAAAAAGGGGAACTTAGGAGGAATAAAAAAAACACTGAACAGCCAATACAACAAACTCTAAGACTGTCAGGGAAATCAAGTCATCCATTCAAGTTTAACAACTATTTCAGGAAACAAAACACTAAGATCACACGAGGCCGTGAGTCCCAGTGAGTATGGGACATCAGCACAGCTCTGCGTCTGAATGAGAGTCGGGCGATTATATAGCTGAGCCGTCTCCACGTGGTCACAACTTGTAACACCTGTGCGAGTGTGCACACAGGAGAAGGAGGGGTTAAAAAGCCCAGGCCGGCTTGTCGCTGTCCACCATTGCTGAAAGGAGGAAGACAGCAGGAACAGGCGCTGGATCCGGAGCTGTCCGGGGTGCTGACTCTGGGCACAACACGAACAGGCAGCGGCCGTAACAAGGATGATGAAGATGGCGACCAATGACTTTTCCAGTAAGCTAAAGTATGTTTTATTTTCTAACCAGGCATGTTACTGTCATTGGTGCAATGTTTTATTTTCTAACCAGGCATGTTACTATCGTGTTGTGTTGGTGCCGTACTAGCGAAACCATGTTTTAGATTAAAACTAGAAAAGCACTCAAACCTCTGCCAGGGCCACTCAGAAATTCTGGGCTGCTGCGTGAGGGAAGCCGCTTGTGGGCTCTCTGACATGGGAGAGGAGTGGAGGTTAGCACTACTGGTCAGTGGGTGGATACGCAGAGCTGTCAGTTGTCCGATCAACCCCAAAATTGAATCAGTTGTCCCTGGTCCCGTTGCGAACATTTCCTGGAAATTGAATCAAAATCCGTGCATAACCTTGTAAGTTATGTTGTTAACAGAAAGACAGACAGACAGACAGACAGACAGACAGACAGACAGACAGACAGACAGACAGACAGACAGACAGACAGACAGACACGAAAACATTACCTCCAAGTAGTAAAAAAAATATGTCACGTACCGTCTTTCTGTGTAATGTTACAACATGAAAACGTGTGGCTTTCCTGGAAATTGAATCAAAATCCGTGTATAACTTTGTAAGTTATGTTGTTAACAGAAAGACAGACAGACAGACAGACAGACAGACAGACAGACAGACAGACAGACAGACAGACACGAAAACATTACCTCCAAGTAGTAAAAAAAATATGTCACGTACCGTCTTTCTGTGTAATGTTACAACATGAAAACGTGTGGCTTATATTCAGGTGGGGCCTATATTTGTACAAAATTGATTTTCTTTTAAATTTTAGCTGGTGCTCCTTATATTTATGTGCACTTAATAGTCCAAAGATTACTGTAACCTATGCCTGTTGGTGCTGGTTTAGGCTTCAATTTAGCTTATATTTGGGGTTTTCGTGATATGGGCAGAAACACAAAACCTGGATATAATCACATGCTCATAAAGAAAAAAACACACACACCTACACATACATGCACACACACTAACAGCAGCCCCATAACTTATTGAATCTGAGCTGAAGCCAATGAAGCTAGATTTAGAAAAAAATGTAATCTTTCTTGAAAAATTGTCCAATCAACTTTAAAAAAATGAAAACAAAGGTTCACTTGTAGGGTTTCATTTCATGCTGGTGCACTGTTTGTAGCTATAGCTGTTAGGATTCAGTGGCTGTGTGCTGGCTTGTGGACATGACTGTTTCTCCTCACCTCTCTGCAGGGTGTGACTGGCAGAAGCTGCACCAGGTGCGCCCAATCAGCCTCATCAGACTCTGCAGCTTTAAAGAGGAGTGGTTCACTGAGGCTGACGTCAGATGGTTCACTCTCCTGAGTGGTAACAGGTCAAACTCTTGACTTTGTTCAAGTCTTTCTGAGTTACCTTTTCCACAAAGTAATTTTACCTTGTCCTCCTTGCAGGGTCTCCTCCCTGGAGGTTTATTTCCTCTTTGCTCCAGTTGCCTGAAGACTACTAATACTAATTGTCTGGATTCCTCTGGTCAGGCTCCACATCGCTCCTCCCTGGATTAAACGATCATACTCACCTTTCTTCAGCTCCACGATAATCTCTTGTCTGTCCACCCTCCAACGTCATTCACCTGCAGTAGGGAGATACTGGATTCAACATCTCTCCAAACACCCACGCCCAATTAATCTCAACCGCTGCAGTCCTACTTACCACCTCCTCCAAGCAACCAGGTCTGACTTCACACAGTAAGTCACCAAAGCTACAGAACTTACTTCAGTCATAAACAAACCAATTCTAAACATCACCACAGTCTTTCAGCAGCAGACAAGATAAGCAGGAAGAGAACTGTCCTTGAAGTGGTGAGCGTGTGGCAGGAGGAGACTGTTTCTCCTGCTTCCACCAACCTGAATTGAATAGGAAAATATCCATCCTGTCACCATAGAAAAACTTCTCTAGATCAGATTCTTCCAGCAGAGGGGGATCCACAGCCATGGAAGGAGGAGCTAATATGGTGGCTGGTTGAGGAGAGGTGGAGACTTGGGAGCCCTGAGGTGGAGATGAGGCGCCCGAACCTGGCTTTCCAAGAAGGGTTTCCTGTGCCGACGTCTAGGGCGAGAGGAGCAGACAGCCAGGGTTGCACAGGCTGGTGATGATGGTGAAATAGCACAGGAAGAACAGGAAGAGAACATGGGAAATAGATGAAAAATCCAGTGACGTTTGACTGAGAGTAAACTGTTTAAATACTGAGGAGGAATGAGAAGTGACAAGGAGAAATAAAGAGAGTAATCGGGAGGAAAATTAAAAACCTGTTAATCAGATTAATAATTTTATGTAAAAATTACCAAGTTTTAGGTGCACCACCTGGTGGATTCCAGGAATACAATAGCCAAATTTTTCAGTCTGAGTTTATGTTTATGATTACCTGCCTGATAAGGCTGAGGTAATTAAACAATATATGAAGGAATACTTTCTTGGCGTTCTCGAACAGCAAGTTACTACACATGTAGGTGAAATAACGGTTTTCCAAAATACAAGAGTTTATTACAAAAAAGAATTCAACTTTCAGTTAACATACTTTAGTCAAAAAAACTCACCAAACTAGTAACACACAACTAAACCACTAAGAAAAGTAAATTGATGATGTCACAGTTCAGAATGAATATGTTTGCTTAAAGACCAAGGCTTGAATTGAACAGTTTTGGGAGTGAAACTAAGTTAGTTTTAAACTAATTGTGGTTTGTTTAGTACTAATCAGCATCTTCTGGTTTGTTTTCAAACCACCAATTCACCATGCAAAGCAGAAGTGAAGAAAAACATTATTTGGAAGAAGCAATGTTTCATTAAACCATTTGTTGAATTAGAAATCAATAACCTTTGGATAATTGATTCTATTTTATGGATCGGTCACCGCAGTGATTGATCTAATTTAATATTTAGACTTTATGTTGACGTTAACGGCTGTACCAGTTATGTCGATCTAATTTAGCATTTTGACTTACCAAGAAGGTGGTTTCAAAAAAGTCGATCTCTATTTTGAATACCATTAATGGTAGTCTTTATTGATCATCAATAAAAAGCCGTCAAGGGCGGGCCCACGTGGTTCGCTAGACCATGTAGCCTACAGCTAACTCACGTGGTGCTGCTTAAAGCCGCTCTGGTTCATTTACTAAACACCAAACAAAGGAAAACTGGTGGATTGAGTAACTCAGGTTGCAGGATATAAAACGACTTTCCATCGGAAACCTCGAAAATCACTGTTAAAACCTCCAGGCCGACCGGCCTGTTTGTACCCAAACAATAAATGAAATCTTACACAAAGTAACAAATCACATTGAAAATAAACAACCCTTAAATCTTTTTAAACTAAACTAATCTCGCCTCTTCCCAGACAGACCTTATTGAACGGTTCAAGTTTTCCAGGTTGCTCCGTGAATGATGGGCGAAGCTAACACAACGTTAGCCGGCAGGCTAACAATAGTTGCGGTCCGTTAGCAGTGGGAGGATTGCGGCTGTTGTAGCGTAGCAGCCATAAGTTGGAACGTTGTTGTCCTCTCCAGCTTGCCTGAACAGCAATCAGCTCTACCCTCATTCACTGACAGAAACCTTCTCTGCAGGTTCAAGATAGCATTGTCACTGGCTTTGTCGCGGTGTGGTAATGCTCCAGTCTGGACACGGTTCTGCGGCATTCAGTAGCTTGTTAGCGGTCCGCTCCACACGGCAGCATCTGTTCAGAAAGCAGAGCTCAGGGCAAACAGTGGGCGATTCACCTGATTGATCAGCAGTCATTGGAGCAGCCTTGGAGTGAGTTTCTCCCAGAAACTCACGTCTTTCCCCTCGCCAGCGAAGGAAACATGGGGTTCCTCCTAGCACTGTCTGGCTGAAAGCCCAAACTGAAGAGAGCGTGCTCCGGGGACCCGGAGCCCTTATAAAACCTCTGGTCCTCTTCTTCTCCTGTTGGAGCTAGAATGTGGGTTAGCGCCACCTGCAACAAAAGTGAGAAATGTCAAGCCTTTGTTTGTTCTAATTTTGATGATTATGGCTTACAGCTTATGAAAACGCCAAATTCAAAATTAGAATATTGTAAAAAGGTTCAATATTCAATATTTTAGGCTCAAAGTGTCACACTCTATTCAGCTAATTAATCCAAAACACCTACAAAGGGTTCTTTAGCCTTTAAATGGTTTTGCAGTTTGATTCAGTAGGAATCACAATCATGGGGAAGATTGCTGACCTGAGAAAACCATCATTGACACCCTCCATAAGGAGGGATAGCCTCAAAAGGTAATTGCAAAAAAGGTTGGATGTTCCCAACGTGCTGTATCAAAGAACATTAATAGAAAGTTAGGTTGAAGGGAAAAGCGTGGAAGCAAGAGGTGCACAAGCAGCAAGGATGACCGCAGCCTGAAGAGGATTGTCATGAAAAGTCCATTCAAAAGTGTTGGAGACCTTCAGTGGACTGAGGCTTGAGTTGATTAAGGGGCCACCACACAGACAGGTCCTGGACATAGGCTTCAAATGTCTTATTCCTTTTGTCAAGCCAATCCTGAACAACAAAACATCTGAAGCGTCTTACCTGGGCTAACGAAAAACTAACAGGGCTAAAGAAAAAAAAGAACAGAAAATTTTGCATCTTGTTTGGAAACCAAGGTCCCAGAGTATGGAGAAAGAATGGAGAGGCACACAATCCAAGATGCTTGAAGTCCAGTGTGAAGTTTCCACAGTCTGTGTTGATTTGGGGAGCCATGTCATCTGCAGGTGTTGGTCCATTGTGCTTTATCAAGTTCAGATTCATTGTTGATCATTTCCACCATGCAAATGAGTTGAGTAGTTAAACAAAACATTCACGACACTTCAATCTGAAATATGCAGCTTAGCCGGTCAGTTTATTGTTCATACATACCTCTGGACAATGTTCTGAGAGTACAGACAGATTATCGCATCTTTTAGCCTTCTCCCCAGAAACTTCGCCCCAGGGGCACTTGGCACCTTCCAAAACCTCTCTGCACTCTGATTATCAACTCAACGCACTCTCCTTTTAAGCCCTATTTCGTGCCCTTATAACATACGAGCTATTTGATAGAAGACAGTAATTCTCCTAGCAATGTCTCCTAAGAACTTCAAGAATTCACTTTATCAGCTAGATTTTATTAGGCTTCAGCCAGCCTTTCTGACTTTAGACACTAATTACTGTAGACAGAACATCACATTTCCTATTCCCTCATTCTTCATTACCTCATAGCATAACCACATGCAGATCAGCTTCTACATTCCATCGTATTACACATTACCTCACGTACTCTCATGAAAGAAAAAATGTGTGGGTACATGCTATATTCCCACAACACCATCTACCAGGACATTTTGGAGAACTTCATGGTTCCTTCCGCAGATGAGCTTTATGGAGATGCTGACTTCATTTTTCAGTAGGACATGTCACCTGCCCACACTACCAAAAGTACCAAAACCTGGTTCAATGACCATGGGATTACTGTGCTTGATTGGCCAGCAAACTTGCCTGACCTTAACCCCACAGAAAAATTTGTTGGGCATTGCCAAGAGAAAGAGATTGTGAATTTGGGATTTTCATAAGCTGTAAGTCATAATCATCAAAAATAAAACAAATAAGGCTTGAGATATCTCCCTTTACATGTAGTCTACATCATATATTAGTTTCACCTTTTAAGTTGAATAACTGAAAGAAATGAACTTTTGCACAATATTCTAATATTTTGAGTTTAACCTGTATCTAATAATATAAACACTAATTCAGTTACCAAAGCTACAGAACTTACTTCAGTCATAAACATATACCACTCTGAACATCTCCACAGTCTGTCAGCAGGTTAATATTAACAGGAATGATTCGCTGCACACATGTCTCTGCTGGGTTGATATCACTGAGATCAGAAGGGACATTGTCACCATGTGACCTCCGTCCCTGTGCCCTTAATTGTTCCCAGTTGTCCTAAGTTTCCCTGATTTTCTCCCTGAATACTTCCGTTGTGTATTTTTACCCCTGTGTGCTCCCTATCCTTTATCGGATCGTCGTTGTGTTCACGTTGTGTCTATGTCCAGTTTTGTCTTTGCTTCCCTGAGTCTTGGACTAGCCTAATTAAATATGCGTTTAAGGAATGCCGAACATCTCTCTTTGCCTGGGTCCTTCATTAGGATGAGGGACCTTGTGACGAGGAGGCCGGCTACGAGGTACCAGGACAAGTGGAGGCTGGCTACGGGGAACCAGGAAACGTGGAGGCTGATGACGGGGGACCAGGAGACGTGGAGGCCGCCAACGAGGGACCTTGAGACGTGGAGGCTGGTGGAGAAGAACCTTGTGGCATGGAGGTCGGCGGAACAGAACCTTGTGGCGTGGAAGGCGGCGGAGCAGAACCTTGTGGCGTGGAGACCAGCGGAGCAGAACCCCGCAAGCGTCTGGCAGCCGGCGGTGACTGAGGGGATCATGGTGGGACACTACGTACCCATGACATGACGGGGCGCCGGGACTGGAGCTTGGGAGTGACACTGCACCAGGAGCGGAACTGCTATGTGAGGTGTGACACCCTTGGCAACAACAGGAACTTGAGGCGTGTCTTCCTGGACATCCCTGGCGGAGACAGGAACCCGAGGCGTGTCTCCCTTGACACCCTCTGAGGAGGCAGGAACCAGAGGCAAGTCTTCCTGGCCAACCCCTGCGGAGACAGGAGTCAGAGGCGTGTCCGCCTGGACACCCTCGGCAGAGACAGGAACCCAGGCGTGTCCTCTAGGACACCCCCGGTGGAGGCAGTAACCGGAACCGCAAGAACAGGAGTGCGGTGATAAAACCACCTTCCCTTCCCTCCCCCACAGATTTAAAAGCATGGTCACAGTTATACCCCCCACCCCAACTCCCATGCACACACACAAAAAGTAAAAAAGGACATTGGGCCGAGTGTAGATGAACCATGCAAGGAAACGCCGTCAGAGGAGCCATCTGCCCCGGCAGCGGTAGACTAACAGCAGCAGCCGAGGCACCGACACAGGGCACCCAGTGGAGGCAAGGCCAAGACCCCCACCTCCACCCAAACTCTACCTGGAGAGCACCCAGGGAGCCACAGCCGACCACCGCTCCCGGGGCAGAGGGCTCCCACAGAGGAAACACTGGAACGGGGATTAAGATAAATTAAAGTATAAAAATAAACAGTAAATTAATGTGCTAAGATTAAATAGTAAAACTGATAACAATTTTATCATATAAAACATGCAGAGCAATTAAACAGACAGTAATAAATAATAATCAGTTAAAAGCTAGGCTAAAAAGGTGAGTCTTGAGCCTGCTCTTAAAAACATGAACGTTCTCTGCAGCCCTGAGGTCCTCTGGCAGCCTGTTCCAGAGGTGAGGGCCATAAAACTGGAAAGACGCCTCGGCATGCGTGTGTGTCCTGACTTTTGGGGTGACAAGGAGACGGCTGCCAGAGGAGCGCAGAGACCGCGAAGGTTTATATGATAAAAGCAGTTCAGAGAGATAAGAAGGCCGAAGACCATTAAGACACTTAAAAACCATTAAAAGAACCTTAAAGTCGATCCTGAAATGTATGGGGAGCCAAAGCAATGATTTTAAGACCAGTGTAATGATTTGGCTATGAATAATTATGAATAATTGCTTAGGGCAATTATTAATAAGATTAATAATTTTATGTAAAAATTACCACGTTTAGGGCACCACCTGGATTCCAGGAATATCAATAGCCAAATTAGTCAGTCTCAGTTTATGTTTATGATTACCTGCCTGAAAAGGCTGAGATAATTAAACAATATAGGAAGGAATACGTTTTTGGCGTACCTGAACAGCAAGTTACTACACATGTAGGTGAAATAACAACGGTTTTCCAAAATACAAGACTTTATTACAAAAGAATTCACTTTCAGTTAACATACTTTAATCAACACTCACCAGACTAGTAACACAAATAAACTGCTAAGAAAAGAATAACGATAATAAAACTCACACTCAGAAGTAAAACAGTAAAAGTGATAAAAATACACAGAAATAGAAACAACAATAAATTGATAATGATGTCACAGTTCAGAATGAATATGTTTGCTCAAAAACCAAGGCTTGTATTGAACAGTGTTGGGAATGAAGCTAAGTTAGTTTTAAACTAATTGTGATTAGTTTAAGACTAATCAGCACATTCTGGTTTATTTTCAAACCACCAATTCACAATGCAAAGCAGAAGTGAAGAAAAACATTGTTTGGAAGAAGCAATGTTTCATTAAACCATTCGCTGAATTAGAACTCAATAACCTTTAGATTATTGATTCTATTTAATGGATCGGTCACCGCATTGATTGATCTAATTTAATATTTAGACTTTATGTTGAAGTTAACGGCAGTACCAATTATGTAGATCTAATTTAGTATTTTGACTTACCAAGAGGGCAGTCTCAAAAATGACTGAAAAGATTAGTTTTAGTGTTTAAACTATCCATTTTAAAGTCGATCTCTATTTTGAATAGCATTTACGGCAGTCTTTATTGTTCATGAATAAAACAGGTTGCAGGATATAAAACGACTTTCCATCGGAAACCTCGAAAATCACTGTTTAAACCTCCCGGCCGACCGGCCTGTTTGTACCCAAACAATAAATGAAATCTTACACAAAGTAACAAATCACAGTGAAAATAAACAACCCTTAAATCTTGTTTAAACTAACCTAATCTTGCTCCTGCCCAGACAGACCTTATTGAATGGTTAAAGTTCTCCAAGTCGCTCCGTGGATGATGGGCGAAGCTAACACAACATTAGCCGGCAGGCTAGCAATAGCTGCGGTCGGTTAGCAGCGGTTGGCAGTATGGCTGTTGTAGCGTAGCAGCCATGGAGCTGGAACGTCGTCGTCCTCTCCCGCTTGCTTACACAGCGATCAGCTCTACCCTCTTTCACTGAAAGTACCTTAGTCCGGAGCCTCCAGCACAGGGTTCATCTTACATAAGCTCCGTCGGCGGTGGATGTAACGGCTGTAGTCTGGACTCTGCTCTGCGGCAACAGTAGCTGGTTAGCAGTTCGCGTCCTCACGGTAGCATCTGAAATTCAGAGAGTTTCTGTAGGGCTCAGAGCAGAACAGTGGGGTTTGTCTCAAGACACTGGGTTTGCGTTTCACCTGATTGATCAACAATCTTGTAGTCCTTGAAGTGGGTTCCTCCCAGAGCTCGCGTCTTTTCCCTTGCCAGCGAAGGAAACATGGATCTCTCCTGGCGCTGTTTGGCTGAACGCCAGAACTGGAGAGGGCGTGAAAATCTGTTGCGATGCCTTATATAACCTCTGGTCCTCTTCTTCTCCTGTCATAGCTAGAATGTGGGTTAGCGCCACCCAATGGCTGTGTGTCCCCAACATACTCTTTTTGGGAAGATCAGAAAGCAGGAGAGCCAAGTATTAAGGGATAAAAGATTGCTAAAACGGCCAGTTCCTCTGCCGATTGTGGGAGTGGGGCCAGAAATAAAAACAGAGACGTGTGTTTTCTAGAAGATTAAAAAGGTGAATAAAATCACGCTTCAGGAGCTCAGTCTGCTGTTTATAAATGTCATTGGTGCCAGCATGAATCACAACTTTACTCACAGATTTGTGATGATCAATGAGCTGCAGGATCTGTTCGGTAATGTCCGTGACAGTGGCTCCAGGGAAACACAGTGTAAGGGCTCCTCTCATCCTCACGTTTCTGATGATAGAGTCCCTGATGATGAGTGTGGTGGGCAGCGGGTCTGCAGGCGGATTTTTGCACTGGGCAGAGGATCGTTCACCATCCAGGACTTGCTGTATGCCAGGTGGAGAGGCTTCCCCAGGACTGCAGCGATGTTTAATTGGCGCCGAAGGATCGTTCCGTGGGTTCGGGGTGAAGTGGAGCACTCCTCGGCGAGTTCTGGCTGCAGCCCGGGGTTTGGCGCGACGTGGGGGGCTGCGGGAGTCTGGCTGTTGCTCCTGCTGCTGGGAGGGATTAGGCGGTGCTCCTACGGAGCTACGGCGACCAGGGGCTGTCAGAGGAGGGAAATCTGCATCCAGGGCGCTGAAACGGTTTGATAGAGACAGGCAGGTTGGAGGAGAGCGGTGGCAGCTGCTCCAAGCGCCTCCACCGCGGCCTGGCCCAACCGTTAACCGGGCACCCTGGAGCGCCGGAGTGGAGCTGATGGGGGCTTTTGGTTTAGCCCCCTGCTGGAACCAGCGATCCTCCTCTGCTGCAGATGTTACGCGGGCGTTTGACACCCCGAGTCCGCCTGGAGGCCCAGCGATGGATCCTCCCCCCACAGCTTTGCCGGGCTGGCAGGGAATGGTGTCCCTGGCAGGGAATGGCGGCGAAAGTCTGGGCGAAGATAATGTCTGGGCGAAGATGATGTCCATGTCGCGCTCATGGTCCTGGATTTGGTGGAGTGTTGAGATCCTCTGCTCCAGCTCCAGAACCCTCTGGTTAAGTTTTGCGCAGCCATCACACCCAGGACTGCAGGTGAGTGGAGGCATGGTGGGGGAGAAGTAATCCGCGCTTCCCACCGATTAAAACGATCCGATAAAAAACGTCCTGGTTATTAATAAGTCAGTGGTGTTTAAAAATCTGTTAAAACCATTCTTTAAAAAGGTTTAAAACCAGTTAAAAACCATGCTTGATTGGGAACCAGTCTTGGCGGGCTGACAGACACTGACGCTGACGCATGCGCACCATTGAACCAATAAATCACCAAGACCAGTTAGCTGGTGTCTGGCAATCTGACAAGGGACAAGCAACTGCCGGAAGCTTGCGGGGTTCTGCTCCGCTGGTCTCCACGCCACAAGGTTCTGCCGGGACAGGAACTCCGATGTGAGGCCCCCTCCTCCTGCCCTGGTCTGGTTGTTTTTTGTTGGTGCACCAGGTGGCGCACCTTTAAGGGGGGTAATGTCACCATCTGACATCCGTCCCTGTGCCCCTTAATTGTTCCCAGCTCAGTTTCCCTGATTTTCTCCCTGAATACTTTCTTTGTGTATTTAAACCCCTGTGTGTTCCCTGTCCTTTGTCGGATCGTCGTCGTGTTCATGTCATGTCTATGTCCAGTCTTGTCTTTGCTTCCCTGAGTCCTGGAGTAGCCTTATTAAATATGCGTTTGAAGAATGTCAAACATCTCTCTGCGCCTGGGTCCTTCATTAGAAGCATGACAGATCCCATAATGGTTTGGAGTTTAAGATACCCTTTACTTCCATTAAAACAGTCTGGAAGACTTCTTGGGCAGGGATTGGGTACCCACTGTGGTGTACAGTGGCGCCTTGACAGATCCCCTAAAATGAGGAATGTCTGGTGAGTTGAAACGAAAGATGATCTTTTGTGGATCTTGGAGCCTCTGCAAGTCAGAGATCACCGAAGTGAAGGCTGCTTGTAGCTCTCCCTCTCCACCTCGAAAAACAAAAATGTCTATACCTGTAGCGAAAAGGCAGGTATAAAGAGACCAAGATGGGAAACTTGCAGTTCAGCCATCTTAGTGACTATAAGCTGGAATCTCCACTGACGGCACTCCAGGCAGGTCCTCTGGAAGTAGCAAACTGCTTCTCAACCTTTCAGGATCTAATAGTTCTGTCAAATCTCTGCAAAGACTCTCTCTGACCCTGGATGTCACAGACAGCTATCAAGGTCTGAGATGAGTTGTCGAGTAACTGGGTGCTTCGGGTCTAAGACTAATGGATGAAGATTACTGTATGCCAGGTTTTCAAAGCAACAAAGATGCCCACCAACCCTAGTGACTTCACTGACTGGGTCAAAATCTGGAGATAGGGCTAAGAGGCGGCTGCAACGGTGTACAGCTTTGCCGGACTTCAACAGGTGGTGCTCATTTGAGAAGCTGTCCTGCTGAGCTCCTTTAAGGATGAGGTCCTCCACATGTCAGTAATCTTCAGCTGTTACCAATCTATCTCTGTTGGCCGCCCCATGTAACCCTAGGATGATAGCTTCCAAAAACTGTTACCAGGTGTCATGCTGCCCAAAGCTTTGCTTGGGGGATGTCTGCAGTAGCAGAAACTCCACAAAATCACCTCTTATGAAGTTCATTGGGATCGGAGAGCTCTTTTGGGGTTTCCCTCGGATCTGTAGGCCAGTTATTCATGGTTGATAGCAGTAAGGAGGGACCCTAACTCCATCTACTAGGCCCAGTCAGCTCCAAAAGTGACTTCCCCCTGGTTAAGGCATCTGCAGGATTCTGGGCAAAGTCAAGTTAGTGGCACGTATGACAGGGAGTCATCTCATGGATCTTAGCGATATGTGTGCCAATGAGGACTTTAAAGCAGCATGACTTAGATCTTAGCCAGGTAAGGGCTGTAGCTGAGTCAGACAACAACACGGTTCTTGTGATGCTGAGTTCATTCCCAAGGAGACTGGAGAGCTGAGCATCAGAGAGGGCACCACACAGTTCAATTTGGGGCATGGAAACACACTTTGGGGCAACTCGGCATCGTGCCATTAAGAAGGCCAGATCTGAGCACCTATCACTTGTCAAAGTTCTCATGTAGGCTACTGCGCCGTATGACTGTTCTGATGCATCATAGAATATGTGGATCTCTCCCTCTTTCACCAACTCTGCAATGTGCTTTGAAGTGTACGGGCAGGACCTTGGGGAGTAACTGTAACTCCTCCTCCCAGGTCCTCCACTGTAGCTCTTCAGGTAGCTGGGTGTCATCCCAACCTCTGTTATTCAATTAAATTCAAATTAAAAAATACTTTATTGATCCAAGAGGGAATTTAAGTGTTGTTGTAGAGCATACAATTAATTTTTAAGGAGTTCTTGTAGATCATGATACCTCTGGGCAGGAAGGATTTCCCGTGGCAGTCTGTGTTGGAGCGAAACTGAAGAACCCTCAGACTGAAGACACTCTGTTGTTGTAGGATAGTCTCATGAAGAGGCATCCTCTTCAGGGTTGTCCATATTTTTTTTATTTTATGAAGAATCCTTCTTTGCATCATCATCTGCAGATGTTCCACAGTCGTCCCCAGAACAGAACCAGCCTTCAGGGTGTTGAGCCTTGAGTCCCTGGCTGTAATCCTGCTACCCCAACAGATGATGGCTGAAGAGATTACACTCTCCACAACAGACTTGTAGAAGATTTGTGGAATCTCGCTACAGACCTTGAAAGACCTACGCTTCTTTCAAGACCTAAGATGTACAGCCTGCTCTGTCCCATCTTGTAGACTGCTTCACTGTTGCACCTCCAGTCCAGTCTGGAGGTATTTATACTCCTCAACCACCTCCACTTCTTCTTCCATGATGGAAACAGTGTTTGACTTATCCTTGTTTCTTCTGAAATCTACAATACTTTCCTTTGTTTTGTTCACATTCAAGGTAAAATTATTGTTTCCACACCATGTCACAAAGCGGTCCAACAGCTCTCTATATTCCGCTTCTTGTCCTTCTCTGATACACCCGACAATTGCAGAGTCATCTGAATATTTCTGCAAATGACAGGTCTTAGAATTTGTAATAATGCAAGAAACTATTAATTCATTAGAAGCTTCTCTAGATGAGGAGAGACTAGGCAAAATCCGTAAAGCAAAGCTAGAATTAAATCAAATAATTAATAAACAGACCCAGTTCTTAATTCAAAGACTTAGGATAGAAAACTTTGAACAAGGTAATAAATCAGGTAGATTTTTGGCTAACCAGCTTAAAATTAATAAAGAAAAAACCACTATATCTGCTATTAATGATCAGACCGGGAATACAGTATATGATCCTGGAAGAATAAACAACACATTTAAAGAATTTTACAAGGCTTTATACTCACCAGAGATAAATCCATCGGATCATGAAATTGAACAATTTTTGGATAACATAACACTACCTAAATTATCTGAAAGTCAAGCGATGGCCCTGGATTCACCACTAACAGCGGCTGAACTCCAGGAGGCCCTCCAAGGCATGCCCAATAACAAGGCTCCAGGCCCAGATGGATTTCCAGCAGAGTTCTATAAAGAATTCTGGAATATTCTGGCACCAACATTCCACAGAATGCTGCAGGAAACCAAGGAAAATGGCTGACTCCCACCAAATATGAATTCTGCCTACATTAGTCTTCTACTAAAATCAGGTAAAGACCCTTTGTTTCCTACCAGCTATCGTCCCATATCCCTCATTAATGTTGATCTTAAAATAATCTGCAAAGCCCTCGCAAAAAGGATAGAGAAAGTAAACCCTCTTATAATACATCCTGATCAAACTGGTTTTATTAAAGGGAGACATTCATCCACAAATTCACGTAGATTAATAGATTTAATAGATTTTTCTTACTGTAAAAACATTAAAACTAATATATTATCTTTAGATGCAGAAAAAGCATTTGATAGAGTTAACTGGAAATTCTTATTTGTAACCTTACATAAATTTGGCTTTGGAAATTATTTTATAAACTGGTTGAAAATATTATACAGTTCACCAACAGCATGTATCAGGACAAATAACCAAACATCATCTAGGTTTTATCTTCAGAGAGGTACTAGGCAGGGATGTCCTCTCTCTCCCTCCCTGTTCGCTATTGTTATTGAACCACTAGCTGCAGCAATCAGGCAAACTCACAATATTAAAGGCATAAAATGCAATAACATAGAACATAAAATCAGTCTTTATGCAGATGATGTATTACTTTTTCTCCAGCATTCACAAACCTCTTTCTCTCAGGTAATCGGGTTGATAAACTCTTACTCAAATGTTTCAGATTATTCAATAAATTGGTTAAAATCTACAGTTCTTCCAATCAATTGTTCTGTCCAGAATCCAACTAATACACAACTGCAGTCAGGGAATATTACCTATTTAGGTATCAATGTCTCACCAAGACTGGCAGATTTAATAACGCTAAACTACATCCCACTTTTAAAAAAAGTGGAAGATGATCTTGCAAATGGAAATCTCTACCCATATCACTTATAGGAAGGGTTTCTTCAATAAAAATGATGGTTTTGCCCAGAATCAACTACTTATTCTCAATGATCCCAAGCAAACCATCACTAGACTGGTTTAGATCTCTGGACTCCTCTATCTCTAAATTTCTTTGGAAAGATAAACCCCCACGTATCAGCTTAAAAACACTGCAGAAGACCAAAGAAAAAGGAGGTCTAGATCTACCAAACTTCCATCATTATTTCTTAGCCAACAGGCTCCAATACATATCAAGATGGTTAAAACATAGCTACCTAGACGAGTCCTGGATAGACGTAGAACAGACACTATGTAATAAGATAAAACTTTCAGACCTACCATTTATTAGCTCAAATATAAAACAATATGAATGCTTTAAAAGCATAAATATCAGCTCCTCTCTGACAGCATGGTGGGAGTTTCTAAAAATGACAGAGTCCACAATAATCCCATGCAGACGTACACCCATCTGGAATAACCCCAACATCTTGCAAAAAATATGTATGATAAGTTTTCCAGTCTGGAGGTGCAATGGAATTGAATACCTGGAACATATATTTGAAGGAACAGACTTTATCCCATTTAATACATTAATTACACAATATGGAATTGATAAAAACTAATTCTTAGAATATCAACAAATTAAATCTATTATTAAAGGTAAATTTAGGCTCAATACAGCTGAATTACAAATTCCAGCAAGAGTTTTAAATTTTCTTAATCTCAACCCCCCCAAATTACTGTCTAAAATATACAAAACTTTATCTACATTAGATGAATCAATAGCCATCCCTATTTCAACATGGGAGGTGGATTTATCAGCCAGCTTTGACAAAAACGTCTGGTCTCAGATATGTTTAAGAACCTTTAAAATAACAAAAAATCCTCATTGCAATTAATACAATACAAAATCCTTCATAGAGTACACTATACAGGTCAACAAATGTTTAGGATGGGTTTTACATCGTCTAATACCTGCTTACAACGCAAAAGCAATATACCAGATACTTATGTTCATGCGCTTTGGTTCTGTCCACCTGTTAAGAAATTTTGGTGCCAGATATGTGAGGACTTATCAAAGTGTCTGAAATGTAACATCCCACCATCTCCCTCAATTTGCCTGTTAGGAAATTTTAATGATGTCACCATGGACAAAAAGTCAGTTCTAATGGTTCACATTGCCTTACGCATCGCTAAGAAAACTATCCTCCTGAACTGGAAAAATAAAAAAGCTCTTAATATTAATCAGTATAGAAATCTCTTGTTGGACCATATTGGTCTTGAGACGGCCTCTGGCTCCATTTCCGATCAATCTCTCTGGGCTCCTTTGATCGGCTCCATCACCTAGTGGGGGTGGGGGGCACTTGGTTTTGTCGTTTGGGACACTGTTGCTAATGTGGGGGTTTTGGGGTTGAAGGCGTCTGGGGGGTAACCCAGGGGGTGGGATCACTGGGCGGATGGGGCGCTGGACGTCGTGGCCGGCCTGTCGTTGGGCTTTGGGTGGTAACTCCTGATGGCTGAATACGGTGCCTTGGGGGGGTTGCACTGGCGGACATGGGTTACTGGCCTGGTGGCCGTGCTGCGCCTGGGTAGGGTCTGGGGTGGTCCTGGGGATTCGGGGCTCGGGGGCGCCGCACCCCCTAGCTGTGGTCCTGGCTGGGGGTAGGCCGGTGTGGGGTCTCTGTTGGCTGTGGGGGTCGGGGCCGGCCGGCGGCCGGCATGTGCAGCCGCCTCTCTCTTTTTCTCTGGGCCGATTGTCATTGCCGGTCCCTGTATGGCGTCTCGCCTTGTTTGCTGGTTGGGGTGCCTGGCTGCTGGTCGCGGCGGCTGGGTGGCGTTTCTGGGCCGGATCAGTTCTTTTTCGCACTAGACTTGGCTCCTGGGTCTTGGTCTTTGTGCGGGGCGCTGGGGTTGGGCATTTGGCCGGGTTCGGTCGGACTTGTGGGTGGACTGGCCGGGTGGTAGGCGTGCAGGGCAGGTGGGTAGGGCGCTGGGTTTGGTCTCCTGCCGGGCCGTTGAGCGACAGTGGTCGCTCCACAAAGAATGAGGCTGGTGGATGTCGGCCTGGTGGGTCGGCCGCCCGGCTCATCGGTTTGCTCCTGGTCTGGGCAGGTGACGGGGTCCCTGCCTGCCGGTGCATCGGCGTGCCTGGCCAGGCCTGGGGGGGGCGGTGTGTCGGTCGGCAGATGCGCTGGGCCGATATCTTCCTTTGGTTGGTTGGGGCACCTCTTTTAGAGGTGCCAGGTTTGGAATTGTTGGGTGGTGCCTGCTCGGTGGCTCGGCGGGATGTGGATCCGGCGTCTCTGCTCGTTTGATCAACTGTTCTGTGTGCACCGTGCGTGGCCGGTTCATTGGCGGGTTGGACCGGCCCTGGCCCTCATTGGATGCCTGGTCTCGGCGCCCTGTGTTGCGCGGGATCAGGACCCGGGAGCTGGTACAACTTGGTGTCCAGATGCTGCCTGAGCCCGGCCTGGGGATACTGTCCATCCCCTGCGGCTATCGGTGGGGCGCTGGGGTGTTGACGGTGGGGATTGGCCTAGGGTGGAGGCGGCGCGTGGCGGCCGGCGGCCGGCCGCGGCCCCTGCAGTGCCGGGGGCCCCTCGTCGGCTGGTCCCTTGTCGGGTCCCTGCTGGGGGGTGGGGTGCCCCTGGGCATATTTTTATATCTATTTTTGTGTGATGTGGTTGTGTAATTCTTAGGTCACAATGTTTGTTTTGTTTTGTTGATGTTCCTTTTTTGTGTTTTGTTTTGTTCTTCCCCCTCTCTCTGCCGTCCTGTGGGTATGGAGGCAGACTTCAATGTCTTCCTGTGTTTTCTTTGTTCCCCTTCCTCTCTTGTATTTTCAACTCACCCTCTCTCTTGACTTTTTGTTTCCTACCTCTCTTCTTCATCTTCCTTCTTTCTTCTCCTTAATTTTCCGTCTCCGTGTCCATAACATCAGGAAATTAAAACCCCAACAATTCATAATAAAGATTTTTCACACATATATCAAGTGGAGGACTATAGCAAAAGCTGTACTGCTCCGCTTGTGAAAGTAAATCTGTTGGGCTTCTACTTGGTACTCAGACACCAATTCTGAGCTCCACACTGCCAAACAGGACACGTAAAAAATATATACATATACTATATATATATATATGTTTTTGATGTAAAATGTAAAGGAAAACGTACTCACAATCTCCCCCCTGTACGAGTGATTCAAACCAAATCGATCGTACGGGAGCAAACGTTGGTGGTCTCCGGAGAAGCTACGCAGCCGGCCAGTGAGGCAATTCAGCGACCTGGACTTGTCAGGGTGGTACCAGAAGCGGCCCTTCTGCGGCGACCGCCAGGGCTGAGCTCCGTACGTCGAGTCACGGCACCAAGATGTTAGGTAAATTCAGGTTACCTAAAAAGAATCACACACAGGAGACGGATAGATGGAGTATTTTTGGCTCTGCAGAGGAGAACTGGGTTAATCAGAAAACGGAACAAACTGACCGTGTATCGTCCCAAGTTCTGAAGAACCAGCTCCTCGCAGTTCTTTTTATTACAACGGCTGCATGAGAAGGAGATCAAGATACATGAGTTCAACCAATCAGGAGCGAGGCAGACTAAGTAAGATGAGTTGCTACTTCCTTATCACATTTCCTGAAACAGTTTGACCATAAAACACACCCAATGCTTAAAAACAACTTCATGTCTATGCTACGTTGAACTGGTTAGATAAAAAACATTTAAAAAGCACATTAATATAAATGGAAAACTCCAACAAACGTCCTCCTTGTCTGTCTCCTTTTTGCTCCTGCTCTGCATCCACGTCTCCTCCTCCTCCTCAACTCATCAGGGATTTGTGGCTTCAGTTGAGGTATTATTTCAGCTTTTGCTATGTTAATCAGGTGCTCCCGGCTGTAAACCACCTTGTTGCCATGGTTACACATCATAACAAGTTATCCAAAAGTGAAAGATTAACAACAAAAATTCTTCCAGCTTCACAGCAACAAAAACTAGAAAGTACACAGGTTCAAAAAATGCAATCTTCCTCAAGAAAACAGAGGAAACAATGTCCAAAAAAACAAAAAAGTCAATATTTGGCCAACAGAGCCACTCCAACATGTAGCCAGCCAGAAGGAGCACAATTCTAGAATTGAAAAGAATAGTGTACTCTATAAATGATTGTGAATTGTATTAATTGTAATTTAGGATTTTAGTTATTTTGAAGGTTCTTAAACATATCTGAGACCCGATGTTTTGGTCCAAGCTGACTGATCCACCTCCAATCTTGAAATAGGAAGGGCTATTTATTCATCTAATGTAGATAATGTCCTGTATATTTTAGACACCAATTTGGGGAATTTGAGATAAAAGTTTTTTTATCTTGCTGGCATTTGTAACTCAACTGTATTGAGCCTAAATTTACCTTTTGTAATAGATTTGATTTGTTGATATTCTAAACATGTATTTTTGTCAATCCCATTTTGTGTAATTAATGTATTAAATGTAATAAAGGCTGTTCCTTCAAATTTATGTTCCAGGTATTAAATTCCTTTACACCTCCAGTCTGAAAAATGTGTCATCCTTTTCTTTTTGAAGGATGCCGGTTATTCCAGATGGGTGTACGTCTGCATGGGATAAATGAGGACTGTCATTTTTGGAAACTCCCACCATGCTATCAGATAGGAGCTGATATTTATGCTATTAAAGAATTTGTGTCGTTTTATATTTGAGCTAATAAATGGTAGGTTTGAAATTTTATCTTATTGCATAATGTCTGCTTTACGTCTATCCAGGACTCATCTAGGTAACTATGTTTTAACCATCTTGAGATGTATTGGAGCCTATTGGCTAGGAAATAATGATGAAAGTTTGGTAGATCTAAACCTCCTTTGTCTTTGGTCTTCTGCAGTTTTTTTTGCCAATATGTGGGTGTTTATCTTTCCAATGAAATTCAGAGATGGAAGAGTCCAATCCAGTCGATCCAGTGATGGTTTGCTTGGGATCATTGAATTGATTGATTGAGTAATTGATTCTGTGGAAAACCATCATTTTTATTGATGCAACCCTTCCCATAAGTGATATGGGTAGAGATTTCCATCTAGCAGATCATCTTCCACTTTGGGATGTAGGGTTGTCGCGTGGCGCAGTGGTTACGGACGGGCACCCCATGTTCAGAGGCCTTAGCCCTTGATGCGGCTCTCCCGGGTTCAACCCCAGCCCGAGGACATTTGCTTAGTGTCTCTACCCCCACTTCACCTCTTTCTGTAACCTGTGCACTTTCAGTAAAGGCCACTGTGGCCACAAAGCCTTTTTAAAAAGTGGGATGTAGTATGGCTTTATTAAATCTGACAGTCTTGGTGAGACATTGATACCTAAATAATTAATATTCTCTGACTGCAGTTGTGTATTATGGGATTCTGAAGAAAACAATTGATTGGAAATACCGTAGATTTTAACCAATTTATAGAATAATCTGAAACTCTTGAGTAAGAGTTTATCAACCCGATTACCTGAGAGAGAGGTCTGTGAATGCTGGAGATAAAGTAATACATCATCTGCATAAAGACTGATTTTATGTTCTATGTTATTGCATTTTATGCCTTTAATATTGTTAGTTTGCCTGATTTCTTCTGCTAGTGATTCATTAGTAATAGCAAACAGGGAGGGAGAGAGTTGACATCCCTGCCTGGTACCTCTCTGAAGATAAAACCTTGATGATGTTTGGTTATTAGTCCTGATACATGGTGTTGCTGAACTGTATAATATTTCAACTACTTTATAAAATAACTTCCAAAGCCAAGTTTATGTAAGGTTGCAAATAAGAATTTCCAGTTTACTCTGTGAAATGCTTTTTCTGCATCTTAAGATAATATATTAGTTTAAATGTTTTTACAGTAAGAACAATCTATTAAATCTATGAATCTACGTGAATTTGTGGATGAATGTCTCGCTTTTATAAAACCAGTTTGGTCAGGATGTATTATTAGAGGTGTTACTTTCTCTAACCTTTTTGAGAGGGCTTTGCAGATTATTTTAAGACTAACATTAATAAGGGGTATGGGGCGATAGCTGGTAAGAAACACAGGGTCTTTAGGGTTAGGGTTTGCTCTTCCAGCTGCTGTTATTGGTGAATCCAGGGCCATCACTTGACTATCCAATAATTTAGGAAGTGTTATTTTATCCAGAAATTGTTTAATTTCATTATCTGATGGGTTTATCTCTGGTGAGTATAAAGCCTTACAAAATTCTTTAAAGGTGTAGTTTATTCTTTCAGGAGCATATACTGTATTACCAATCTGGTCTCTAACAGCAGATATTGACATTTTTTCTCTATTAATTATGAGCTGGTTAGCCAAAAAGCTACATGATTTATTACCCTGTTCAAAGTTTTTTATCCAAAGTCTTTGAATTAAGAACTGGTTCTGTTTATTAATAATTTCATTTAATTCTAGCTTTGCTTTACAGATTTTTCCCAGTCTCTCCTCATCCTGGGAGGCTTTTAATGATTTAATAGTTCCTTCCAATTCCTGAATGTTTGTTTCCTATTTTCTTTTTATTTTATGAGAATGACATTATTCTACCTCTAAACACAGCTTTTCCTGCCTCCCAGACAATGGATGGTGATGTACCAGGGAGGTCATTAAACTCCAAATATGAAGCCCACTCCTTAAGCAGTGATGTATTGAATCTCCAATTTTTGCTCTGTGGAATTTCTTCCTTATTTACCAGAGTTAAAGAAACAGGACCATGATCGCTAACAACTATAGGGTGTATCTCAGTGTCTGAAATGTCAGTCAACAATGAGCTGCTGACTAAAAAATACTCCATTAGAGAAAAAGAATGGAAAAAAGTATATATCCTATCATTGGGGTGAAAATATTGCCATGCATAGATTTGGTGATCGACATGTGAAGAGGAGGAAAAAAAAGAGCTGATATACCACTGCACAGCTCTGACCCCGCCCACATCAAACGACATAAACAATTTTACAGAGCTGTGGCTACTTAGATTAGAATTACCTGATAAAACGCTTATCTAACCAGTAATACATGACTCAGACTAACCTGTTGTTGCTCCTAATAAAGCCACGGGGTGATCTGCTGGTCCCTGAACAGCTGACCATTAACATATAGTTTATCTAAAGTCACTGTAGCTCTGGTGCCTTCACTGATATGTTTCTTACTGATTGAGAATAAAACTCGCCTTCTATCCAGGATCTCTTTTGGATATTGATCGTCAACGCTGTAATTGGTTCCACTCAGCTCTCTGTCCCGGCCTCTGACCTGCTCTTTCTGCTTGTAGTGCTCAAATCTAGCAACAATTGGACGCGGGCGGCTGTTGTTGGGGCTCTTACCTCTGAGCCAGTGGACGCGATGGAAAGTGATGTTTTTACCGTGTCGCTTGGGAGTTTTCGCTGATGTTGGAGAAATTCTCGGACAGAGGTTTCAGTGTCTTCCTCTGTCTTTTCTTGGATCCTGGAGAAGACAAAGTTGTCCCACATGCCCCGGGCCTGGATATCCAGGATGTTTTCCTTAATCGTTTTGTTTTCTCCGGTCAGCTGCATCACCCCATTGGTGAGTTTCTTTACATTGTTTTTCAGCGTTTGTTTTTCTGCAGCGGGTGATGCAACCTGTTCTTTGCTGAACTCCGGAACTCCAAATTCTTTGTGGAGAACCTCAATCAGGGCAAGAAGGGCATCTAGGCTGCCTAGCTTCTTATCAATTGAATCCAGGACATCGGTGTAGCTTTTCTCTGCATTCTCTGTGTAACGGAGTTAAAAATACATCTGGATGAACATGTACTTACTTGGTGTTAATCTTTATTTTAAGTGTGAATTTTATCATTTTTGTTGTATTTTATTTTGAAAACCGGAAACTGCATCCCGCTCCATGCTTTTCAGCCTCCTTTTCACCCTTCATTTGCAGCCTTGCATTGTGAGGGTAAGTCTAGTGCAGAGCTGCTCCAGTACTTTCAATGGGTGTTTGTGTAAATATTAATCATTTAAGTTGTAAACCTTGTCATATGTCAATTTGTATTAATTTTAAAACATTTTTGTATAATTTGGTCGGAGTTTAGTTGCTGTTAAGTTGTGTTTCAGACATAACTCCATTCTTTCTGCTGCAGCCGATTCAACAAGCCCCCTAGTGGTTGCTTTGTTTAAAAGTCTGAAACGTGTTCAAAGCCATTTTGTTCTGTGCTTTTTGGTGATTTTTATTTTGCATTGTAGGAGCTACAATTGCTATAACTGCCAGAAGATATGTTTGAGTACCTTTTTATGTCTTCTGCAGGTATGTAAGTTCTGTTAACTGGTTTTCTTGTCCATGAGAATTTTGCTGTTAGTATTTTGTCATATCCTTGTGTGTCCACCAGATGGCAATGTTCTGCTTGTTATGGACTGTTTTATTGCAATTTTGTGTTATTTTGTTGGTTATATTCTTATAAAATATGTCTCTATTGTTAAAGAAAGAGTCCTTGTGAAGCACAAATCAGTTAAACCAGTGTGGTAAACTGTAAGATATGGAAAATTTTATTTTTATATTTTCTATTATGTTAAAGTGCATTGTAATGGTGAGCACAACGCAGCCTTGCATTGTGAGGGAGCTACAATTGCTGTAACTGCCAGAAGATATGTTTGAGTACCTTTTTATGTCTTCTGCAGGTATGTATGCATAAAGGAAAATAAACAGTGGAGAACTACGTTTCTGGGCATCCTTCTTCCATGTAAGATGAGTAGCGTTACATCTGCTGGCCTCAGAATGAGTGTGTTTCTGTGATGGAGTGCTTGTCGGCATGGTAGAAGTGGATTTTTTGTGGTTTGGCCATAACTATGTTGTCAAAGCACTAATCCAAGTAGCTCTCCAGGCTGTCCAAGGTTTCCTCGTCCAGTTTTTCTTATGGAGAAAAACAATAAAATGTTTTGAAAAAAACAAACGATTGGTATGTTTGGCTCAAATTTATTGGCTTGTTTTACCTGAGTTTCCCCTAAGGGGAATTTTACCAGTATCCCACCATATCACTTAGACACAGCTCTTGCGAGATCACAGTAGTTCATCCCGTTCCTCTGAATGCCTCAGCAGCAGCGCTACTGATGCCTCAGGCTCATAATTGTAATCCTGTTGTTTCCCCCCACTCACCCTCCCGACAAACTTTAACTCATGAAACAGGTAGCATTTGTTCCACAGAAAATTACGTACAAAGCATTCATTCAAACTAGAGACCAAAAACAAGTGAATAAGATTTTTAAGGCAGTGGCGGCTGGTGGAATTTTCTCTAGGCGGGGCTATGACTATGATGGCTAGATATATAACAGCAGTAAGTGAAAATGTACCGAGGAATCACAAGTGTATTTATTTACATTAAAGAATGCAACAAAAACAACATTACAATGTAATGTAGTGCTCTAATTTTTGTACATACATTTTGCCCTTCTGTCCTTGAGAGAAGCAAATTTCTCAATGACTCTTTGGTTAAAGTCTGGGATGGTTTTGACAAGATTCTTCTCCATAGAGAGCATTGCCAATGCATTGAGCTGATCCTGCTGTTGTGCCGCAGATAGGTAGGATATGGCTATGAATAATTATGAATAATTGCTTAGGGCAATTATTAATAAGATTCATAATTTTATGTAAAAAAAAGTTTAGGGGCACCATCCTGGTGGATTCCGGGAATACAATGGCCAAATTGTTCAGTCTCAGTTTATATTTATGATTACCAGCCTGATAAGGCTGAGATAATTAAACAATAGATGAAGAAATAAGTTCTTACGCTGTGGACATTAATTGTATGCATCACTCCAACCAATCCCAGACAACTTCTCTTTAAGTTAAGGGGACTTTATTTAGAAAATAGAAAATCCCATCTATTCTAAAGCATGCAAAAATTATTACAGATCTTAGACAACAATAATTTGTGAACATTAAACACAATTAATATGAAATGAATCAGCCAGAACAGCTGAGGGGGGCCCTCCAGGGGGTCAAATCACAGATAGCCTAGGAGACAAAGTCATAAATCTCAGTTCTGTGCCAAGATGGAGGGGAGCACATGTAGTGTAAGGAGACAAAGGGCCATAAACTAGCTTTGGTTAAAATTGACAGAGCACATGGGCTGAAGCGTCCATGTGGAAGGCCTCAAAGAGAATGGAGTTAAACTTTTCAGCTAAGACTAGCTAACGCAGACCGGATCGAGCCCGACTCTGCCGATGGTGATCAGGGAGCAAACGAGAGAGAGAGGAAAAGAGAGGAAGGAAAAAGAAACAAAGGTGTGATCTGCTCAGGATAAAACAGTTTCAAACACAGCAATTACAGCTCAAACATATGCGTGCGGCGACGCAAAAATGAGCAAACAGGTACAGCGTTTAAAAACACTTTAAACCAACAATGAACAAGATCTAACTCGTTAAAACTCCAGTCCACTAGGAGGAGAGCAAATTGTGTCCGTGGTTGAGCAAGAAAAGGAAGAGTTATATAAAAATAAAAACTGTACAGGATTTAATGACCATGTGGCCAAAATGCAGGCTGGATGGCCTGTAGGTCGACATCTAACAAACTTGCTGGGAACAGTTTTGATATATCTCAAACGAGATGCACAAACCGTATGAGCACTTCCAGCGGGTCAGAACAAAAGAGAATCTTCACCGGTGAGGTGTCCTCTGTTCAGCAGTGGTTCATCCAAGAACTTCTGGCCTGAGAACAGTTTGAAAATGGGCGTGACTACTCTTTATAGCTCCCTTTGGCTGTGATGTCATCGCCGATGTCTCCATGGGTGGTCACGGACCAAAAGGAGTGTATAGGTCACTGCTAGAATTGCTGGGAAATGTGGTCTTCCAACAGTCTGTTCAGATCATCTTATGAGAAATGCAATCACAACACTGCGATATTGTGTTCTTGTGGAAGGTCTTGATTCTCTTCAGTGTTGAGAAGCACCTCTCAGTTTCAGCTGTGGTCATGGGAGTTGTGATTGGGATCTTTAGCAGAGCAACAGTCTGAGAACGTGTCCTGAAGATTGTTCCCCATGAATAGCTGGTACAGCACCACTGCAGCTCTTGAACTCATCATTGCTGTTGATGAGAACCAGTTCAGTTTTCAACTTGTTCTTGTTCAGCAGTAGGTAAGCCTCCACAGCGGTGTTTATTGCTATTTCAGGGAACTGGCTGTGGTACTGCTGAAATCTGTCTGCCTGCAGCAGTTTAACACTGATCAGCTGCTTTGTGAAGGTGAATCTGTGTTTTGCATGGCCCAAGATAGTGTCACAAACTTATAAAATGAATGCACCAGTTTAGTACAATATGGAGATGGCTATTAGTCAGCTTTCTAAATACTTAATATGTAATAACTATCTATTTATCAATCAATCTGTCTATCTATGTATTTATTCATTTATGAATGAATATCTGTTCATTGAATAGCAATAAATACAAATTAACATTGCACCTTGATTAAAGTAGATCATAGGGCCTATTCAAACCTTTGTTCCCCATTTTCTCATAATATAGCACTACTATTAAGCTTTTATCTCACCTCTGAGGCTACCCTCTGAAGATCAGCTGGGCCCAGGGTGCGGGGTTTCTTAGCCAGCTGAGATGCACTGCCACTGTGTTTTTTTCACAGAGAGTGAGGAGGGAGTCTCTGAACCGAGCCAGAGGAGAAAAGTTAATCTTAAGTCACCACGTAAAATATCAAGGGATATTGAGTGGTTCAAGCTTACTAGTGATTAACACAATATGAGTAATATTAAACAGTACAACATACACATCAATTTACCTGATCTTTTGTATGTTGTCTGTGAACTGCTGCATGATTCCCTTAACAAAGTCGATGGTCCACTTCTGGAGCTGGCTGTAGAGAATGTCCACATGTGGCATGATGAGAGGGAACAGATTCAGGAAGAAGCTGAAACTATCATCCTCCAGCAGCCTCACAAACTCTACAGCTCCTCTCACAGCGGTAGGATCAAACTGTCCCTGGTGTTTTCAAAACACTGGAGCAGGTCTTACTTGTGCTCAAAAACAGTGTTCACAGCTCAGCAGTGGAATTTCCACCTCACTGTGCTTACTCTTGGAAGTTTGTGGGCTACCACTCTATCAAGCAAGCAGGTTCTCTTTGGAGATCTTGAGAAAAAGCTAGAGAATCCAGCCAGGTCTGAGTAGAAATTACTCACTTTTGGGATATGGGAAGTCACCTGCTGCATGATAAGGTTTAGTTCATGAGCATAGCAGGGGATAAAGTGACCATTTATATAATTATTTTGGACTTTCTTCTGTGGCTCCTCTCATGACACTTGAAATGAGCTTCTGGTCATCAGGGAGAATGGACCTCAACCTATCCAGAAGTGCTGCGGCGATGGAATCAGCTGTAGCACTTTGGAGAGGTATGAACTCAAAAAACGCTCTTGGACATGATGGGCTTTATCTATGTAGTGGATCACAAGCACCAGCTGACACTGAGTGGAAATATCCATTGTTTCATCAGCTTGGATGGCGACAAAGTCTGCACTCCTGATTTATCCAATGATGCACTCTCTCATAACTGACAGCACAAAGTCAAGGAGTTTATTCTGTACAGTCTTAGATTTTCCCTGTGGGTGCTCATGTGGTACTGTATCCAGTGATGCTACAAAATCCACCTCTAAAAGCACCAGGATTTTTTGAGGATTCACTTTCATCATGGCCATGCAGGGTAAGTTCAAATGCACCACAGAATTTTCATATGGATTTTCAGTATACATTGAATAATGACTGAATACATAAGCTTAAGCAACAAAATATTGTTTATTTTTGTTCAACCAAGTCCAACAGACCAGTGCAATTTTGCCATTAAGTGTAGCAATAAGATATTTAGAAATATAGTAGCCTACATTTCAGAAATTCAGGTACCCTTTAGGTAGGTAGACCTTCTGTAAACTGTTTTTTTAAGTAAAACACAACACTTTCAAGTACATTCAGAACATTGGAAACCCTGACTATTACTGTAGAAAACATCCCTGTTGCTTGCCATAACAGACTTTGTTGATTTACCAACAGCTGGTTTAAAAAAATAAAATAAATTTCAGTCCAACTCTCAATAACCTTGGCCAAAACAATAGAGTTTAACATAAAGTGCCAGGTGCACCAACAACATAATACATAGTTCAACATAAAGTGTCCCATTTAAAAAAATTTCCCATTCATGGGGCCAACCAAAGCGGTCTCATCAGTAGGGATGGGTATCGTTGAGGATTTATCGATACTACTACTCTTAACGATACTCCTTATCGATCTGGTACTTTATCGGTATCCTTATCGGTACTTTCTTTTTTTAAAGACTAAAACAAAAGGGGAAAAACACAAATAATGAACTGTAGTTAAAAAATTTTTTTTTACTTAGATAAGGAAGCTGTTGTTCAAAAATATCCAGCATTTATTAATTGTAAGAATAAAATAGCAGGTTAACTGTAGTTTAAGAAAATGTTTTTTTGAACTTCGATAAGAAGGAAGCTGTTGTTCAAAAATATCCTGCATTTATTAATTGTAAGAATAAAATAGCAGGTTAATTGTAGTTTAAGATTTTTTTTTTAAACTTAGATAAGAAGGAAGCTGTTGTTCAAAATATCCAGCATTTATTAATTGTAAGAATGAAATGGCAAACTTATGTCCATGCTTCACGTGTTAGCTTTGCATACAAACACACATACCTGTGGTATCTGATTCAGCGCTCGTTGTTGCTGCAGCACTCAGGCGGTCAAACACTGTGCATCTTTCGGTTTTACCGTTAAGAGGATCGATAAGTCTGAAGCTTATCGGTCCGGGTGGACCATCAGAATCAGCCCCTGGCCCAATTTAATACCGGGTTTCGGTACCCATCCCTACTCATCAGCTGCTTTGTCCCATTGACTGTATAAATAATGGACAGTGTTTCCGCACTCCTCCCCGTTTACCAAAATGACCACGTTCATGGGGGAAATCATGGCGGATTTACAGACTCCTCCTCCCCGGTTCTGACGCAGCATGTTCCTAAAAAGGGCATAAGGGCGGGATCTTCACTGTAGACTCGGCCCTGCCTGGCACTCGCGGGGCGTGTATTTCTGTCGTAATCCCGCCCATTCTGCTCCCGCTTTAGCTCTGATGCTAAACCTGGCTAGCTAAACTAAAGGCTAATCCGCTCATTGACTGTATATATAGCACTCCCGCTTCATTCTACTGCAGCCATCTGTGCGCCTCCGACGGCTCTCTTTTCTCCCCAATCTCATAAGGTAAGAACTCATAACTTAAAATAATTATTAAAATGTAGTGTTACTATAATTACAGTTGAACGAAATACAGCAATTTAAATTATCACAATGTGATATCGAAGACAATTGGATAAAAAAAGTCTCGAGACAGATTGCTGTCAAAATGTATGTAAAGCCGAGTGGAGGATGTTTATTAGTCTAGTGTAATCTGCAATATGTTTCTATGTGTGTAACATTGACTGTATATATACAGTGTATAATAATGTGTCAAGTATTAAATTCCCTGTATGAAAAGTGCGTGCACTGTATGTGTGTTGAATGCCTGTGGATGAAAGTGCCTCGTGTGTGCTGCTATGAATGGATGAATACGGTAATAATTGTAATTTAATAATGATTTAAATTCTACTCCTCAGAAATGAATACATATAAAGCCACGGTCGACAATATCCTGATACAGCCGAGGGCGGAGGGCTTGGAGTCAAGTCAGGAGCACGTTTTTCAACTTTTTTGATTATTTTTTACTTTTTTTAATTCTTGAAATCAAAAGTTGTTAAAGATTGTGAACGCCTTTCTGTTTCTCCCGCAAACATACGCTTCATTATCAGAACAAATAATACTGATCTTCAGAGAGTTTGCATCTTTGAATTGATAATAGGTTAAGGTAAGGTTCCATCCATCCATCCATTTTCCATACCCGTCCATCCTATGTAGGGTTGCGGGGCGGCTGGTGCCTATCTCCAGCGGTCAAGGGGCGAGAGGCAGGGTACACCCTGGACAGGTCGCCAGTCCATCGCAGTAAGGTAAGGTTCATTAAAGATTTCTATTAAACAACATCGGCGAACACCTTCATAAAATAATGGCTGCAGTTTACACGTTCCGTCTCCACAGCAGAGTTCAAGAGGGGATTCTGCGCAATCAACCCAGAATCCTGCAGAATCCGTTTGGCAGACTAGAGGAAGAATGATAAAAACACTCAACAATCTTCCCTTCATCTCTGCACGGAGCCCGGCAGGGGTCAGGTGCAGAAATAATTTTGAGGTTCAAGTACCCTCAGTTTAATAAAATCCAAACGCACGTTTTATGTGCGCGCTGATTTGGGCATCGTACTGGACCTTTTCAGAGCTTTAAACTGAAAAAAGGGTATTATTCCTTTAACTTTTAAATAATGCGACTAAGATGTTTATTTCAACTCCATGCACAACAAATGCAATATTTGTTTTTATACGGCTTTGAAGACAAACCGATCGCAAAATTTGTGGAAATGGTCCAAAAAGCGCACAGTGTATGTCCGTCTTGCCTCTGGGAAGCATGGAGCTGGTAGCGCAGCATAATTAGAACACCTTGCATTAAAGAGGATACTGAATATATGAAAGTTGCGCTGGTGGATGCACTGTTTAAAAAACAAACAACAAAAAGAACATCAAGTTTTTAAGTGGTTGGGACAAAACTGTAATTGATCAATATTACCACGGACATGGTCCCGGCTACAATGACTCAAATAGGCCATCTATACTTTCATGCAGCACCCCAAATCCGTGCCCACGGTTTAATAAACTGAGGGTATAGAGGGATTATTACATCTGAAAAGTATTTCTGCACCTGACCACGACTGGGTTCAAAGGTTATTTATTTCACCACAGACATATGCAGAGAGAGTTGTGGATCTGAGGGGGCGGACAAGGTGCTGATGCTGCCACGGGGAAATAATAATCTCACCTGCTATGACTGGATAAGTCAAGTGAATTCTTATCTTTAATTTTAATCATCTTAATATATTTCATCTTATCTTAATTTTTTATCTCAACAATAATAAAAATAAAAAAAACCCTCTGCTTTTTTCACAAATCGCACACTGCATATCAGCAGTAAAATGTTATAGTGGTCAAACAGACAAGGAAAAAAAAATTTAACTTACATTTTGTAATTACAAACATGTTTTACTTAGGCTCCCACATTATTCAATGGTCTAATATATCAAACTGAAAAGACTCAGACAGAAGTCCCGGCCCTAGTTATTATTATTGTTTTTTAATGTTTTATTCAAGGTAATATGGCAAGTGGTGAGTGGGGGGGCGGCACCCTTGCGCCCTCTGTCGGCCAGCCGCCACTGCTTTAAGGTGATAAACAATCCAATAGCCACACGGCAAAAACAAACTCGCCAACCAGCCGCAACCAGTGTGAAGAAAACACACTCTGCAAACCCCTTGGACCTACTACCTACAGCTACTACCCTGGGCACCCTTAACTTTTACCAAATTGTCAGTGAAATTAAAAGCTGAGCATTTATTCTGACTGGAATTGTTAACTGCCTTTCTACTAAAACTGTGCCATTTTCATTCTACATTGCTGCAATATTAAAAGTAGTTTAGTGGGTATAACATTTGAGTAGTGCTATACACAAACATTAAAGTGTTTGTGTTATAGCATAGAATATTCTTACATTCAGAGTTTTGCATGAGTTAATTTCAAGAAAATGTGTTTAGATTGGAGAACAATGCAAGAAACCCAACAATCCAACCACATTGTTTACTATAGACATGCAAAAGCAGAGACTTCATGCCATCAAAGGCTAATGAAGGGGAAACTATCTCAGATTTTGGTGTATCACTTTCTCTGTCAAGGCATGGATAACGAGGTGAAAAAATAGACCACAGCACATATGATAATTGGTCCCATGTGTATCTGGGTTTTGAATGTGTGCATTTGTGGAAACATTCCATTTATTTCATAATACTTTTTAAGATTATGATTTTTTTTGACAACAGTGTTTTGATTGTAGATAAGTACAAACACAGTGAAAGAAAGAAAGAAAGAAAGAAAGAAAGAAAGAAAGAAAGAAAGAAAGAAAGAAAGAAAGAAAGAAAGAAAGAAAGAAAGAAAGAGACACATTTCCACATTACACAAATACAAATAACAAACACAAAAACGACACAATGATTATAACGAAAAGTGAACAACTAAACTCTCAAAGAAGGAACAAATAACATCTTTAATGACCGTATAAGTTAACATAATCATTTTGTTTTTGTTAGCCTATAAATCAAACTCCATCTTGAGTTGAGCTAATAGCATTCTATGTAGCATTAATAAATCACCTTGCAAACCCTCTTCCTGTATCTTATGTTTTCTTCTTTGCAATATGGCTATTTTTAGCTCACCAGAAATGAATTTAAACAACAAAGGAACAGATTTCAGAATACCATTGACTAAAAATGAAAGACAGATGCAAAACTAGGTTGGAAAAGTGTACTTAAAATTCTGAAAAGATCTGTCACCCAAAACATTGGTAAACAGATGAGACTCTGCTGCGACTGCTGAAGGAGGAGCAGCTGCTCTCTGTCTCTCTCCAGATCCATTGACTTTATTTTATTTTCTGTGTGCTTTTTCTTATTTTCTTTTCTTAACTTTTTCTTAGTTACTTTATCTACCCAGCCCCTGGAGTTTCTGTATTAGACCAGATCTCTTCTTGGATTACTTTTTTATGGACTTATCAACATGGTTTTTTGCTCAGCTGAGGATTTTGAAAAACTGCTCCACAGAATTGAGGGCATTGAAACGAAGCTACGTAATTAATTTTGATCTTCACGCTGATTATGGACAAAATGACACAACTTTACCGCTGAATACAAACAGGGAACAGCCTATCAGCCCGGTGTTACATCGGTCTAACCGTGTCACAGAGACTCCCTACAGGCGTCTGAGCGGCAGAACTCCGCACCATAATGAAGACTGGCCAGCATTAAAACGCACGGAATCATCAACCCCAGCCTGTTCTCCGAGGAAGAAAAAACAAAAGAAACTCCGGCACAGAGAAACCTCTGAACCCAGAACTGCCGCTTCTGCTAAAAGTAAACAAAAGAGGTTTCAGCCAAAAACAAGAGATATTTCTCCACCTGGAATCCCGCTGAAAAACAGATTCGCAGCCTTGAGTTCTGTTGTATTCTATTTTTTGGGGCTATTTTTTATTATGCAGTACATATGTTTTAATTATATCTTTTTTAAGCTTTAGAAGTAATAGGCCTGTTTATATTATTCAGGGTAGTAAAACATGACTCTTTTACCAGTATTTTATAGGGTTTAAGGTTTTAAGTAAACAAACTCTTGAGTAAAGATATGAACTGAAAGCAGGGAGGATCAGTTATAACTCTAGTTCATGTTACAACCCGAGTTCATGGTACTCCTGGTACGGTCAGGAGACCTGGAGAAAATAAATGACCTGTCAAGATGTAGAAGGAGGAGAGAGGAGTCATGTGATATGTTCTTTGTTCTTTTGGAAATAAAAATGGTACACCCTTGTAGAAAAGCGAGTCAGATTTTGTCTGGCTCCCATCTGCAGGTGCGTCCTTTCTGAAACAGATATCTGTTGTTGTGTGTGTTGTTTTTACTCTCTGTCTCTCAGTTCTGGGTCTTATTTTGAAACAGTTCCCGCTGGGGTTTTGGAGTTCGGCGCCCCCACCTCTCTGAGTAAAAAAAAAGCGAGTTCCAGAGCACATTATGAAAAGAAGCCGACAGTTCCCTGAAAGATGACGCAGCCCCCGGGACCAGTCAAAGCCACCAGGAGAAACCCAGCCGCATCAAACGGACACATAACAAAGTAAGAGCCCCCCCAGCAAAGATTGTTATCATACAAGATGGATCAATTAATGGAACTGAGGCTTTTTGTAGCGTTAACCCAAAGTCCTGTCAGTGGCACACACTTCCAATGGAGTTTGCGGACATTGTCACACAATTCACCGCAGTGAAAATGTGTTACGTTCATGTGCGGGAAGTGTCAGAGTTCTGCCATTGACAGCCCGACCGAGGCCTGCCATTGACAGGACCGACCGAACGAGGTCTGCCATTGACAGGACCGACCGACCGAGGTCTGCCATTGACAGGACCGACCGACAAACGCCTGCCATTGGCAGCATAGCTCCAGGGCTGCTGGATAAACAGCCTCCACAATCATGACCATATCGATCTTTTCGCTCCTTTTTTAAGACGTTGTGTGAAAAAGAATATCATAAACCTGCGGGAGGTGTTTTTCTCGACTGGGCTCCTGGCGACCACCATGAGAGACCATGTCCAATGGGCAACCCATGCTACACAGTATAGAACCATACCGCCGATCTCGTGCCTCTGGTAAGGCAGGGACTGACACTTAGTCATTTTTCCGCATCTGGTGCCTCTGGTAAGGCAAGGGGCTGAGGCTGGCTCTTTTTACCAAGGAAGAGGCCCCCTTCCTGGGCATGGAAACCTCACGCCTCCCCCCAGGCTGGGGCTAACACTTATTCGTTTTTACGCATCTTGTGCCTCTGGTAAGGCAGCGGGTCGACACTTAGTCGTTTTTACGCAACTGGTGCCTCTGGTAAGGCAGCGGGCCGACACTTAGCCGTTTTTCCGCATCTGGCGCCTGTGGTAAGGAAAGGGGCTGACACTTAGGATATTTTCCGCATCACCTTTCTCGCTCCTGCGCCACACACGGTCTGTGCTGGCTCCAGGACCCAGGGCCCGACCCCAGCCCTCACCCAGAGCCTGCTGCTCACAGGACAGAGGGAGAGGGGCAGGAGATCTGGCTCCAGGACCCAGGGCCCGACCCCAGCCCTCACCCAGGGCCTGCTGCTCATAGAACAGAGGGAGAGGGGCAGGAGATCTGGCTCCAGGACCCAGGGCCCGACCCCAGCCCTCACCCAGGGCCTGCTGCTCACAGGACAGAGGGAGGAGAGCTTGAGGCTGGCTCCAGGACCCAGGGCCCGACCCCAGCCCTCACCCAGGGCCTGCTGCTCACAGGACAGAGGGAGAGGGGCAGGAGATCTGGCTACAGGACCCAGGGCCCGACCCCAGCCCTCACCCAGGGCCTGCTGCTCACAGGACAGAGAGAGAAGGGCAGGAGATCTGGCTCCAGGACCCAGGGCCGGACCCCAGCCCTTACCCAGGGCCTCCTGCTCACAGGCAGGAGGGAGAGGAGCTTGAGGCTGGCTCCAGGACCCAGGGCCCGACCCCAGCCCTCATCCAGGG